>OY776680.1:97836404-98436404 GCA_963675555.1 Leptura quadrifasciata | reverse complement strand
AGAATCTTAAAAGAAAATAAGTACTTTCCATATAAACCACACTTATATATATCATTTACTGCCTACGGACTATGATTGTAGTTTAACCTTTCTTGCTTAGTTTTCTCTTCTTTATGAAGGAAATTGTAATTTCCCCTTAAAAAATCGGCAGCTACTGGAAGCGACTGGAACCTCCCCACTCGGTGGATCTTTGAAGCCGAAAAGAGCATTAAATTGTGTGACAAAACGGCACTAAACGTAATCCGAACTCATCCAAAACCTTTTCAGATCTTCTGGGGCACTAAAAAACCCTCAACTTAATGAATTTACAATCATCTATGCGAGTTATTACCTACATTATCGCTCGTTGAATAATTTACTATTAGGATATTAACAACTTTAACATCACTTGAACGACTAAGAAAGTCTAGTTATCCTAAATACTACAGATTTGTAAAGCAACAATTTGAAAATTGGTAAAGTGATAATCTATAATAAATTCACCAACGAAGGTACAGAAAGCATATGATATTGTTATATCTACCTTTAAAGTTTGTGACAATCCACTAAAAAGTTACAAATATGCCGAAGTTTTATTAACATGACATGACACCAACGTTATCGGATGACAAACGATGACAATGACAATCGTCAAAATTTGCCCATTGCAATCCGATCGCTCGCGGCTGTCTTTGTTAAATGAAACATTAGCATTTCAGTAATTTTACTAGTATCATGCGAAATGTGATCTATGCCATATTTGCTTTGTTTTTAATTTCTTTCACGGAAACCAAATCCAAAGGGTGGAAGTGTGATATATCGTTGAAATCAGAATTTTAACTGCTTTTCAATGGCTCCATTGCAAATTGAAAGTAATTATAAAATAAACAACTTGTTGCGTCAAAATGGCACTAAACGTAATCCGATCTCAACCAAAACCTTTTCAGATCTTCTAGGGCACTAAAGAAACGCACACGCAAAGTATGATTCAAATCCGTTCAGTAGTTTCGGCGCTATCGTGCTAACACACATACACACACACAGACATTTTTCAAAAATCACTTTTTTGGGTTCCTAGGACCTCAAAACGTAAAGATTTGATGTTATCTCAATTTTCGTTTTTGTACCAATTTTAGTAACCTCTCACAATTTTATTGTGGAGAGGTTAAAATGTATTTTGGGCTTGACGAAAGTAAATTTCACAGTAACGGCACAATTACAAAACATAACTGTAGATATTGGTGTGAAAACAAACCAAGATGAATGATTCCAACAAGAAACCAAACTGTGTTCAGTGTAAATGTATGGCGTTGTTTTTTAAATGGTTATATTATAGGTCCGTTTCTATACCATGAAAATTTAACTGGTGACTGGTGTGCATAATTATTAAAAACCAGTCCTCTGATATTTTGGATTGTAGAACAGTAGAAACTTCATTTCAAAGATGCATAGAGATGTGTGTCAATCAAAATGGGCAACATGTGGAGCACCTGCTGTAATTTTTGTAAATTTTTTCTGTGCAATTATATGCAAAAATCTCTAATTTTTTAAATTTATTCCTGAATCAACACTCGTGGATCATATTTACAACACAAGAAGGAAAGATAGAAAACAAGTAAAGGTTACAGTTGCACAAAAAACTATAGGAACTAAATGTTTTACCTACTTAGGTCCCAGACTTTACAACAAGCTCCCGGAAAGTATTAAGCAAATCAAATCAATAATAAAATATACGAGAGAAGTGAAAAAATGGCTGATGAACTTAAAATACACTCTAATAGATATATTTATAGATACTGGAAATTTTCTAAACTTTTAGGTTATAAATAATTTTTTATATCTCATAAGACTTTATTTTTTATGAATCTAGCACATAATTTAAATATTCATGATTCACCCTGTAACAGTACAATTCTGAAATAAATGTAATACGTGCTACCTAAACTACTTAAACAAATAAAAATTATATAACACGGGTCTATTATCCTTTGCATTCAGGTACCTAGGAACCTTCGCAAAGGAAAATGGATCTCCTTAGCTACCTACAGTAGTACGTACACATTTATTTACATATTAGTGAAACTACCCATTGCTCACAGACTCGACTGAGTCTGTGCAATTACCCATTTATTTATTTATATGATTACACTTATTAAAATTAAAACTAATTATTGTAATTCTCTGTTAAACCTTATAAATAAATAAATATTCTATTCTATTCCATAATTACACTATTGCTCAATAAATCTAAAATGATTACAAGTAGCCATAGAGATGTACATACAAAATAGTTTTTCATTAATACATCATATGGTTGAAAAATATACAGGGTGTTCCTTTTGAAAAAATTGAGAAAATTCAATAAAAAATCGGCAGCTACTGGAAGCGGCTGGAACCTCCCCACTCGGTGGATCTTTGAAACCGAAAAGAGCATTAAATTGTGTGACAAAACGGCACTAAACGTAATCCGATCTCATCCAAAACCTTTTCAGATCTTCTGGGGCACTAAAAAAACCCTCAACTTAATGAATTTACAATCATCTATGTGAGTTATTACTTACATTATCGCTCGTTGAATAATATACTATTAGGATATTAACAAGTTTAACATCACTTGAACGACTAAGAAAGTCTAGTTATCCTAAATACTACAGATTTGTAAAGCAACAAACTGAAAATTGGTAAAGTGATAATCTATAATAAATTCACCAACGAAGGTACAGAAAGCATATGATATTGTTACAGCTACCTTTAAAGTTTGTGATAATCCACTAAAAGTTACAAATATGCCGAAATCTTATTAACATGACATGACACCAGCGTTATCGGATGACAAACGATGGCAATGACAATCGTCAAAATTTGTTCATTGCAATCCGATCGCCCGCAGCTGTCTTTGTTAAATGAAACATTAGCATTTCAGTAATTTTACTAGATTTTTGGAGGAATATTTGTAGTTTAATTCTTCGATTTGTCTGTATATATATTTAAAAACGGCACTAAACGTAATCCGCTCTACTTCTAGAGCAGTGAAGAAACCCTCACATGTGAATTGACACGTGATGTGATGAGTTTCACGACGTAACGGCTACGCGCATCGATCATGTCATGCGAAATGTGATCTATGCTTCATATTTGCTTTGTTTTTAATTTTTTTCACGGAAACCAAATCGAAAGGGTGGAAGTGTGATATATCGTTGAAATTAGAATTTTAACTGCTTTTCAATGGTTCCATTGCAAATTGAAAGTAATTATAAAATAAACAACTTGTTGCGTCAAAATGGCACTAAACGTAATCCGATCTCAACCAAAACCTTTTCAGATCTTCTGGGGTACTAAAGAAACGCACATGCAAAGTTTCATTCAAATCCGTTCAGTAGTTTCGGTGCTATCGTGATAACACACATACACACACAGACATTTTTCAAAAACCACTTTTTTGGGTTCCTAGGACCTCAAAACGTAAAGATTTGATGTTATCTCAATTTTCGTTTTTGAACCAATTTTAGTAACCTCTCACAATTTTATTGTGGAGAGGTTAAAAATTCTAAATCGAAAAACCATTTTTGGCCACCCTGTATATCCTTATGAATGAAAATTATTCAGAAACATCATACAGATGTTTCGTAACTGGTATTTAGAAACATTTTTTCTTAAAATCCATAATGGTGACTTAGTGATTTTTTCAAAATTCATCTGCAGATGGCAACCTTTCAACAACAACAAAATAACTACATCCAAATATCCAATAATAATATAGTAGGAGTGAAAAGAGTCTAGGAAAAGACTGTACTGATTTATACAGCATTCCATTTTTAAAAAAATGGTACTTGATCCTGTACAATCTTCTTGTAATCTTCTTCCAGTTACAGACTTCTTGTTTTATGTAATTTACCAGATTTTTTTTATTTATAGCTATTGTAGAAGTCGAGCGCACTATTATCCCACCCTCTATATTCTATCTGTATTAGCAGAATAAGTTTCGCCTTTGAGATGGCTAATGTGTTGAGTGATCGTGCTTGTTCTTACTTAGTTTTATCTCGTTAACAAAAGCTTAAAGACTCATTACCATTACATATACCGTCTGTCTATTTTACGAGGGCCACACCAAATACCTCACTAAATATCTGTTGTAGAAGAATAAAGTGTTAGAAATAGTTCTGCCATTTTTTGCGAGCTATATTTCAGTAAAAAGAAATTTGAAATCCACAGCCTAGTTTGTGAAATATATTACAAAAACTTGAAAAATAGGATAACCACAAACGGTTATTGCTTCCTTATTTGAGGAGATACGAAAAAAGTTAATGACATGAAAGTTGACGGTTTGTTTGTTTGTATCAAATTATAATAAATAATTAGTGAATTATAATTATTATAAACTAAATTTGTACTATTATGTCCTGAAAATTCTTCTAAGTGTCATTGGAGGGTTAAGACTCACTTTAAAAATCGTGTTGCTGTTGACTGACCTCGCAGCAAGATTATATACTACCACTATGTCACACTTATTGATATCTTACGAAACTCATCATTTTTTACCCTTCCCTTTCGAAGGATAAGTATTGTGCACTCGAAAACGGTAAACGCAGGTAAACTCGCGTCTTCCATGGTTACTTAAAATGTACAACTCCACATACTCGAAGAGAATGTTACTGAAATTTCTGTCCACTGGGAAGGTTTGGTATGGTCTTCCATTTAAATTGTAAGTAAACCGTCCAAGAAACTCTCCGCTTATGTGCATCAGATCATAAAGTCCCTGAAATATTATACAGCTGAGCCGATTAGGGCGACGTTCTGTTAATTATACTTACGTAGACTTCAAAATCCTTTGGGGCACTGCTGGCATCCTCCATTAGTTTTATGTGTTCTAACGTCACCGCCTTAATCGGTATCCTCTTGCCTAGCTTTATTCGTATCCTTCCTGATCTGCCATAGAAGGCGAAACAGTTTCCTGGTAAATTATTTGGTTGCAACATTGATTCGGGATTTGATAATAAGTCCATGTTGAGTAAGTTGAAGATACTTATTGACTTATTGGCAGGATAAGCAACGGTGTCTGGGGTGGAGACTACATATCCACATGCATACACAGATGCATAATCTGCAAGATTCAAGATAAATATTAAAATGCCATAAAACAGGGTTGATGATGATAGTCCATCGAAGGAGTCGGATGAACTTGCAAATGCGCCTGGGACTAGACAGTGTCCCTTCCCCGTTTTGGAGGGTGCTGAATAGATTTCCGGGGTCAAAGCAATTTTTCCACCTTCGCAACCCCCTCAAATTGGCCAAAAACCACCCTCAAAATCCCCTTTTCGTTTACTTTTTCCAGTTTTTCAACTAATTGTTGTTCCATCGAGTAGAACGGAAAGTCCCTCGAGGGATTTGATCTCAGCCACCCCTACCCCAGACTTTCACCTCTATAGGGGGTTGGAAAATTTATATTTTTTTGCGAGAAAAAAATTGATATTTACAGCAGGTGTTTTTTGAGTAATAAGGTGGTAGGTGATCCGGTTTGTGTAATCACCCCCGGGGATTATTTTCACCCTTCAAAGGGGTAGAATTTATTTTTTTGGGGGGAGGGGGGGGATTTAATATTTTGTAGCAGGCGCCTCCTTGAGGAAGGTGGTAGGTGACCAGGATTGTGTAACCAATCACGGGGGTTGGTTTCACCCTTTAAGGGGGTGGACATTTTTTTCCATCTATAATCCCGAATTTCACCATGTGACCTAATTGGCTTTACAGTTAGTAAGTAGAGTATACATAAAGAAAAATCCACCCATCTACGATTTTAATTTTAATTTCGTTTCGTCATAAATCCCGACTTTAAATGGAATATAATTTATTAAAGCCAAATCATTTAAAAAATTAATGAATGAATAAGGAAAGTATTATAAACTGTAAGACCATCTCTCAATAAATCAATACATACACAAGATGTCATTAGCTTGTTTTTGTCATTTGGATTGCATTCAAATGTTCAAGACTACAATAGAATCCATGGTGAGTCAAGCTCATGTATTGATAACATTTTTTCAAATTTTAATGTCGTTGCTTCAAGATTAAAAGGTCTTCATTTATCAGACCATAAAGCACAAGAAATAAGATTTTACGTTAAATGAATATATTTCTCATAATCATAAAATTATTAGTAATAAAGTTTTCAAATTTTCTCACTAATGAAACATGGTTATTAACTGCCACTGATCCTAATTCTGCAGTAGCAACTTTTTATAGTATATTAAACTATTATAGTGAGATAATATGTTACCCAAAAATGATAATAAAAAATAATACAAAAAAATCATTAAATGCACATTTAAATAAAAATGTTCAAAATGTAAAGGACGAACGAATTGGATTTTTACCACTATTTATTAGACCATAATGTAATAGTAGATGATGTCCTAAGAAACATACTAACATCTTAAAAATATGACTATGAACAATTTTATTTATTTTTTTTTTTTAATACATTTATTTAACGTCGGCCTATTTCCGCTACTGAGGCCTAACACCAACGCCTGTAGACTAGCTACCCCCAACCAGGAATTTTGCCGAACCTCTTCCCTTAAGACGAATAGGGATCTTTTACTTGCCTAACATTTAATAGACAAGGGACCGACGGCTTTACATCCCCTCCGAAGAATGGTATATCCACTATACAACCCTCGCCTAAAGTTGTATAGCTTCCGCGCATACACTGATATACAAGCCGCTGGCAGATGTGTGAGGCGAGGACGCGGTTTTCGTTGGGATGGTCACCCATCCAACTACTAACTGCGCCTAAAGTTACTTTACATCGCATATCTCAATATGTACATAGTAAAGACGCACCTACGCTCGCCCCGACTATGAACAACTGATAACAAAACAAAAAAAAGAAGAAATATATAAAAAAGTTTTAAATTCCACAAACAAACCCAAAACAATATGGAATTTCATAAACACAACATGTGGAAGATGTAAAAACAGACAAAATAATTATGCAAAATCTGCAGATGACTAATAAGTTTTTCAGTACTACTTTTAAAGAAAAAATAGCATGTTTTATGAAGAGTAAAATGATTTTATGTGTCTCAGAGCTGTTCTTGTCGGACAGGCGTCGCTCGTCAGTCAAGTACATTCTCGGCACAAAAACTGTCACACTTTTACTCCATATAAAACAATATACTATTAGGTATTATTAATTTATCAAATAGTTACTGTTAGAGAGCTCTATATACTACTTTTAAAATGAATCTACATTCTGCATTACCGAACAATCCTATTTTGTCAGCATCGTATACATCCAGTGCCTTTTCGATTTTTTTTTCTATAATCGTCTCTTGTTGAAGATATATTTTTGTGAAAAGTTCATTTAATTGGTTTCTAAAATTAAAAAAGACCATTTATATTCCTTTTACTCATCATTTTTTCCAGCACTCTTTAAATATACCTCCAAACTTTAGTTTTCTCTATGTTTTCTTTAATTTCTTCCATTTCACCTCTTATCTGGCCGATTGTCTTACTTCTAAATTGAAATTTGTTTATTGCTATTCTGTCACTGTTTAAGTCTTCATAATCATTTCTAACATAGATATCATAATCTGGAATAAGTAAAAAGGAACATAAATTCTATTATTCTAGCTGTAATTTGCCACTTCAATACTTACAATAAAAAGTCGCCACGCAAATTGCAACAGCAGTTACCATAGCCAATAAATGAGTAAATATGCCTAAAATTTAAATGCTTCTTAAATACATAACTTAAGTACCTACATGATTTTTAAAGTGTGTAGAGTAAAAATTTACCTACTTGTAAATGTCATACATCTTGGTGTCGGCCTAATGCAATAGTGAGGATCATAGCCAGGGAAGAAATCTATTGGATCTAAATTCATTTTATGTGCACTACTAAAAATGTGCCAAAATATTAACACAAGCCTTATAATTTTAATTCCTAAGTAATGCACAATTACCTGAATTCTCCAGTTGATAATATATATGGTATTTAGGTATCTTTACTAAATTAAACAAATCTCCCGTTTCCCTCTTACTTGTTTTACTGTAGACACAATAGAGGATAGGTACCAATTTCTTGTTGGATATAAATAATCTCTAAAAAATGACAAATAAACATTCCTAAATTTATTCGTTTGCAAAGCCTACTATGTTATCAAATCATACACAATTCATAATACGAATACGTATTGTTTATTTTGCTTTTGAAGTTTTATGGATTTCTTTGAATAAAAAGGACTTTCTACTATTGGTGGAAACTATTTTTCCCTAATATTATTATTCGTCAAATTATATATTTATCTACTTACATACTATTATATTAAATAAATTTATATTATAGGCCCTTGATATCAACCAGTTTTGAAATTCGCGGAATCCTATTGTGGTTATGTCACATTCAAATGTCAACTTCGAGTGTCAACAACACAACGAGGTTTAAGTTAGGGTCACAGTCTAGCAGGGCGGTAACTTGAGAAATAATGGTTGCGTTCATCACGGTGAGCGATCGGTAGCGCTCACTGGTCACATGCTGCTTAAACTCAAGGACAATCCTTGGCTTAAACTACGCTTCTTGCACTGTCCTCATTAGCTTCTTGCACAATGATACGTGATCGCTCAGTTAGCGCTACTGCGTGATGAACGCGACCAATTTCCCGAAATGAAGAGGAAGAAGAAGTCGCGTGTGTGTCATTTAATTCTTTGTTTTGTTTTAAATTTCGTGATTAGTTTACAGAGCCAGCAATTTTTATTAAAATACGGTAATAAGGTAATCAACAAATGTTGATTAAGGTGCAAATAATTTCTTTTTCTGAAGCATAAATCAAGTTAGTTTAAAAGTTACGAAAATTCTGTTGATTAAAATTAATGTATTTATTAACTAAATATGTTTAACTCCATACTTAAACATGCAAAGAATATGTATGAGTAGAATAATGCGGGTAATATTAATTTGATGTTTTGGTGACTTAATACCATTATAAACAGTGATGTAGAGCATAAATCAAGTTAAACCTACGTCAATAGTGGCGAGGCATATATGTTGGTGATGTTTTAGTTTCCTACATCGAATGAATGCTAGTACCTAAGAGTTTGTGATACTTGTTTGTTAATGAGTGGAAATGTTACCAAGTAGTCAAAGCACTAAACCTGATAATGACAGTTTGCTTTATAGTATCGATGACAATGATATCAAAGAATTGGAAGTAGACCAGTTGGGTAAGTACATCGATATATATACCTTATTATTTAGAAGAACATTGCTAGCTGCATATACTTCTTAAGTGGTCAAATAACATTTAGTGTAATGCGAGTGTTCTATCCATGCACTAAACATGATGCTCAGAAACTCGTGATATTTTGACAACATCCCGGATTGCCCATTGTCAAATTATTTTACACAGTAATCAGTTTAGTTTGTTAGCTTTGTAAATTCAGGGTAATCTGTACCTGCGTATAAATTGTCTTAATAAGCTTAGTTTTTGCTTAAAAATATGATAACAAGTAGAAGCGTAGATCTGATATCCGTCCAAGTATTTATATCTATCTAATATTACCTATGGATTTTTAACTATTCAATAAACGATAGGCTTTGTTTTTCATTTCGACTATTTTCTATTTCCAGATTTTAAAGCCTTACTGGAGGAAAATGAGAACTTTTTAATAGACTATGAGACAAGCATTAAAACCGATGAAGGGCACATAGAACAATTAGTGGCAGAAATTATACAGGATATACCTGAAAAATGTATGTGAAAACTGAATTATACAAATAGTTTGTATTGAAAGGTAGTCATAGGCCAGTAAAATTAGAGAAACAAAAATTATATGTTTCAGGTCGAATTGATAGTGCTGGTGAGGTCATATTAATTGATAATTTGCAAAAAAAAGGCCTACCTATTATTTGACGAAAATTTGTATGCTTTTTAAAATTGTTTTTGTGCTCTAGCGTGCTTTGGAGACATTAATTTTAAAAGTTTTTTTTTAACGCGGGGAAAAGATTTTTATAGAGCAGTAACACTACGATTTGTGAACCTATAATAATAATAGTAATGATGTCTTTATTGTAATACACCAAATGGCTAATCAGAGAATGGTTCTATTTTCGTAGTGCTGCATTTTAGTGATGATTCTAATAGTTAACGTTTCTACTACTTTAGTTTGTTTCTTGGCATTTGTGGTCAATGCGTATCCCAAGGTGTTAACTACAATTTCGTTATTTACTTAGACTGGCCTGTGATGCATATTATAGGTGAGAATTTAAAAAAAAACGTATTTTTAGCTGATCAAAGTTGTATTTGCCGAACTTGTCTCACACCAACGTATGACACGGACTGCTGGAAACTGTTCGATAATACAAATTGGTTGTTCTGCAAGGAGTTACTGAAGAAGCTTGATTATATTGCCGGCAAGATAGTAAGTTGTATTCATTCTTCTTTTATGAGTTTTTTTACCACACATCTTCAAATTCAACAAAAATAACAAAACCTCTGCTTGTGACCGATAAGTCAAAGGTTATTTTTGCTCACTAATATATTTCACATCATAAATCTTGTCATTCACGTTATCATTTTTTAATTTCCGAATCGAATCATCTCAAGGTCACAGAATGGCACGCATGGGCATAACAACATATTCAAAAGACAAGTATTTTGTAATGAAAATACAATGAGTTCTAACATCCGCTGCTGCATTTTGAAGATGGTTTCTTTACAAACAGTAAAACTAAAGCATTAACAAACTATTTATCTAATTACATGAAACTTAAAATATCACAGTAACAAACATTAAAAACTTATAGAAAACAAAAAGAAATATGGAATCAACACATTTGATGTATGCGTTCACTATACGCTACTGAATAGCGTAAGAACTGACAGAATGCTGAACGTTGGCTGCAGCCACGACTAGCGGTTGTATTATTATTCATTTGTAAAACACGTCGTTATGCTTTGGACTTCTGTCGTAGCCCTAGCAGACATGCCTTTCTGTTATTTACATCCTATGTTCTTTGTATTTACAAAAATAGAAAATAGGGCACAATATATTGTGTGTCAGCACTGTAGTAAGTAAGTACTTAAAGAACTTACTTAAGTTCTTTATTCATCATGTTAAGTTACACAATAGTGAAACTTATAAGACTAGTCAAAACAAATAAATATAATTAAAAAGAGTAGTGAATATCTTAAGAGTAATAATAAAGTCATAAATACTAAGATTGTAGATACTCGTCTAAGGAATAAAAAGCATTGTTAAGTAAGTACTTTAACAAAGTATTTTTAAAAGTATTAAAATTGTTAAAATGACCAAAGCGTCGGGTAAATTTAATAAAACAGTAGATTCCCTGAAAAACATGTGAATTTTGGCCCACACTTAATCTAGAAAATGGCATCCTAAGTTCAGTGTGGCTGTGTGTGTGTGTGGTAATTGTGAACATCATCATTTCTTAAAAACAGAGTCTCTTGCCTTTTTATATTTGTAACAATTAGATATATATAAAGTGAAGGTAGAGTTAAGATAGATAGTGCAATAAATGCCTCTTTACAGTGTGCCTGATAAGAAAGATCAACCATACAACGAATGATTTTCTTTTGTGCGATGAATACTTTGTAAGTGTGTGAAGAGTTTCCCCAAAAAATTAAACCATAGGACAAAATAGATTGAACTAATCCAAAGTATGCTAATCTTAACACATTAAGGGAGATGGAGGATTTCAGGTATCTAATAACAAAACAAGATTTACTCAATTTCTTCAATAGATTTTCAGTATGAGTTTCCCACGTCATTTTACAATCCAAAGTTACTCCCAGGAATTTTGTCACTTCTGTATACACAATCGATTTATGATCTGCCTTGATTAAAATGCTTGAACTATGAACATAGTTCTTTGGCAAAAATGACATAAAAACGGTTTTGTCAACATTTAGTGCAAGACCATTGTTTGAACACCTTTTGGAAAACTCCTTTACAGATATATTAGCTTTAGTGATTGTGGTCTCAGAAGAGTTACTAGAAATCAAAAAGTTTGTATCGTCTGCATAGACAATTGCTGCATTGGGTGTTGTACAAGAGTGTGGCATATCATTTATAAAGATTAAGAAAAGCAACGGACCTAGAATAGAGCCCTGTGGCACGCCAGTGGTCACATTCCTGAAATCTGGTTTAAAGCAATCAATTATTACAACTTGCTTTCTGTTAGTGAGATAGGAGTTAATCCAGTCGTGAGCAGGTCCACGTACACCCAATCTAGATAGCTTCTCTAAAAGCAGATTGTGATCGACAGTGTCGAAAGCTCTACTGAGATCGAAAAATAGAACTATTGGTTGTTCTTTATTGCTTAATGAATTATGAACATAGTCACATAATTTTTTAATAGCTTTTATTGTTGATTTTTTCCTTCTAAATCCGTATTGGCTAGAGATTAACAATTTATGAAATTCTAAATAGTTTAATAACTTATTATTACAAGAAAGTTCAAAAACTTTTGTGAACTGATCTTGTACACATCTATAATTACAAGCCTCCATTTTCGATCCCTTATTTTTATATATTGGTATAGATTTTGAAATTTTCAGTGAATCCGGATACTGGCCACTAGCAAAAGATTCATTAATTAAGTAAGACAGCGGAACACAAATTTCGTCAACCACTGCTCTCAGTACTTGACCTCTTATCTCATCAATCCCTGCAGCTGATTTACTTGTTGTTTTAAGCAACAGTTCACTAACTTCAGCTGGAGTGGTAGGGGTTAGGTAAAAGTTATGTATAACATTGTCAAATAGAATCAGGCTCTTAAAATTCAAGAAGAAATTATTGAAACCGTTACAAATATCATAAATATTAGTAAATATTTCATCACTAATAATTTCTGTAGCTGATTGCTTTGGATTGTATTTTGCTTCATTTATAATGAGCCAACTCTCTTTCATTACATTTTGTGTACCCTTTATACGCCCGTCATTTTAATTTGCCCTAGCAAGTTTAATTTTCTGAGTATATTTGTTTAAATCTTAAATACCTATTTTTAATTACTTCGTTGTTTGGGTAATTTTTATTAATTTTATGCAACTCGCACAAAAGATGGTGCAGCTGTTTTAATTCATCATTGAACCATTTTTCCTTATGCACATTTGATTTTTTGCTCAAAATTTGAGTCAGGATGGACACTATGTCCAAATGGTACTATTTTATGGGCCATGTGTCGACACATTAAAGAAATATTGTGTCAAAATCGGCACAGCGTCCCAATTGAAACATTTTGGTTTTTTGTGCCCAAAATGTTTCTATGTTGAGCCTATTTGGAAACATTAAACAAAATTTTGATACATCGTGTCGACACTCCTCGGTTAAAATGTGTTTAAAAATCGTGTACCCATCATGTTGCTGAAATTTGGCCAGGAAGACACTTGTATATCCACATGTTTATATATTAGGCACACATGTTCCTTTTCGTGCCTTAAATGCGTCTACACCAACACATTTCCATAAAGTTGAATTTTAGACACGTTTTTCCGTTTTGTGCATAAAAAATTTGTGGGCACACTACTACCTGTTAGCAAATCATTATTGACAGCAACATACTCTGGTTACATAAAGTATTTTGTAAAAATACCAAAAGTAGTTAACAAGCAATCAAAAATTTATAATACAACATACTAACATACTATAGAAATGTAAAAAAATGTATACAAAAAAATCAAGCGAAGTTGTTAAACAAAGGCCATTCCTGTCTTTATTATCATTAAAAGTATCATCAAATAACAAGAAATCTGTTATTTACTCTGACCTAGGCGGCCCCAGTAGTGATAGCGATTTAGCAAATGCCGATTTGCGGCAGCAATGCACCAATGAAAGCGATGCAGGAAATTCTTATGATGTAAGGCAAGATGAACATTCAAACATATTTTTTAATAATTTAAAGGTATCGGATGGTAATAATAGTTCTAGCAATGATGAGATTGATCAAGAAGTAGAAATGTCTTGTTCCTTTATAGGAAACCTAAAGATGTGGGATTGTCATTTAATGAACCATGTCGTACAATAGTTCTATGAGTTGATTAATTGTTTCAGAACTACAACGTTACCTTAAATCCAGTGGTTTGCGAGCAGTGCGTGAAGTTGATATATACTACTTACGATTTCAAGAAGCAAGTAGAGGCGATCGAAGATCGAATTCTGGAGAAAGCTGGATTAGAAAATACTATTGTGGACCTTCAAAGTTTGTTGGAGGAAAATGCCAGTGAGGGACGTAAGAAGCAGCCCCTTACATATGAACAGGGCAATAATTATCAAAACATAGAAAGCGCCGAAGGTAGAGAAAGTGAAAAGTGCACAAATGAAACATGCGATGTTGGAAATAATAAAGACATTCAGAGGACAAACGAATCTACAGATTTACAAGACGATGATCAAATAGACTGTGATATTTTAGAAGGGGAAGAGCAACTTAGCACACAGAATCACACAAGGTTAGTACAATAACTGTAATTATAGTTTTTGAGTTTTTTTTTTTGTTATGTACCATTTCTAAATTAAACTACAAGAGACTTCACTAATGTTGAGTCTATAAAATTTTTGTACGATCTACTTTAGAGTATTCCTGCTGTGTCTGGTCTCCTACATATGAAAACCATAAATATCACTTAGAAAAGGTACAAAACAAATTACTTCGCACTTTAGCATATAAATTAACTTTGCCTTTAAACGAATATTCACTTGATGACATTCGAGATATAACTCATTTACCTAAGTTAAGTTCACGCAGAGATCATGCAGATATAAAATTCTTGCATAAAATCATAAATGGTGGCATCAATTGTCCAAACTTGTTAAATGAAATTGGCTTTCACGTTCCACCTAGGTTTACTCGCAATAACCAAACCTTTGCGGTGGCATTTCATCGGTGTAATTATGGAAAACATTCATCATTGGCTAGGATAGTATCGCTTGGAAACAAAATTAATATCGATCTATTTCATTGTTCTGAATTAAATCTAAAGCACATGCAATTATTATTATTATTAGCAATGTCATACTAGACTAATTGTATTTCTATGAATTTTAATGTAATATTGGGTTTACCCGTTAATTAAGTAAATAAATTAAATAAATAAATAAAATAAAAATAAATAAATTCAATACGTTCTAGGGAAAATTCGTTACTCTATTTGTCGACTCCTAGAACTAACGTTCAAATTTTCATCTCTATACACAATGTGTGAAGATTACAATAATCTTCAAGACCAATTTGATATCTTCCAATGTACCTGCAGTAAAAACGGGGCAATGTATTGTAAAATAAAATAAATAATGGAATGTCATAAATGAAGGAGCGTATTCCTCATCCTTAAGAAAGTTCTATCATATAATCATTTGTCATGTCGTTTCATAATAAATCTAAAGCCGTGTGGCAAATAATAAATGCAGCTAATGGTAAAAATAACGAACCATCAAAAATAAATATAATCGACAATAATGGGAAATTAGTTGAAGACCAAACTGAGATTGTCGAAATGTTCATGAATGAATTTATTACATCTCAAGCCAATTTGCAGGGTAAACCTTAATTTTTTCACAAAAATAAAGTTCAATTCAGTTTTTTTTCTAACACCCACTGACAGTAAAGAAATTGAAAGTACTATTCTGAATTTACCTAATAAGAATTCAGCTGGTTTAGATGATATTCCCTGTTCTTTATTAAAAACGATTGCTCATGAAATATCTGAACCGTTAGCATTAATTATTAACCACTGTTTTATTTTAAATGGGTTTTTCCCAGACGAATGGAAGCATGCTAAAATTATACCCATTTATAAAAAAAGGTCCAGATCGACAGCTAAAAATTATAGGCCTATTTCTTTATTATCAGTATTTTCCAAAATTATCGAAAAACTTGTGAATAAGCGTCTTTTTATGTTTCTGGTACGATTTAACATAAGTCTTAATTATATTGTAGGATGCCTGGATAGAGGCGAATGTGTCGCAGGTATTTACTTTGATTTATCGAAAGCATTTGATACACTTAACCACGAACTGCTGCTTTACAAATTGGAGTGCTATGGAATTAGAGGTATAGCTTTAAACTTCTTTAGGTCTTATCTCTCTAACAGTACCCTGAGAGTTTGTATTAGTACGAGAGAGGGTAATAACATGACTACCATCTATTCTAAACTAAGACAGATAACTATAGGGGTACCCCAAGGTTCAGTATTGGGGCCTTTATTGTTTTTATTGTATGTCAATGAATTACCTGAGAACTTGGCATTACATTCCATATATCAGTATGCTGATGATACCTCCTGTGTAATATCTACCAGAGATACTACTGCTACATCACACAAAGGTACAACTGTGGTAAATAAAATGGATAAATGGTGTTGTGACAACTCACTTATCCTAAATGAAGCTAAAACTGTACTTATCCAATTTAGTAATAAAACCCCAGATTCAAGCATCTACTTGAAGTTTAGAGAAAAATCTATTCCTGTTGCAAATAACACAAAATTCCTGGGGGTCGTGGTCATTTCAAAACTATCTTTTGAATATCATGTTAACTCAACAATATCTAAGCTTAACAAAGTATGTTACTCAGTACGAAACATACGATCTTCTGTCGATCTTGATGCGTTAAGGGTCTATTACTTTGCCCATGTGCAGTCCATACTTAGTTATGGTTTAATATTCTGGGGGTCTAGTGTCCATGCCAGAAATGTGTTTATCGCTCAAAAGAATATTATACGATGTATGCTTAGGAAAAACAACCGAGAGCCTAGTAAGCCATTATTCAAAATGTTGGAGTTAATGACATTACCCACCTTATATATATATATACCTGTTGATTTTATTTATAAAAAAAAATATTGGTAAATTTAGAACAAATGAGGATATGTACAATGGTATGATGATGGTAACTCGAAATTCAAATGCACTGAGAGTTCCTCATCATCAAACATCATCATTCGAAAAGGGAGTATACTACAGAGCAGTGCGGGCATTTAATGCAGTTCCACTGGAGATAAAATCTATCTCTAATATTTTTTTATTTAAAAAGAAGTTAAAGTGTTACCTTCTTGAAACATGTCCCTACAGTTTTGATGAGTTTTTACTAAATGCCAGAATATTTCCTTAATAGTCCTTATATGAAATAATGATCAATTTGTCTCTGCAGAGTATTGTTTTATATATATGTATGTATGTTTTTTTATTCCTTTAAATATTTATGTATATATATTTTGTATGTACCGTTTTCTTTTTATGTATTATATATTCTGTGTATTATCTATGTTATATACATGATAATTCCAATACTTGTAAAAGTCTGATGGAAATAAAGATTATTATTATTATCATTAGAGCGTTTGTTTACAAGATAAAGGGCGTTGAGGTAGTAAAAAATTACATTTATTGTTATTTCTTTAAGCATCTCTTGAACAAATGTTGATACTGAAATGAAACTTTGTATGTATAATACATGAGTACATAAAAATTATTTGTCTTGGGTAGTCCTTTTGCTCAGAAATAAAATTTTTTTTCCAAACTCGAAAATTATAAGAATATTAATTAAAAAAATGACCTTAATAAGTTGTTTACTGGCAATAAACAGGGTACATGCTAACAAGGTCAATATTTTTACAGAGAAATAGTGCTACCCATCCTATCAAGTGTACAAGATGAATATAGTGCCACAAAAGACACTGAAGCGAGAGGAGAAATCGTAAATGAAAATCAGACAAATGGGGCAGCTGAGAATGGTGAGGAAGAAGCCGAGGTGAACAGGGAACAATCTGATGAGGCAGTAATATCAACGGCTAATGATAAACCTACCAATACAAAGTAATAGAATAGAATAGAATTTTATTGCATAACAGTGACAAAAAAAATTACAATTTATGTTTGTTACATGTCCAAGTTCTACAGGAGTAAAGATACTTGTTAAAAAGAAATGTAAAAATGCTTAAAACTACTACTACTACTAATACTACTAGTTAAAAATTGTCTCGTTCACTTTCTCTAAGGTATAATGTTCTGCAGACATTATGAGGTTTTTTATATTATTCTTGAAGACATTTGTAGATGTACTATTTTTCAAATGGTTGAGCAAAAAATTATAAAATTGCAGACATTTATCAAAACAGCCTTTTTCCATGACCAAGATTAGTAAATAATTCTAATTTGATATTTGACAATAATTAACGTCTTTGCAACCGGCGGGCGCTTATGTGTGAATGTGTGCAGACCTCGAATCCTTGGTATTTATGTTCTTGTCTCACTTTAGAGTGAGACGAGAATAGTCTAATGTGTCTAATGATGTATTCCTTTGTCAGTGTGCTTGCGCATGCCCATATGTAATAAAAATATGAAGAAATGACTAACTCTTGCCATTTTTATGCTATTAGGAAAAGGGATTATCCCAGATCCTTTGACTTGTTTGATGAGGAACACGATAGGTATTTTGAGAAGTATAAAGACCGACCGGAAAGCAAGCTGACGATGAAATGGATGAGCTTTGCAAAGCGCCAACCCCAAGTTGGGACCGGACCGTTTCTATGCCCGGAATGTGGTGAGTTTAAGATTTATTTCAGATTGTTTGAACTTTACATATCGTACAGTATGGTGGAAATGTATGAAATAAATTGATTATTTCATAGGCACATGGTTTTAAAAAGATATATCCAGGCAGGTCGATTTTTGTATTTAAATGCTCATCTCTTGATATACAGGGTGTTTCAGTTAACACTCCCACAGCCGATATCCCGGAAACTAAAAAATATATTTTTATTATTCTGTAAACAGTAATAGATTTCTATTATAACATTATCACCAGAGATGGCGCTGTAGTTTAGACATATTTTTTGATCAAGGAAGATTTGAAACATATGCCATTCGATTAAGAATTGAATTTTAAACAAAATTGTTCTTATTCCAAAAAGTCAGATCTGCAGTGTTTTTGAGATATTTTAATTTTATTGTCTAACTTTGAAGTGTCATAAACTTTTTTAATCTTGGTTTTCGGAGGTAGATTCTTGGTAACTTCCTTGCCTGCTACAAGAGAATTATTTACTGGTGGTTTTTTTTAATAGCATTTCCGATTTTGCCTGAAATTACTTTAAATTGAAAAATTTAAATTAAAATAATTGAAAAATTCTCACTAAGCACGTTCTATCACTTGGATGTATTATTTACATTTTTAATCTTACTTACTACATTACTTGCAAAATAATAAATCGAAAAAAGCTCTGCCCCATCCGATATCCGATCTCTGAACTCTTGCACGGAAAACGGGATTGCTAACCACTTAAATTAAGTTCTGACTTTTAACTCTCCTTGTTACCTCCTTTTTCTTATTATTTATTTTTGAGAAAGAATTGAGGCAACATATGCGGACGACTAGCTGGTTTAAGTCGGAGCAGAGAGCCGTGGGTCCAGAGCATTCGTAAGAGTGGAGAAACTTACCCTTTCTGACATGTACAGCATAAGCGACAGATTTCTGTTTATTTCGAGAAAAGGAGACAAAGAAAAATTGATGTTAAATTGGGCACCATCTATAGTAAAATAAGCAAAATTGTCTCTTTTTCTCGAATAACCAGTCTACTATAGATCAGACTGAAATTGTTGGTAAGAGAAACAAAAAGATAGTTTAAAATGAATGTTAAAATATATTACATGAAAAATAGACAAATCGGTTTGAAAGATAAATTGAAATTTAAGAAAAATATATATATATATAAATAAAACAAACTTATACCAGTATCCTATATTGATTATGGTTAAGGTGACTGGTTCTGGGACAGCAATCCAGGCCCACAATTGTCTCTTGTTGCAAGAGAATGAATTCTATAGTTTCTTGGCAATTTACGTGAAAGTTGTAGGAAAATTAACCAACTATGTGGTTTCACGAAAAGATATCGAAAGTTTATCTATGAAAGATAAACTGTGCAAAAACTATGCAGGAATGTAGAAGAAGTATCTCATAATTTAAATATCTAAGAATATAAGCACGTACAAAATTTATGCAAGTTAGTTATGCAAAATTTAAGCAATGTTAGCTATGCAAATATAAGCAAGTTAACTGTACAAAATATATTTAAGTTAGCTGCACGAATATATTTAAATTAGCTGCACGAAATTAATTTAAGTTGGCTATACAAAAGCTGACTTCATAAAAACTATAAATTGCCAAAAAAATGAAAAGGAAAGAGAAAAATATTTTTAAAACCATGTAGAACATATAGTATTTTAACTACTTATTAAATTAAAAAGAATTGACTTTGAATTCAAATTTATTTTAAAAATAATTGAAATTATATCAAAGGCAAAATTTGAAGATTAATTATATTTTAAATGAATAATGAAATTACCTGTTTATTAAACACTTTGTAACTGGGATATAAAAATTGTAATATCAATTACTGAAGTCCACAGTTAAAAATTATATAGGTTTAAATCAGTACAAAGGCTGCAAGCAAAATGAATTCCTGGTGAGTTTTACTGATAAGGTAAACTTTTTGTCCTGGAAAACAACGCTACCAAAAAAAATGTGAGAAATCTAATTCCCTATTTAAATTGAAAGCTATAAAATATAAAAATAGTACAAGTATGGCCATCTGTCAGTGGTTAAGTTAAGCGCACCAACTTGCAGGTCGCAATTTTACAATTTCCTTTACTCACAACTAAAATAGTGGCATATAATCGATAAAGGGAATCTATAATAAAAGTTTTTATTCCATACCAGAGCCTTTGCTTCACAATTCGTAATACAATACATAACCACAAATATGAACAGATGTAAATAAATAGTAAAACGTATTGACTATGGTGTGAACTTAGTAAATATATTACATCTTATTGGATATACTAATATAGAAAGAGAAAAGGTAAGGAAAATAACCATATGTACTTCATAGTAAACAAAAATATAAAAATTGAAAAATAGATATCTGATGTAAATAAATGTATTGTAGACAATTGTCTCCTGGGATAATAATGCTGTATTACAATGGAAATGAGATACATAATAGTTTAGAGTATGACAGTTCCTAAGATATAAAACATAAGTACATAAAACAGTGTGAAATGGTTTAGCAGTTATACAAGTAAAATTCTGTTAGTTCAAAACAGTTTCACTTACAAAAACTGAGTCGAAAAATGATATACAGGTCGTGCTAAAAAAATCCACAAAATACTAGTTTTTAAATAAAACTGTTAAATGGACATAGGCCATGTAACATCGTCAGCCAAGTAAAAATTGTAATTGTTTATTTATTAACTGTCAGTGGTTTAATTTTCATTTGTGTGTGTCATTTTAAGAATACGTTTGTAAAAATTTGCCCAAAATATGGCCCATACAAATGTTGAAAAAGTTGATATGTTATTATTAATTTATAGAAATAGCAATAAATATGCAAAAGCGGCCAAAGATATGTATCAATTACCATTCCCAAACAAACCACAACCCGATCGCAAGACTCCTTCCAATTTGAGGAACAATTTATTAAAATATGGTAGTTTTAAAAAGTTAAAACTTGAAAGAATACAAACAGCAAGAACCCAGGAGAATACGGTTCTAGTTTTACAAACCGTTAACAATGATCCCCACTCGTCATTTCGACAAATAAGAGCCTCTACCAATATATCACTATCATAGTGCCAAAAAATCTTAAAACAAAATAACTACTTTCCATATAAACCACACTTATTACATAATTTGCTGCCTATGGACTATGATCGTCGCTTAACCTGTCTTGCTGAGTTTGCTGTTCCTTATGAACGAAATTGTAATTTCCTTAAAAATATACTTGAGTGATGAAAGTAAATTTTACAGTAACGGCACAATTACAAAACATAACTGTAGATATTGGTCGCAAAACAACTCAAGATGGATGATTCAAACAAGAAACCAAACTGTGTTCAACATAAATGTATGGTGTGGTTTTTTAAATGGTTTTATTATAGGTCTGTTTCTATACCATGAACCACCGTGTGCGTTATTTAAGATTTCTAGAAAATGAGTTACCAAGACATTTGAAAAATATACCCAACAACAGAATTGAATTTGGCATCAGCAAGATGGGGCACCACCCCACAACTCTGATATTGTTATAGTTTATTTGAATAACACGTTTCCAAGGCGCTGGATTGGCACCTCAGGACCGGTTAGATGACCCGCGAGTTCTCCGGACTTGACCCCTCTGAACTTTTTTGTGTGAGGATATTTAAAAAGTCAAGTATACCAATAGCCAATAGATGATATGGCATATTTATACAATAAAAACTATGATTGCGCTGGTCCAATTAATAGATACACATTATTAAGGACATGTAACGAGGAACTGTTACATCGCTTTGATATGTGTATTCAAGTAAACGGAAGTAATTTCGAGCATCTATTGTAAGTTGTCAAGATGTATTGTACAAAAATAAAATTACCTTATTATTTGCTGTTTTTCGATTTAAATTTCTAAAATTAAAGTAATTTTCTGTAAAATTGGAAGTACTATTGAGAAAAATTTCCCACCAGTAAATAATTCTCTGACAGCAGGCAAAAGAGTTACCAAGAAATTTAAAAAAAATTACAACACTTCAAAGTTAGACAATAAAATTAAAATATCTCAAAAACTACTGCAGATCTGACGGCTTTTTGGAATAAGCACAACTTTGCTTAAAATTTAATTCTTAATGGAATGGCATGTTTCCTTGATCGAAAAATATTTCTAAACTGCAGCGCCATCTCTGGTGATAATGTTATAATAGTAAATTCTACTTGCTGAAGAAGGCATTAACCATAGAAATCTATTACCGTTTACAGAATAAAAATATATTTTTTAGTTTCCGAAATATCGGCTGTGGAAATGTTAACTGAAACACCCAGTATATCAAGAGATGCGCATTTAAAAATACAAATCGCCCTATCTGGATTTTTTTAAAACCTTATGCCTCTGAAAAGTACCTGTATTGTGTACTGTATAATTAGAAAATATAGAAAGGAGAGTGCAGGAAACTCGATTAGAAAATTGGCCAGTGAAATGTAGGTTTGCCTTGTCTTAGTGTTGAACTATAAAGCAAACTCTACGGTGTCTGACCTTGCAACAATTATTTTTTAGGTATCACCTTCCAAAATAAACCATTATATATAAAACACCTGAACGAACACAAAGGTGAGCATCTTGTTGTATGCGCTTACTGCGGAAAACTTATTATGCAGCACAGATTGAGATACCACATATCGGTAAACCACCAAGCCCATAAGGAGGAGTGCAGGGATTGCGGGAAGAAGTTCCACACGTCACAGTGAGTGTTACAGTTTTGCTATTATAAACATTTCTGAAATTAAATTTAGCCAATGCGGCCCAACGGCCATCCACCAAACAATTTCCTCTCACCTGGCAAATTTACCTTGATAATTTCTGACCTGGTGCCAGGACGATTGATGCTATTGAATGCCCCTTTTTATTCGCCACACAGCCAACCAGGAACCCCTATTACAGTAACTACCAAGAGGCTAAATAACTGTCTGGGAGACATCCTAACGTGCGGAATTTAATTTTATTTATTTTCCGCTGACAGAGGGTGGTGATTTGATTATTGTTTGTATCGGCCTGGACAACAAAGAATATAGGATCAATTTGTCTATTTGAATCTGTAGTTTCTTATAGCCTTAATTAATTAATGTGGAGTGTCTTAATTCAAAATGTCTTGAATGCTTTAACAAAAAAAAAAAAAATCTATCCTATCTGGAGAGGGAGGGAGGGAATGGGAAGCTCTATTCTTTTCTTTTCATTGTCAATTATTATTTTTTTAAATATTTGATTAAGATTGGTTGAAAGATGATGGAAGTTTGGTGAAATAAAAATTTATTGTGAGAACGGAGCATGTTAATTCGACAGATTTAAAAAAAAATTGAAAATTGTATTTACATCAACTTTTGTCAATTTTGTACTTGTTCGGCAGATTTTAATAATAATGTTGGCTTTGCTTTAAAAAAGACGTTCCCTGTTTTAGACATTTAGCAGTTCACAAGAGGACGATGCACACAACCGAGTATGAAAAACATCAGTGTCAGATCTGTGGAAAATTATTGAGGAAAAACTCCATTAGAGGTCACGTCCAGGCGCATGATCCTACAAAGACTTACACCTGCGATGTGTGCGGTATGACTTTCAAGGCACGCAGTTACTGGGTTAGGCATAAGAAGAGGCACTCATTTACTGACGGGTAATGCTTCTTATTAGAGTGACATAAATTTATTAAAAGAAACAGTTACAAAATGAAATTTATCTTACTTAAACTTCAGCGGGATTCTCTCAAAAGTTTTCAGTTCACAATACAGGAAAATTAAAACACTAGGTAATTTTGTCAGAATCAAAAGATCTGGAATAAATAAGTTATTTTAACAAGGTTAAACATTCATTTTAAAAATCAATGTCATAAGTAAATCCTTTTATTTTGTGTAATAGTTGTCAAAAACATAAAAGTAAACGCTAATTATGTTGAAATAAATGCAGGGCTCGTACTCGGTCACTATTTCATGAAAAAGTACATATTTTTGTAGTAGGTCGTTAAAAAGTACGTATTTTTTAAAATTAGTATCTAAAAGTACATTAAAAAATAATGTTTGTTTTGAATTTCCCTCGCTTCAGAACGCGTGTCCTCTATGAAAATATCCCTGCTTTTGTTTTGGGCTGCAAGCGATATTATATCTTCAATCGCCAGCAGTAAAGCATATTTTTGTCTATCAGTATTAAGGTAGCGGCGGATGTCGAGAGCAGGGAGAATTTCGTTTATTAAATGCTTTTATTAAACTTGCAATGTTTGTTAGTATGTTAGTTAGTTTGTTTAGGTCAAATCTTGCAATCAAAATTTCGATTAGTTCTAATTAAGCTAGAGCTTTGAAATTTTGCACATTTGTATAACTCCGGTGACAATAATACTGTTATGTGCTGCCCTCTAATAGAGAGGAGAGTTGTAATTACTCCCTGGCCAGAAGTGTGGCGCCATCTGTGGGCCAACTGGCGAACCACCATTTAGTAGTGCCTAAGAAAATTATAGAGAATTCCAGTATATTTCTGGAAAGTTCTACAATGATATTCTGGACATTCCAAGTGGGTATATAAAGAGGTGAAGCCAGCAGATGGGGGAACAGAACAGTACAGTTTAGTGAAGTATGCAGTTTAGTGAAGTAAACAGACAAGAAAGTTTTTAGGTTAGACAAGAGTTGACAAGTTTAAGAAGAAAAGTAAAGTGCTTGGTGTTTTAAAAGTAGTGAAATTATATTAGATTAAGTTATTATTAGTTGTGTGATTTTTAAGTATTTGCTAGTGTAATTTTAGTGATTAAATAAATCAGTGGTTTGTGAAAATTCTTGTTGCAAGTTATTTGGAATCCACAAAGTGTTTACTGAAAATTGTAAACACGTTACAATTGGTGTCAGAAGCGGAATTGCAACAGAATTTCTGAAGAATTTGACGAAGTTCCATAGTGTTCTATTTGGAAACCACTGGAGATAGTGAAGTGAGTTGAACTGGGAAGTAATAAACATTAGACAAGACTAATTTGTATTAGTGTGAGAAAATATTTGACTTTTACCTGGCATAGACTTTAAATAAGGCTTGTTAGTGTTGTTTGTTAGTTTTTGAATGGAAACAAGAAGCATGGCTGCTGAAAAACAAATGCAAGACATGTTCGCCGCATTTAGAAAAATGATGCTATAGAGGAAAAAGAGGAACAAGAGAAACGACGTCAAGAAGAAAAGGAAGAGCAAGAGAAACGACGCCAAGAAGAGAAAGAAGAACAAGAAAGACGTCAAGAAGAACAAGAAAGACGACGTCAGAAAGAAAAACTAGAAGAAAAAGAAGAACAAGAAAGACGCCGCCAGGAGGAAAAAGAAGAACAAGAAAGACGACGTCTGGAAGAAAAAGAAGAACAAGAGAAACGTGAAGAAGAAAAAGAAAGAAGACGGCAAGAAGAATTGAGAAAAATTATACAGGTGCAACAAGATGCTATCCTGTCAGCCACCAATGAAGTCAAGGAAAAAGTAGATAAAGTTGAACAAAAAGTGACTGGCGTCGAAGGAAAAGTGACTACACTTGAAGAAGGAGTAAGCGATGTCAAAGGAAAAGTAAATAAGGTTGAAGAGGAAGTAACTGAAGTCAAAGGAAAAGTTAGTGGCGTTGAAGAAAAAGTTACTGGTGTCGAGGGGAAAGTTACTGGCGTCGAAGGGAAAGTTACCGATATAGAAGGAAAATTTCGTGCAGTTGAAGGAGAGGTAGAGCGACTTAAGCGACTGTTAAGAGAACAAGGAGGCCAGCTGGTATTATCATCATCAGGTCCTCGATTACAACCGCCTTCCTTTGATGGTCAAACTTCTTGGTCAACCTATAAAAGACAATTTGAGGCAGCGGCATACGCAAACAATTGGAGTAACGAAGACAAAGCTATGGCATTGGTGCTAGCATTAAGAGGTCAAGCCTCAGAGTTGCTTCAGATTATCCCAGTGACGCAGCAACGGGATTTTAAAGTTTTGGAAGCTGCACTAGATCTAAGATATGGCGACCAACACCTCGCCCAAGTATACAGGACTCAGCTCAAATCACGCACACAAAAGGCTGGGGAAAGTTTACAAGATTTTGAAGCAGCTGTTGAGCGACTGACATACCTGGCTTACCCGGATGCGCCCAAAGAATTCCAGGAACAATTAACAGTTGGTACTTTCATCGATGGCATAAGAGACGAGGAGATCAGGCGAGTCCTTAGATTATCTCGAGATAAGACTGGTCGTGAAGCGTTGATCCGTGCCCTCGAGGTTGAAGCCGCTTACAAAGAGACTGCACGTCCAAGAGTACGAGCCATGAAGGTAGAAGAGGGCCATTTAGAAAAATCAAATATGGAATCTTTGATGGCTGACATATACAAAATGATAAGCCAGTTGATGAACAAACCAGATGCTCCAAGGAAGCAGGAAAGAGAACAGAGCGATGGACAGCCAAGGAAGGGGATTCGGTGTTATCAGTGCAGCAAACCAGGACATATGATGCGGCAGTGTCGAGAACGGAATCCTGGGGAAGTAAACACTGCAAAGAAAGAGGAAGTTCGCTCTGATAAGATGAGATTGATTGTTATGTTAACAGACATACAGAAAATGGTCGCACAATTACTAAACGAATTAAGTTCGCGACCGGAGCTGAAACAGGAACCGCAACCGCCGAAACAGGGGCCGAAGCAGCAGCGAAGTGCTGGAGGTCCGACAAAAGTAATCCGCTGTTATAATTGTGGCAAATTGGGGCATGTCAAGAGGTACTGTCGCCAGAGGGGCCCTAAGGAAGTGAATGCAGAGAATGTAAAGAAGCAGCAGGATATAGCAGAAGTGAAGGCAGTTAAGATAGAGGTTCCGAAGGACTGGTCAAGGAAAGTTCTAAGAGAGGAACAACTGAACGACGATGAAATTGGACCAATGTTGAAGGCGAAAGAAAAAGGAATCCGCCCTGAATGGAAGGACGTTTCCAGTAAAAGTGTTGGACTGAAGGCTTTATGGGCGCAATGGGATTCCCTTAGGGTTATAGATGGACTATTACGGAGAGCATGGGAGAGCCCTGATGGGAAAGAAGTTACCATGCGGTTGCTGATACCCAGGTGCCGAGTACCAAAAGTACTTCGGGAAGTGCACGAGGGAATATCCAGAGAGCACTTTAGCAGAAATAAGACCTTGGCTAGAGTACGGGAACGATTTTACTGGGTAAATAGCTGTCAGGATGTAGAGGCTTGGTGCCGCAGTTGCAAGGTTTGTGCGAATGTGGCTGCCAAGAGGTCACCTACAGGGAGTGGTGACCGAATGAAGGCTAGATATGACCGCAATGCCAGTTCGGCGAGATTCAAGGTGGGGGACTTAGTTTGGCTGTATAACCCACAGCGGAGTGAAGAAGGATTCTCGAAGCCTCGCTCACCT
This sequence comes from Leptura quadrifasciata, assembly GCA_963675555.1. Taxonomy (NCBI): domain Eukaryota; kingdom Metazoa; phylum Arthropoda; class Insecta; order Coleoptera; family Cerambycidae; genus Leptura; species Leptura quadrifasciata. The sequence continues at coordinate 98,408,488 of OY776680.1, read as the reverse complement.
TGGGAAGGACCGTATTCTGTCATCACTAGGATCAACGACGTTGTTTATAGGATTCAACGTAGAAAGAAGTCCAAGATGAAGATCGTGCACCTGGACAGGTTGGCAAAGTATGCTGGGGTATCTGAATTGCCTGACCGGGACGTTCAGGCTTAAGGAGGGGGCAGTGATATGTGCTGCCCTCTAACAGAGAGGAGAGTTGTAATTACTCCCTGGCCAGAAGTGTGGCGCCATCTGTGGGCCAACTGGCGAACCACCATTTAGTAGTGCCTAAGAAAATTATAGAGAATTCCAGTATATTTCTGGAAAGTTCTACAATGATATTCTGGACATTCCAAGTGGGTATATAAAGAGGTGAAGCCAGCAGATGGGGGAACAGAACAGTACAGTTTAGTGAAGTTAAGGAACAGTTCAGTTGAGTGAAGTATGCAGTTTAGTGAAGTAAACAGACAAGAGAGTTTTTAGGTTAGACAAGAGTTGACAAGTTTAAGAAGAAAAGTAAAGTGCTTAGTGTTTTAAAAGTAGTGAAATTATATTAGATTAAGTTATTATTAGTTGTGTGATTTTTAAGTATTTGCTAGTGTAATTTTAGTGATTAAATAAATCAGTGGTTTGTGAAAATTCTTGTTGCAAGTTATTTGGAATCCACAAAGTGTTTACTGAAAATTGTAAACACGTTACAATACACTAACATTTTCATATAAGAAAAAAACAATCTGATTCAACTGAAACTCCATATCTGGGGGTTTTCAAAATTTAGAAATTCAATATGGCGGACGACTTTTGTCATTTATGGTCCAAATATCGATCAAAATCGGTATCTGGGGGTTTTCAGGTTCGCCGATTACAAATTTCTATTAAAAAATTTAGTTAAAGATGGCGATTTCAAGATGGCGGACGACTTTGCTGTTTAAGATCCGATTCAACTGAAAATTGATATCTGGGGGTTTTCTAGGTCGCGGATTACGAATTTCTAGTCAAAAATTTAGTTCAAGCTGGCGGACGACTTTACCGTTTATAATCCGATTCTTCTCAAAATCGATATCTGGGGATTACAGCATATCAAAAGACTAAGACTGTTAACTTTTCCATATTTACAGTAACTAGATGAACTAAGATATTCGACGTTTAATAACTCAAATACGGTATATGGTAGGGGTAACATTTTTGAAATCAGGAAAAAAGGATCATTCGAAAAATTTAATAATATACAGTATCCCATTAAAAAATACATATATTTTTTTGTATCCCCTGAAATATGGACGCTACTGTACTTTTGATAGCATTTTAACAAAATTCAGTCATAACCACAAAGCTTTTATTTAAAACTTTTTTTTATGCAAATAATAAGAATGATAAGGGGTGGGTAATTTATAATGAATAATCCTGTACAAATGATAAAAAAATTTATAACAAAAAAATATGACATTTTGCAAATTTGCCTACCATTCTTTATTTATAATTTTTTTTAATGTTTGTTAATTTCTATCCTAAAAATTATTCTACAGGGTTCCTTGCTCATACTGTGGGAAACTGTTCAAGTGCAAGGATTATCTGTTGCAGCACGTGAAGCAAGTTCACAATCAAACTGATTACAACTGTACAACTTGTGGTAAGCGGTTGTCCAATAGAGATGCCCTCCGACGACACTTGAAAAATGTACACGGTAAGTTAAGCATTAATATACAGGGTGGGGCAATAGTGCGTCCGACTTCAATACCTTAAGTTATACGATAGCTAGAAAATAAAAAAAAGATACGGGCAAACTATCTAAAAAGTCTGTAACTGGTAATTATTTTCGAATACACAGGGTCAAATAAGACGATTGTAAGAGACCAAGTGCCATGGAATGCTATAAATATCAGTACATTTGTAGAAACTTCCTTCTACACATGTGGAAAACTAATTATAATTTTTTCTGTTCAGTTATTTTAAGAAACCTCCAATTTTTCAAGTTTATTGCATTTTGTTCTTATCTCTCAATAAATCGAAAATGGTTACAAATATCCATAGAGGGTACATATAAAAAAATGTTGGTTTTTCATTCCTACATTATATAGTCGAAAAATATACAGGGCATTCCATTTGAAAAAAAAAATGAAGAAATTCAATTCAAAAGGTTCTAACTTGAAAAATCATGTTTTGGCCACCCTGTATATTTTTATAAAGTGAAAATGATTTAAATGTCTCGTAACTGGTTTTTATACATTTTTTTCTTAAAATCCATCATTTATTTATTTACACTGCTCTACAGGTTACAACAATCCAAAGAGGGAATAGTCCCACAAAATTATAAATAACCCACATAAATACACATATAACATATATAACAATATACATAATAATTATACAGGGTGTCTCACCGGGAACTGAGTCGATCGATATGGAGAAAAGTACACATCAGAAAATTTTAATTAGATAAGATAATTACTAATGTCGGTGTGGCCAATCCAACTAAAACAATTACAAGCAGCTGGCACTTCCGCTTATACCAGAAGTCGATACCAACTTGCTTATTTCAAATGGAACACCCTATATATTTTAGGGTTTTCGAAAAGAGCATAAAATTCTGAATTGAAAATATGTAGCATATCCTATACCTAAACCTAGCCGTTTCAGAGATATTTGACATTTTATAGAAAATTTGACAGGTGCAATGGTTTGCAAGAACCGTTATAACTTTCTTCGTGTAAAAGATCCTCATTTGCTTCTTGTCGCGTAAAAAGAACACAAGGAGAACTACGTTCTACGACTGAAATAAATTCAATAATATCATACTAAGTGTTCCGTTTTTTGCGTTACATTTTGTCAACTTCAAACCGCGAAAACTTGTTTAGGTAAAATAGAACACCCTGTATTTTTTTACGTTAAGTTGTGTAAAATTGAATTCCCTTTTTTCTGATATTAGCATTGTGAGGGTTAAAGTTACAACTTTTTGAAATATTTGCGATTTTATTAGAAATTCATGAATTGTTGTAATCATTTCAACAAAATAGCCATGATTAGAAACAATCAGTCATTATCTTATGTCAAAAAATGCCAGCACGTTTAAATTACACCCACGAAGACTTTTTAAATTTGTTTATTATTTATGGAGAATGTGATAAAGTAATATCAAGAACTTGCAGCACATTTGCTACTCGATATCCAGAAAAATGCAAAATAACACTAACACTGTAACATGCGTATTAATCTAATGGAAATGTGGCATGAACTAAAATAGCAGAGATAAGATCAATTTAATATGATTTAATTTTTTAATAATTGCTCAAAATTCTGCCCTCGAACCTCGACACATTTTTCGCACCTTCGGATTAGTTCCTCATGGGTAGCTCTTCTAATTGAATCCGTGATATGTTTTGAAATGCATTTCTTACTCTTTGCATACAATCTTCAATGGTTGTTAATTGGCTCTCATAAACTTTATTTTTAATAGTTCCCCAAATGAAATAATCCAGAACTGATAAATCAGACGAGCGAGGAGGCCATAAGAAAGGTCCATTATTGGCAATCCATTGATCATAAAATGTTTCTTGTAAATAATTATTAATTAACAACAAAATCCCAGTACATTATCTTTAACCATGGAATAAACAACAACTCACCAACGGTTACCATTAACCATCACATTCTCCCAGCTCAGTCAACAGTCAAATACCTGGGCGTAAGTTTAGACAACAAGTTGAACTTCAACAAACATACCAAATACATAAAGAAAAGATGCATCGCCAGAAGCAAACACTTTCGCTGCATGACCTATAAAAACGAGGGAATCAGCAAAAAGACAGCAGCTCACATTTATAAATCAATATGTAGACCAATACTAGAATACGGCCACCCCCTCTTTCTAAATGTCAGAAAAACAGCAATAAAAAATATCAACGTTGCGGAAACATCAGCACTGAGAACCATTACCAAATACCGACACCCAACAAATCCGCGGCACAACCCACCTAACGCTCTTCTATATCAAATAACCAAGACAGAACCAATTCCACAGATATCCAAATTATCCACTAAGTTTGCCAGGGCTGATCACAACATGGAAATACTCCGACCTCTCTGCAAAAATAGAAATCGTCAAACAACCGGCTACAGGAAGTTTCCTCAAAGAACATTGTGGGAACACATCAAGGAACTAAGAACCACATAATAAAGAACCGTCAATCACTATACACATATACTTTTTTGGTTTTTTTTTTTCACATTCTTATATCTATTTGCTATTCACATTATATATAATTTATAAAATGTAAACAATATTTTATTGTAAAAAGGCTGAAGGACCTCGGTCATTGGCCATTTGGGTTTTTGCTCAATAAAGTACTTTCATTATTATTATTTATTAATTAAATATGCGTTAAGTGGGGGAGCACCGTCGTGCTGATAAAAAATGTTTCTATGTTCGGCGAGAGGTAAATTTTCTAAATAGTTATTATTCAAATTTTGTAAGATATTCAGATATCTTTCACCTAAAAAAAAAAATAAAAATTTACTTATACATATTAGCAGAAGAAAAAATTTAATTTACCGTTTAAATTTTCCTGATAAAATTGTAATGCCACCACTCTATCGTTTCTTATGGCACAGTAAACATTGAACTGCCAACTTTCATGAAAGTTTCGCTCTCTGAACATATGAGGATTTGAGTCACTCCAATAATGCGAATTGTGACTATTAAAAAGTCCATTTTTAGTAAATTATTCTTCATCTGTCCATATAATATTTCCCAAATAAGAATCATGACCCTCAGACCTTATTAGAATAAACTCACAAAAATTCTGTCTTCTTAGGAAATCTGTTTCTTTTAATCCTTGAACCATATGGAATGAAAACGGGTGAAACTTATGTTTTAATAAGATTCTGTGAATTGAATCCTTGCATAATCCCGATTCCAGAGCAGCTTGTCTTAATGACATCCTTGGAAATGCATGAAAATATCCCAGAATGACTATTTCAATATTTTCGTCATCAACAATAGGCTTTCTTCTTTGCATTTTTGCCTTGACAGAGCCATAATTTTTAAAATTTTCCAGTATGCGTTTTACAGTGTTTGGTGACGGTTTCCGTTTTTCTGGATATCGAGTAGCAAATGTGCTGCAAGTTCTTGATGTTACTTTATCACATTCTCCATAAATAATAAACAAATTTAAAAAGTTTTCGTGGGTGTAATTTAAACGTGCTGGCATTTTTTGACATAAGATAATGACTGATTGTTTCTAATCATGGCTATTTTGTTGAAATGATTACAACAATTCATGAATTTCTAATAAAATCGCAAATATCTCAAAAAGTTGTAACTTTAACCCCCACAATGCTAATATATTGTCTGAAATATATGCTATATATAATATATAATATATATATGCTAATGTCAGAAAAAGGGAATTCAATTTTACACAACTTGACGTAAATAAATACAGGGTTGTTCCATTTGACCTAAACAAGTTTTCGCGGTTTGAAGTTGACAAAATGTAACGCGAAAAACGGAACACTTGGTATGATATTATTGAATTTATTTCAGTTGTAGAACGTAGATCTCCTTGTGTTCTTTTTACGTGACAAGAAGCAAATGAGGATCTTTTACACGAAGAAAGTTACAACGGTTCTTGCAAACCGTTGCACCTATCAAATTTTCTATAAAATGTCAAATATGTCTGAAACGGCTAGGTTTAGGTATAGGATATGCCACATATTTTCGACTCAGAATTTTATGCTCTTTTCGAAAACCCTAAAATATATAAGGTGTTCCATTTGAAATAAGCCAGTTGGTATCGACCTCCGGTATAAGCGGAAGTGCCGGCTGCTTGTAATTATTTTAGTTGGATTGGCCACACCGACATTAGTAATTATCTAAATTTTCTGATGCGTACTTTTCTCTATATCGATCGATTCAGTTCCTGGTGAGACACCCTGTATGTAAATGCTACTTGATTGCTTTTTTATTTTCCACTATGTTGTACCAATTCAAACTATTTCGTAAAAATATATGTAATAGAAGACTAAATGACAAATTATTTATAAAAAAATTGGTAGGTGTCCCTAATGTAGAAGTGCCAAAAAAAATTTTTTTAAATAAGAAATTTAAAAATATATATCTTTGAAGAATAATAACCTAATTTTATAAATTTTAAATTCTTCGATGTTTCAAAGATTTAAGTGACCATCTTTCTAATAGTTGGTCATGCGCTGTTCCGATAGACGGGTAAAAACCATCAATTTTAAAACAAAGAAATTTCATTAATCGTGTCTGAATATTTTCTGAATTTCTCACGAGTCTCATATCCTGGACTCCAAATTATACAGGCGTATTCTAATTTAGATCTTACAAACGTATTGAATAACATTTCGATAGTATCGATATTTGTAAAACAGTTCTGCATATAAAGCCTAACGTTTCGAGAGATAGATATTAAGATTCTTATTTTATTGTAAAAAGCATGGGGTTTATAACAATTGATGTTAAGCACTCCATGCTTTTTACAATGAAATAAGAATCTTAATATTTAAACATTATTTTTTACTTTTTAGTTCGGTTTGCTATTAAAGCGTGTTTTTTTTTAGTTTTTTTTTTAACCAGGATATATTTTAAAGTTCTTCCGCACTTTCGGAAAAGAACTGGTACTGACAGATAGATTAAATATATTATTAAGTGGGACTACGAAAACATGTGAACAGTCTCTTAAAATAAAAGCTGGTATGAAATCTGGACCGACTGACACCTTTGGTTTAAGTATATTGAGCGACTTTAAAAACGTCATTTTCATTGAATCCTTTTATTGTGAGGATATTATTACTATGTGGAGTGTCATTAAGTAATATTAAGATTAGTTGGTTTGGTATAAGATTCTTGAAAGAAATCAGCGAATGCATTTGATATTTCAGCTGATTCATTAAAATTTTCATTTTTGTATGTAATATAATTGGGCAATAATTGGGCATACCTCGATCACTCTTAAATGAATTCACAAATGACCAGAATTTATCTGATTCGCTGCAAATATTGGATTCAACATGGTTGATGTATTGTCTACGTGATCTTTTCATATAGTTTTTTGTTTTCCTAAGTATTTTAAATTCATGAAGTAGATTCTTCCGGGTCTTGCCGTGGTCGTCGAACTTGACTTGACGTTTCGCTGATCATCCTGTCAGCTTCTTCAGAAGGATTCTAAAGACTGAATCTGTTGTGTTACACTCCTCGTTATATACCTAGGCGCCGCTTCGCTTCGCTGGTCATTGGTCACGCTTGGAAACAGGAAGAATCTACTTCATTAGACAACGGTCGTGAAAACCTGCATTCTACTATTTTAAATTCAGTCAAGTATCAATAATCACGCTTTTTGCTAACCGTTTTGGGCATGCAATAATTGAAAGTTTGCTATAATTCATTATGAAATGCATTACACACTTCTTTCACATTTTTTAATTCGCCTAATAAGAAATCCCAGTTAATTATTGATAACTGCTCATGACAGTTGCAAAATTTGCTTTACAAAAATTATATCTAGGCTCAGTATTTAATTGTTTTTTTATTACAAATGTTTTAAATATTTTGTTAATTTTTTGCAATAACCAGGTCCAGGATTCGATTATTTTGATTTTTCACCGAGTTAAATGGTTTCAAGTCAAAGAACTTTAGGAAATTGGTTATGGTGATCCATGATATTTAAGGAAAAACTTGGAATATTAAAATCGACATATTTGGCTGGACTGTATATCACAAATATATATATATATATATTACCGCAGATCTAGTTGCCGTTAAACTTTATGTTTAACGGCAACTAGATCTTATACAAATTAAGTCGTTTAGGTTAATCTGAATCGCTTCTGATGGTGACTATAGTGATTTTTTCATTGCAGATGGCATTATTTCAACAATCACTATATTCAAATGGTTAGGAGATAGTTAATGATAATGTAGGAATGAATGGAATTTAGAAAGAGGCTTCTAAAAACGTACTGATACATATAGCATACTATTTTAAAAAATACCACTTGGTCCTGTTTCACTCTGTATATCCGGAAATAATTTCCAGTTAGACTTTCTTGTAGATACTTATTTGTATACAAAACTTTGCTAATATTTTCTGTCACATTTATCAAACAAACACATGGTGTGAAAAAACTAGAGCCGCATTTGAGCAACAACATTGCACTTACCTAAGGTTTTCTTCTCACCTCTCAAGTGTTTTTCTATTGTTCCACTAACATTTTGAGATTAAATATTTTCAGTGCAATTTCTCCATTATACCTCTAAATAATATACAAGATGTTCACAGCAAAGTAGTATAAGTGTAAATGACATTTTTCATTTTTTTAATTTTTATTTTAAACAATTTTCTGTATTCTGCTCTTGCTGCACCTAAATAGTTGGTTGTTTTTGTAAAAAGTACCTCAAATCATGTTTTTTGGGACAAATCATAACTATTACAATTGATGAGTCCCAAAAGACTGACTTAGGTGGTGTTTTTTTTGTATTTAGTCCCTAAAATACTATTTTAGGGACTCAATTTGAGTCCGTAAAATTAGTCTTTTCCGAATTCAATCCCCAAAAAAATTGCCGTGACAACTTTTGAGAATTAATTAGGTAAATAAAGCGAAATGGTTCAATACAACAATTAAACAAGCTGGTTACTATGATCACATGGTAATTAAAAGGAGTAGGCGAAATAAACGGTACAATGAAGATGTTGAAGAGTCACTTATAAAATTTTTCAATATCTGCCACAGAGAAGGCAGTTCACCTGATTCACCTTTTATTTTTGTTTTTTACCAGTGCCTTCTATAAAATTTTCAAATTATAACAGACTGAAAAATAGGTTTTGAGTGAAACAAAAGCAAAATACAGAAAATTGTGTCAACAAAATTGTTATTTACACCATATTTCTACTTTGCCGTAGACACATTCTATATTTATATTGGGATCTGGGGTTGTAGGTACGCGATGATAACATATCAATCACATACGTTAAAAGACCTTTGAATTGTTTTTGGTCAAGTTATCATCTGTTACTTGATATTAAATTTTATATAATGTTATACAGCCTTTTATACATTCAATTTGATACAGCTCCAAACAGAACCGACACTAGGAAGAAACGGAAACCACCAGACAAACAGGAAGATGAGAGCGGAGGTGCGACTAGTTCTGATGTGAACCATGTGAACGTTAGCAAAGTAAGGATAATAGAACAAGATGAGAATATGATTGTATATAATAAAATAGATGATGGTGAGGCGGAAAGCTCGACCATTATTTTAGGCAAAATAAAATGATTGTTACAAACTATAAATTTTTATTGCAATACCTTGTCACTCCGTGAAGTCTTTCGGCATCCCAAGTGTTCACTATTGTTCTGTTCAACCTTTTTTTCTAATTTCTGCAACATTCTGCATTGGTGACACCCTTAGATAATAATGTGGACTTCCCCTGGCAGGCTCATTTTTGTAAATTTAACCGTTTACAAGTTACAGCTCGTCAAAATTTCCAAAAGGTAGTCTTTGCATATTATTTTGTAAATTGATTTTACAAAGTTATTCATGATGAGGAACTTAATGAAGTAATTTGGCAGTAGGACCATAAAGAAACAGTTTTTTCAATATCCACTCGAGCCAAAACAGTTTCTTTTTCAAATGTGCTTTTAGAGGGCGGAATATTAAACATAATATTTTTAGTCGCAAACTCCTCTATAAATCCTTATTTTACTATAAGGAAAGTAACCAGACTGCAACCAAAGTTACAAATCTGGCGCGTTAAGTGTAATAATTGCATATTACGATCATGTCGCTATTGTAAAAATACCGGGATGTACTATAGTCAAAGGATTCTCATGTCGGTCGTTGCATACCTACCTTGCACTGACGAGAGCCAACAGCTCGAAACTGCAGTCTGCAAGTGGTGTGTGACGACTGGCAAGGGAGCTCCTTTAAGTAGGATCAGTCTTTCGGCTGGTGTTTGTCGCAATCGAAGCATTAGCGTTTTGATGGTAATATGCAATTATTACACTTAACGCGCCAGATTTGTAACTTTGGTTGCAGTCTGGTTACTTTCCTTATAGTAAAATAAGGATTTATAGAGGAGTTTGCGACTAAAAATATTATGTTTAATATTCCGTCCTCTAAAAGCACATTTGAACTATGCTAAGTCAAGTCAGGCTATTTATTTTTCGATTGCAACAGACACTCGACCGCTAGATGGCGCCTGCTGGCTGTTTTATATGTCGCTATTGTAAAAATACCGGGATGTACTATAGTCAAAGGGTTCTCATGTCGGTCGTTGCATACCTACCTTGCACTGCCGAGGGCCAACAGCTCGAAACTGCAGTCTGTAAGTGGTATGTGACGGCTGGCACGAGAGCTCCTTTAAGTAGGATCAGTCTTTCGGCTGGTGTTTGTTGCAATCGAAGCATTAGCGTTTTGATGGTAATATGCAATTATTACACTTAACGCGCCAGATTTGTAACTTTGGTTGCAGTCTGGTTACTTTCCTTATAGTAAAATAAGGATTTATAGAGGAGTTTACGACTAAAAATATTATGTTTAGTTTCTTCTTCGTAAAATTTTCTTCGGGTTCATTGATGGCCTCTCTTCAGAATTGATTTTCTACATAATTAAAATAATTTCTCGCAGGACATGTCTATCAGGATATCATTAGGCATAAAATTCGGTAGCTCCTACATTCCCCATAAATAATTAACACGTCCACTTTTTCGCCATTTTCAGCAAAATTAAGAAGAATTTTAAACGATTTTTAAAGATTATAAAAACACCGCTAAACCAACAAATGTTTTTTAAACTAAATATTTCATTGTTTTCAAAGCCACCTTAAAGACCATTTTGATGAACTTATGTGAAATCGTTAGATTTAGAAGAGAGATTATGCAGAATTCAAAAATGCAATAATTTACAGTGTGTTCCGTTTCAACCGGAATTAGCAACAACTTTTGATTTTTAAGTAGCAACCTATATATATATATATATTTGCATATTTAGATTCCACATGAAATTCTTGTTACAACGATGTGTCACAAGTAGGTAATTGTTTTCAAAATGGTGACATGTATTCGTAAAATCAACTTAGAAATTGGAATGGGACTAATCTCGTTGTCACCCGGTATGTCAAAAAGTGACGTTTATTATCAGATGTTCCAAATTTCAATCATTTAAAGCTAGACGGGGAAAAGGAGGACGTACCATGAACCTGTTACACCCGGTATGTGGTCATCTAATTGTTGATTGTTAAAAAATTATTTAAATTTTTTGTATCTCCATGAAATCGATTAGTGCGTCCACTTGAAAATTAAATAGAAAAATGTATCAGTTGTTTGTTGGTTGCTCTTTTTTTGAAAAACTCCAGTATAGATTATTCAAATGGACGGGTGCAAAAGAAAACCATTATCTAACTACTTAGGTACAAATACTTTAATCACATTTTACACGGTTTTTATAGTTATAATACGAATGCCAAAGGAGGAATGTCCCTCAAGGCTAGATTAATGTAACTGCCAGTTTCGTCCAGGTCTGTTATCAGCTGCGTTATCTTCTTAACGATGTCTGGTTTTTTAGTATCTCCCCTTTCGACTATTTTATTCAGGACGGTTCTAAGTTGGTAGGCCGATGTTCCTGTGGAGGACTGAACCAGGTCTTGTAAAACTCTGTCTGAATACCCCTGGAAAATATTATTGCAAGATTAAGGTTTATAGAAGATAATTTCAAGAAGAAAATATGGAAACAAACCAAACATTAAATTATAACAATGACACTGAACTAGTCAATTAAAAGTACTGAGATGTCGAATTATGTATTATATACCCGTAATGCCCTTTGTGAATGGGAGTAAGTAATTTATTCAGCCATCATACACAATAGTATTTACATATGTTAAAGATAGGAAAATAATACAATGTGCAACATAATATCGTTAAAATTGTCCAAGAGTGACCAATAGAAAAAAACACATACATATTAAAACACATTAGGTACTTACAATTCACACAATTTAAAAATTTTTGAACATTGTAGAAAGCTTTAATTATAGGAAATTCCTAATTGTAGATCTGAATGGACATTTGTTTTACAGCTCCAGGTCGCCAATTAAAAAAAAGGGGGCCAAAATAGTTAAACCCATGAAGACTGGCATTAAGCCTTAACCAGGCCATTCTAATATTTCCACTGTCTCTTGTATCATGGGAATGAATGCCAATTTGGGGTGTTTATAAATGGAGATTTTTTTTTGTGTGTATTATACAAGTATAATTATATAAGCAAGAAAGGGTTAATAACATTTTATCGATATATTTATTTCGCACGTTTCTATAGGATGAGGAGGTTATCACTTGAACCGCTTTATGTTGTAGTCCAAAGATACTTTTGGCAGAGGTAGAGTGGCCCCAACATTATTAAGTCATATTTGTGTGACGTGAATAGTAAGCTGTCATTAGAAATTCATCTAGGACCAGGTTACGTATTGCATATATATTTTTGGAGATTTTCTTTGCGATGTAATCAACATGTGACGACCAATTAAATTTAGGATCTAGGTATACCCCTAATAATTTTACATATTGAGGATATTCAAAGTTGGTTATTGCCCCGTATGTAAAAATAAACTTTGTTAGTTTTGTCTGCATTTAAGCATAGCTCCATTGAAGCAAACCAATCACTGGTTCTCGACTGTGTATCCTTTAAATTTTTAATTAAATTTGTTAAAGTTTTTTCACTCTTTCCTAATGTAGTAATATCTGTAAAAAGTATCAGATCAGCACCTGGGAAACTACCCTCAATGTCATTAATATACAGTGTGAAAAATGGAAACCACTCTGTAAAAAATGTATTTATAATCCTATGTTAACGCTTTTTTTTTAAATGATAAACCATCGAAAACCACTTTATGACAAAAATTTAGATAAATTTCAATTTTCAAAGCCTTCTATGATTTATTTTCAATGTCGAAAATGGACAAATTTGATTAGCGATTTTTTTATTGAAATTTTAACTACACCACTGGATTCAGTAACCTCTCAAATAGGTAAATCCCAAGTTTCATGAAAAAATATTGAAAAATGACAGATTTATGACGAAATTAATGTAGGCTCATAGTAACTTTTACTTGATTTTTTTCTAAAAATCGAAGTAGCCCATGAAAAATAAACAAAAGAAAGATAAATTAAGTGAATAGTTTTAATAAATATTGTCATTTAAACAAACTTAATCATATTGGACTTAAAAACATAAGTATGAACAATTAAAAGTAATAATAATTAGATACCTATTAAATAAAAAAAATAACATTGTACAACATTACACTAAAACTTCTTAAATTTTTGTAGCCTCTACAAGGCCGCCGTTTATTTTGATGCACTTGTCGAATCGTTTTTTAATACTTTTTACGACATTCTCTAATTGTTGCCGGGTAATTTCTGCACAAGCTTGTCTTATTCTTGCACACAAATCTTCTCTATTACTCGGGCGTGACCTGTAAACTTTAGATTTTATTAAACCCCATAAAAAGAAGTCTATCGGTGTTAAGTCCGGGGATCGGGGTGGCCATTCAATTAACGGGCTACCACGACCTATCCATCGATTAGGAAAGTTAACATTCAGCCATCTGGTAACCACTCTGGTATTATGGACAGGGCTTCCATGTAATTGAAAATGTAGATTTACTCTTTCTTGTATTGGAAGTTCATGTAGAATATTACAAAATTCATTTCTTAGGAACTGTAAAAACTCCATGCTATTCATATTACCTTCAAAAAAGAAAGGGCCAATGATTGTTTCATTGAGCAACCCACACCAAACATTAACTTTTTGGGAATATTGTCTTTTACAATTAATGACAAACTGTGGGTTTTCTATAGCCCAAAACCTAGAATTTCTTGACGATACTACCCCGTTTGTTGTAAAAGTTGCTTCATCGCTGAATAAAATATATTTATTAAAATTTCTGTTATTAAGATACTCTCCTTGAGCCTACAAGGAAAACTCCATCCGTCTGTTATCATCACCAGGTTCCAACGTGTGTAAATATTTGGGTTTGAATGGTTTTACCAAATTCTTCTTAAGGCATCGGCGAATATTTTCTCTAGGTAAATTCAAATTTAAGCTAGCTACTCTTACACTGGCGTTTGGATTGTTGTTAAAATAATTTAAAACTGTCTGCTCGTACCTGGTTCTTCTTTGTATCACGTGTCACAGCGTCACACTCATTAAATTGTTTATTTTATAAACAGTACTTTTAGTAATGTTGGGCCTATTCGGATGCCTGTTGTTGAATATCTCTCATACCTCTTCCAAAGTTCTGTGTTATTATCTCCTCTAAGGCGCACAAGTTCAATTTTTTCCTGTACATTTAGATTATCCATAATTAACTACAAACTAATAAACTAATACTTGATAATAACTATCGATTAATTTTATAATTCAATAACAATGAATATGAGAATATGCGAATTTTAAAGATTTGACGTTTAACTATAAAATTTGTTTTCCATGGCACCCTATTATTATCTGCCATTACTCAAATAAAAATGTAATATTTATTAAAACTATTCACTTAATTTATCTTTCTTTTGTTTATTTTTCATGGGCTACTTCGATTTTTAGAAAAATCAAGTAAAAGTTACTATGAGCCTACATTGATTTTGTCATAAATCTGTAATTTTTCAATATTTTTTCATGGAACTTGGGATTTACCCATTTGAGAGGTTACTGAATCCAGTAGTGTAGTTAAAATTTCAATAAAAAAATCGCTAATCAAATTTGTCCATTTTCGACATTGAAAATAAATCATAGAAAGCCTTGAAAATTGAAATTTATCTCTAAATTTTTGTCATAAAGTGTCGATGGTGTATCTTTTTAAAAAAGTCCCATCAAAATCCGATAATAGACACATTTTTTACAGGGGTGTTTCCATTCAAAATGGGTCGCAAAACTGCCTATATTAATTTTGTCATAGCTCTGCCATTTTTCAATATTTTTTCATGAAACTTGGGATTTACCCATTTGAGAGGTTACTGAATCCAGTGGTGTAGTTAAAATTTCAATAAAAAAATCGCTAATCACATTTGTTCATTTTCGACATCAAAAATAAATCATAGAAGGCTTTGAAAATTGAAATTTATCTCTAAATTTTTGTCATAAAGTGGAGTTTTCGATGATTTATCATTTAAAAAAAAAGCGTTAACAGGATTATAAATACATTTTTTACAGAGAGGTTTCCATTTGAAATGGGTCAAACTGTATAAGAAAAATAGGATGAGTCCGGTAACTGAGCCTTGTAGTACACCACGGACCAAGCCAGACCTACCAGAGGAAATATTATTTACGTGGGAAAATTAAGTTCTATGCAATCTTATTTTAAGATTGCTTTAGCATGATTTCTGATATACACAATATTTCCTATTTTTTGACAAAATTTCGATCAGACATATCTTTTCAATTGCCCCACCGAATTGGGGCGATGGTGTGTTCGACTTCGATAGCTTGAGTTGACAGCCAGATAGAGATCAACTTCAAAAAATTCCAAACTGAAAAATCATTTTTGGCTACCCTGTATATTTTTAGGAGGAAGTGTAAGTCATTAAAAAACATCACACAGATGTCTCGTACCTGGTATTTACAAAAAAATTTTCTTAAAATCCATAACGATTAGTATTAGTGATTTTTGCAAAATGCATCTGGAGATGGCATTATTTCAATAAAAAAAATCAGTACATCCAAATGGTTGATAAGGGTTAAGGGAGACTGGGAAGATGCTTCTAAAAATGTACTCATATTTAAGCTTTCCATTAAAAAGAATTAAAGGCACTTGGTCCTGTACAATCGTCTTGGTACACCCTGCTGTATATTTCAAAATAATTTTCGGGCTATCGAAGTCGGACGCAATATATTGCCCCACCCTGTACTAGATATACTTAGTTATATCCTTACATTTTGGTCTAACCATTTACCCTTGAATGGTCCACCTTGTATAACTATAACAATCCTTCATTAAAAATATTGTCAACATATTTCAAAGTTTTTCTCTTACTTACATGGTATTTATTTAATCCTAATCTTTTAGACTCTTTGTTTAGGAGGTCATACAATGACAAAAGTGTTACGTAAGCTTTAGTTGGTGGCACTTTTTTCTGCCTCCATAGTTCGAACCTAAAAACAAAGAATAATCATGGGTAAATTTTGATTTATCGTTGATGTAAGTGATAACAGAAATTTGGAATATTTATTTTCAGAGAGTTCTAATAAAAAAAGTACAGATAGTTAATGCTGGTGCATAATAAAATTTGTTCAATTGTATATGAGGGACTTGTTAGCAAACACACTTCTTAAAGGTATCGGAAATAAAGAACTTAGGTGGCCATAACTTTTTTTCAATACATATATTGGTAAAAAAAAGTATAAGCCTACTCAAGTAGAACTATGACAGATGTAGTGATATGAATTTTCACTCAATAATTTCGGTTGTTTGCAAAATAGTAGTCTTAAATTAACTAATTTTGCAAACAACTGAAATTATTGAATGAAAATTCATATCATTATAACTCTCACAGTTCTACTTAGGTAGTAGTAATCAGGGCGACGAAGGATATCAACTCAACAACAAGATTTGCAATTGGTAAATGCTTTAGTAGAAAATCCATTTTACTCAGTTATTCAGGCTGCTGAAGAAACGAATTTTCCTGGTAGGCTGGGGCCGTTACGGATTTTTAATGCTGAAAAAAAAAAAATTAATAGCAAGCAACGGCCGGCTGGAATATATAGTTGAGGTCATAAAAAATGAAAAAAAAAAACTTTTGAACTTGAGATGAAGGGAAGTAGTGAAATGGGGTGCTATTTAAGGGATGAAAATAGTTTTTCGTGATTTGTGGCGAAACGTGACCTCCTAGAGAGAAGTGTTTCATACAAAAGTTGTAGATAATAAAAAAATCTAAAACTTTTATTGTATATATTTTTCGACATAACCTCAAAGTTTTCGAGAAAATGACGAAAAACCGATTTCTCTGTTTTTATTTTTTTTCTCGCGTGAAAATTATTTAATTTAAATGAAACTTTGTGAAAGTACGTAATTATTTGCATATAATAAGCATGAATTTTTTCAATTATGGAAAATAAGTATTTTTCTAGATTTTACCATTTTTCCGAAAAAACACCTCTATCTTCGGCGAACAACTTTATTGATTTTTTTTTTGGATTTTGATGGTGTACTAGTGCTCATTTTTTTCGTCGAGATGTCTACTTTCCAATGGTATGTCGATGTTAGTGATTTATTGTAATTTAGCAGCTTAAAATTAGGAAAAACCGAAAAAAAATTTTTAATCTCGAATTTGTCGATTTTTTCATTATTTTCAATTCTTTAGCATATTTATGTCAATAATTCATAATATTTTAATGAAAAAACTTACTTTGGTATAAAATAACTAAAGTTGAATGAATTTAGTTATTGGAAACCACGCTAAAATTGAATACAAACAAAAAAAATACTGTTACGTATTCAAACAAAAAAAAAGTGAAAGTGAAAATGAAATGTTAGTAGTGAAATGATTGTTAATACTGCGATCCAATTAGCTAAACAAGATGATAAAACTGTAATAATCGTAGGTCAAGACATCGATTTACTAGTTCTTTTACACCAATTAAATTCGAATGGGCTGGATATTTATTTTCACAAACCAGGCTCAAGCAACGTCAAAGATTCATTTTATACATCCCTTTATTTTAAACACAAACCATACACAAGTGTAATAGCATTTCTTTATGCTTTCTCTAGGTGTGGTACAACTTCAAGTTTTGCTGGAAAAGGGAAAAAACAGTAGTAAGATCTTTATTGGACAATAAAAATTTATTAAACCTAGCCAGTGTTTATTATCAAAAAGATGCAGACCCATAGCAAAAAATGGATCTACTTACAGCTAGTATTTACAAAAGTAAGAAAATTTATAACTCATTAAATCAATTACGATTTGAGCTGTATCAGCAAGCTACAAACAAATCCACTTTTAAAATTGGAAAAACTCCCTCCAACTGAAGAAGCAGCTGCACAACACTCCTACAGAGTCTATTACCAATTGCAAACTTGGTTGGGGTGACTTTGACAATGATCAGGACAACAAAAAAGCAAAGGACTGGGGCTGGAACGAAAATGTAGGAAAACTCGTGCCGAAATACATCTCTGACAGTTCCCATTTGATTCCCGGAAAGTTGTTAAAAAGCGTTAGCTGTACTTGCGAAAGTGGATGCAATAATCAAAAGTGTGGCTGCCGAAAACACGGCTTAAAATGTACCACAACAAAAAAGGCTGTAAATTACAAAAGAATTAAATATAAATATATGTGTAATTGATTAGATTTTAACAATTATTTTATTGATTTTTCTTTTTATAAGCTATACACAACCAATATTAATAAAGTAAATATTTGTAAATAAAGTAAAGAATTCGTAGCCAATATAAATAAATTGTATGTTGTATTTTATCATATGTATTTAGAATAATTTAATATGCATATAAAGTTTTCGAAACTTAACTGTAGCTTATGAAAATTATTAAAGTACTATCGATTTCCTTGTAAATGTTAAGTTTCATGAAGTTTTCCCTACCTTTCCGTGATGAAATTCATTCAACTTTATTTATTTTATACCAAATTAAAATATTATGAATTATTAACACAAATATGCTAAAAAATTTTAAGCTGCTAAATGACAATAAATCACTAACATCAACATACCATTTGAAAGTAGACATCTCGACGAAAAAAATGAGCACTAGTAGAACATCAAAATCCAAAAAAAAATCAATAAAGTTGTTCGCCGAAGATAGGGGTGTTTTTTCGGAAAAATGGTAAAATCTCGAAAAATATTTATTTCCCATAATTGAAAAAATTCATGCTTATTATATGCAAACAATTACCTACTTTCACAAAGTTTCATTTAAATTAAATAATTTTCACGCGAGAAAAAAAATAAAAACAGAAAAATCGGTTTTTCGTCATTTTCTCGCAAATTTTGAGATTATGTCGAAAAATATATACAATAAAAGTTTTAGATTTTTTTATTATCTACAACTTTTGTATGTAACACTTTTCTCTAGGAGGTCACGTTTCGCCACAAATCACGAAAAATAGTT
Source organism: Leptura quadrifasciata (assembly GCA_963675555.1). Lineage (NCBI taxonomy): Eukaryota > Metazoa > Arthropoda > Insecta > Coleoptera > Cerambycidae > Leptura > Leptura quadrifasciata. The sequence goes on along the minus strand of OY776680.1, from coordinate 98,389,368 downwards.
TTCATCCCTTAAATAGCACCCCATTTCACTACTTCCCTTCATCTCAAGTTCCAAAGTTTTTTTTTTTTCATTGTTTATGACCTCAACTATATATTCCAGCCGGCCGTTGCCTGCTATTAATTTTTTCATCTCAAAAAGGTAACGGCCCCAGCCTATGTACAAAAATTACGTATAAGACTTGAATTATCTATTTGAATACATTTTGGTATTGTCAATATATTAATATCGATTTATAAACAGGTTTTAATAGAATGTGATAAATATTCATATTATGGTGCAGGAAAATTAAAATTTTCTTCCAAGAAAGTCAGGGAATTCAAAATTCCATTGTTGGTGGGAACTCTGAAAACTTTGTTCTTCTACATCAGATATTAAGCGAAATATTTGGGTGACCCTCGTAAAATAGACAGAAGGTGCGTATCAAAAAGAAGAAAAAAAAGTTATGACAAAAAATAATAAATATTTGCTCCCTCTCTTGGATATGCCCACCTTAAACATAATATACATGATGGCTCTATAATAATTTTTGAGTTATTTAGAAGCATACTTGCCTAAACTCCGAATCGTCGTATTCTCTTGCGAAATCTTGAGCTTGAAAATCAACGTCGTTCGATATAACCTCAGGTTCCACCCTATTGACAAGTTTGAGAACGTCTGCAAATCCTTTCCCGAAGTACTTTTCGTAATCTACGGGAACTCCATTCTCTTGTCTGTTGAGGGCCGAATAACTCCTAGATTGAGAGTCACGAGAGAACGGACTGAAGGAGGAAAGTTGCTCCCCATGTATCGGATAGCTATACCTATCGAAGTAACTGTAGCCGCTCGGTCGCTGCAGGCGGTCCACGTAGTCTCTATAATTGAAACCTGAAAAAGTATATACAGGGTGTTTCAGTTAACGTTCCTACAGCCGATATCTCGAAAACTAAAAAATATGTTTTCATTTTGTAAACGCTAATAGATTTTTACGCTTCAGGAAGTACAATTTACCATTGTAACATTATCATCAGAGATGGCGTTGCAGTTTAAAAATATTCTTCGATCAAGGATGGTTTGAAACATATGCCATTCGATTAAGAATTGAATTTTAAGCACAATTGTTCTTATTCCAAAAAGTCAGATCTGCAGTACTTTTCGAGTTATTTTAATTTTTTTGTCTAACTTTGAAGTGTTGTAATTTTTTTTCGGTTGCTGTAACTTTTTTAATCTTGGTTTCCGGATGTAGGTTCTTAGTAACTTTTTTGCCTGCTATAAGAGAATAATAATAATAATAATAAATGATCTCTATTGGTCATACACATATAACATATAACCAAAAGGCCATCGACCGAGGTCCTTCAGCCTGTCTGTCACATCAATTTATAATTATTTTATAAAATAAATCGGATTTAAGTATACATTAAAAAAAAAACTTCATTAATACATATTACATATTAGCATTTTACAAATTAGGATGAAGAATTAATTAACGTCCTGCAGGGAATTTAGTATTTCTTGAATGGTTCTTTCGGGAAATCGACATCTGGGCCGCTGTATTGTTCTCGTTCTCAGTAGGGGATTCATGATGAGGAAATTATGAGGTCGTTGTGCAAACTTTTTAGAAAGCATATTGAGTCTCTCCTGAATTGGACTGATTTTGGAAATGTCTTAAAGATAATTGTTAGAAGGCTTGTGGAGTGGATTCCTCGGATGACGCATCTTAGTAATTATTCTCAAAGCTGAAGTTTCGGCAACTTGAATATTTTTTATAATAGATTTCCGGCAATTTAGGTACAGGGTATGTCCAAACTCTAACAGTGGACGGCATATGGACTTGTAGATTTTGGCAGCAGATTGTGTTGCAATTCCCCCTTTTTTATATGTTAGAGAAGGAAAAAATTTTGCTCGTGTTGTTGTAATTCTTCGTTTGAGCAGCTTAGTATGTTGTTTTAGGTTGCATTTGTAATCCAGTTCGATTCCTAGGTACTTTGTAGATACAGAGGGTTGTATTCTTGAATTTAAAATACTAATGGAGGGTGAATTTATGGATAGTCTATGATTGAAAATTATAAAACGAGCTTTAGCGGGATTTAATTGTAGACTCCATGTTTTAAACCGTTTTTCAGTGTCATTAATCATCTTTTGTAAATTATCGATGGCCTTGGTCAGAGTTTTGTCGTGAGAAATTAATGTGGTATCATCTGCGTATTGCAGAAGATAAGATTTTGGATCAATTTCGGAAGAAAAAATATCATGACAGTAAATATTATATAGCACTGGTGTTAATGCAGATCCTTGTGGCAATCCTTGCTCAGCAATAAAACCATCTGAAAAGGAGTTGTTTACTTTGATAAAAAGATTCCTCATTTCTAGAAAGCTTCTCAGAATATAAACAAGGTAGACTGGGATCTCTAGTTTGCTCAATTTGTAAAGCAAACCCAAATGCCATACACTATCAAATGCTTTTAATGTCTAAGAAAACAGCAGCTGATTTTAAGTTATCTAGTTTGGCCGACTGGACATTGGACACCAGGATGGTAAGAGGGTGTAGGGTCGAACATTTTTCTTTAAATCCAAATTGAAAAGCTGGAATTTTTTCACTTATGCACTCCAGAATTCTACCTTTGATAATTTTTTCAAAGAGTTTTCCAAGAACAGGTAATAAAGTAATTGGTCTGTAATTTTCCGTTTTTGTGTGATCAGTGTGGGGCTTAGGAATTGCAATTATTTGTCATTTTTTTCCAAATAGCCGGAAAATGGTGATTGTTTAAACAGAATTCATACATTTTTATTATATAGAGATGGATATCATAGTCCAGTTTTTTTACAATTGACCAAGGAATATTGTCCATACCTGGGGCCGAGTTTCTCTGTTTATCAAGAATTTTGAAGTATTCTGTTACCGAATCGAATGTTTCATCATCAAAGTCAGGGTTTACATTATGTACATAGAGTTGCTTTAGGTTTTCAGCAAATATTTGTGATTTTTCAGCATCAGAGCTATATTCTACACCATTTTCTACTATAGTTGGGATGTGAAATTTTTGTTTATATTTGGTTAGTTTGTTGATTTGGGAAAAAAAATTGCGACCTCTAGATTTGTTTATTTCTTCGCATACATCTAACCATTTAGAAGATTTAAACATCATTATCATGTTGTGAATATTTTTGTTAAGTTCATTGAATTTTCTTTTGAGATCGGGATCTTGATATTGCTTGTAGTCTCTGTAAATTTTCCTTTTTTGTTTTATTAACCTCATTATGAATGGTGGTAACTGGTGAGCAAAGTATCTGTGTGCAGAAATTGGAGTTTCCTTAAGAATGGAACTTTTTAGCTTCTCATTAAATAAATTTATTGTGTCCGGTGTAATGATTCTGTTCTCACGAATATGCCTGCACATTTCTGCATTCACTTTTTCCATATCACATTTATTATATAAATATACATTCTTTGTTTCTGGTTCTGAAGTATCAGCTGGCAAATTTAAGCTAAAACTGATCATTATCGAAAGGTGGTCAGAAACAACTATAAGAGAATTATTTACTGATGGGAATTTTTTTTTAATAGCACTTCCGATTCTACCGGAAATTACTTTAAGTTGACAAATTTAAATGGAAAAACAACAAATAAGGTAATTTTATTTTGACAACAATACATCTTGACATCAATATAACAATTCCTTGTTACATGTCCTTAATAATGTGTATCTATTAATTGCACCAGCGCAAGCGTAGATTTTATTGTATAAATCTGCCATATATTCTATTGGCTCTTGGTATTCTTGACTTTTTAAATATCCCCACAAGAAGAAGTCCAGAGGGGTCAAGTCCGGAGAACGCGCGGGCCATTTAACCGGTCCTCAGGTGCCAATCCAGCGCTTTGAAAACGTGTTATTCAAATAGTCTACACGGGTGGTGCGCTATCTTGCTGAAACCAAATTTCAGCTCCGTTGTGGAGAACATTTGAAAAAGTCTTCGTAACTCATTTTCTAAAAATCTTAAATAATGCACACCGGTTAAATTTTCATGGTATAGAAATGGGACCATTTAAAAACCACACCATACATTCACGCTGAACACAGTTTGGTTTCTTGTTCGAATCATCCATCTTGGGTTGTTTTCCCACCAATATCTACAGTTATGTTTTGTAATTGTACCGTTACCGTGAAAACTTTCGTCACTCCAAAATACATTTTTAAGGAAATTACAATTTCCTTCATAAAGAACAGAAAACTCAGCAAGAGAGGTTAAGCAACGATCATAGTTCGTAGGCAGTAAATTAAGTAACAAGTGTGGTACTTTACTTATTTTTTTTAAGATTCTTTGAGACGACGGTATAGTTATATATTGATGGAGGCTCTTATTTGTTGCAATAATGAGTGGGGATCATTGTGAACGGTTGGTAAAACTAGAGCCTTATTCCCTTGAGTTCTTGCTATTTGTATTCTTTCACATTTTAACTTTAAAATTACCATATTGTAATAAATTGCTACACAAATTGGAAAAAGTCTTGCGATCGGGTTGTGGTGTGTTTAGAAATGGTAATTGATACATACGTTTGGCTGCTTTTGCATTTTTATTTTACAAACATATTCTTAAAATGACACACGGAAACGAAAATTAAACTTCTGACAGTTGATAAATAAACAATTGCAATTTTTCCATGACTAACGAGAGTTAAAAGTCAGAACTTAACTTGAGTGGTTAGCAATCCCGTTTTCCTGCTAGAGTTCAGAGATATCGAATCTCGGACGGTGCTCAACTTTTTTCGATTTATTATTTTTCAAGTAATGTGGTAAGATTAAAAATGTAAACAATACATCCAAGTGATAGAAAGTGCGAGAGCAAGAATTTTTCAATTATTTTATTTTAAATTATTCAATTTAAAGTAATTTCCGATAAAGTCAGAAAGAATCGAATAAAATTCCCACCAGGCAAAAAAGTTACCACGAACCTACATCCGAAAACCAAGACTAAAAGAGTTACAGCAATTAAAAAAAAATTACAACACTTCAAAGTTAGGCATGCTACGTCAAATTTTAAAACTCAATCTGACGTAACTAGTTGGTCGTTGTCTGTTGACATAACGGTATTTGCCGGCCGACTAACAGTGGAGATGGTCGGGGTTCTAAATTACTATGATGTATCAGGGCGCCAAGTAAATTTTTCCTCTCCAAATACCAGCTCAAGTACAATGTAACCTTAAATTTACTAAATAGATTACTTAGCGAGACGATAATGAAAAATTCAAATTCAGTTTTATCTTTTAATGACAATAAACAAAGTAACTTTATAACATTCAAGAGTACAATAACGTAGGGGATGGTAGACAAATTCACACAAAAAAAAAAATATATCTAACTGGGTATACGCGTCTTACGTAAGTGCTTAAACCCCCAACAAATATCATAGATGTTATAATTAGTTGACAGAATATTTTCATAAAATGTTTAGCAAAATTTAAAAAAAAATATATATAGGTACAGTGGTGAAATTTTTTTAGTAAAATTTATAATATATTTTTAAGAAAAATTCAATGTATATATGGCGCAAGAAGGATACAAACTGCAGGCAGCAGGGCTTCAGCTTCGGCTCAAATTTCAGGAATGGCAACTTCCAGCCTGTCAATTAACCCAGAAAATGGATGGCTCCTCCACAAAAAAAGAAATTCCAGTCCAGCAAGGAGAAGTAACATAAGTACGTATAGACCAGTGGAAAAAAAAGTTGTTTGTTTCAGGGGAGACAAAAAAAAAAACGTAGAAAAACTACGAAATCCTAGGCGAAACCGTAGGTGAAAAAAAGAACCCTAAAAATAAATTTTTACCATTGAACAATTTACTACAAGTGACATTTTGCTAGTTTGAATATAAAAATAAAGTAATTACCTCGTTTCGGAGGGTTTTCTTAGAAAAATGTTGTTGACCTTGGATGTCCTTGCCTCGTGTAAATTTGGCAAAAATGGCTTTTACGTATAGATCCTTCCAATGAAGACAATCGATTTCCAATACCATAAAAATATGCACTCGTCCAAACATAAATGGATAACCGAAAAATATAACGTTGCGAATATATCCCAAAATGGTGAAATTACTTGTTTCAAAAATCGCAACGAGCACGTAAAAATACCACTTAATAAATTGCCAAGCGTTCGAGCAAATTACACGTGAAAAGTGACAGACTACCGGAAGACAAAACCTAAGCCAAAAACTATTGTGAAGAAATAAATCTGTGTTACCGATCGTCAGTAGGTTATAGGAATCTACCTATAAACTAATTAAAAGTTATTGGTTGCCTAGCTTAAGAATTACAGAAATAGAGAGCTTAAGTATATGCAACACGCTACACAACAAAATGTATAAAGCCATGCCTATACCTGCAACAATTCCTTACAATTGCGAATTCATATAGACAACTAAATAATAAATATTACGCGTGACGACGGATAACACGAATTCGTTAGACATTAAACGTAAGAGATAAAGTAATGATTTAGAAATTTTTTTAAATAATGTATAAATGTTAAATTGAACTGTAACAGGCAATAAAACTAAAATATCTCAAAAATGACTGCAGATCTGACTTTTTAGAATAAGAACAATTTTGTTTAAAATTCAATTCTTAATCGAATAGCATATGTTTCAAATCTTCCTTGATCGAAAAGTATGTTTAAACTGCAGCGCCATCTCTGGTAATAATGTTATAATAGTAAATTGTACTTCCTGAGGAAGACATTAACCATAGAAATCTATTACCGCTTACAGAATGAAAATATATTTTTTAGTTTCCGAGATATCGACTGTGGGAATGTCAACTGAAACACCCTGTATATACAGCATGTTTGAAAAGAAAGTGTCTTAAATATTATTGTAGAATTTGGGTGGTCGTGAGATATTTCTGCTACTTAAATTGCAATTTCTGACAAGAAGTAGGTACCTACTTTTTTGACTGAAGTATTCCTCGGGCCCGGGTGGTTTGACGGGGGCAAAGACGCCCGGTCTGTGGGATGGCGTCGGTCGAGTAGTCGGGGCCGTTGTTGTCCCGATTCCATAGGGAGGACGCGTTGTGGGTTTCATGTCGTATTTCATGAGTTCTGTGACATGTGCCATGATTTGCATTGCAGCGGGAATGAACGAATCAAGCAGATTTGGCTTGCTTTCCACCTGTGGAGGTCCTTTGGCTATCGGTTCGCCGACGCATATCTGAAACGGCAAAGGGGCAAAGACTAAATAGTACAAGATATAACATAACTATATTATAACGAGTAGATTTCATATTTTGCTTTATTGATACAATTTGTAAATAGATTCAGTTTTGATTATAAATCGTTTTTTAATATGTATATATATACAGGGTGTCTCACCGGGAACTGAATCAATCGATATAGAAAAAAGTACGCGTCAGAAAATTTTGAAAATTTAAATAATTACTAATGTCGGTGTGGCCAATCCAACTAAAATAATTACAAGTAGCTGGCACTTCCGCTTATACCGAAAGTCGATACCAACTTGCTTATTTCAAATGGAACACCCTATATATTTTAGGGTTTTCGAAAAGAGCATAAAATTCTGAATCGAAAATATGTAGCATATCCTATACCTAAACCTAGCCGTTTCAGATATATTTGACATTTTATAGAAAGTTTGACAGGTGCAACGGTTTGCAAGAACCGTTATAACTTTCTTCGTGTAAAAGATCCTCATTTGCTTCTTGTCACGTAAAAAGAACACAAGGAGAACTACGTTCTATAATTGAAATAAATTCAATAATATCATACCAAGTGTTGCGTTTTTCGCGTTACATTTTGTCAACTTCAAACCGCGAAAACTTGTTTAGGTCAAATGGAACACCCTGTATTTTTTACGTCAAGTTGTGTCAAATTGAATTCTCTTTTTTCTGATATTTGCATTGCGGGGGTTAAAGTTACAACTTTTTGAAATATTTGCGATTTTATTAGAAATTCATGAATTGTTGTAATCATTTCATCAAAATAGCCATGATTAGAAACAATCAGTCATTATCTTATGTCAAGAAATGCCAGCACGTTTAAATTATACCAACGAAAACTTTTTAAATTTGTTTATTATTTATGGAGAATGTGACAAAGTAATATCAAGAACTTGCAGCACATTTGCTACTCGATATCCACAAAAACCCAAAATAACGCTAACACTGTAACATGCGTATTGATCTATTGTATTGATCGTTTCTATGCTCGGCGAGAGGTAAATTTTCTAAATAGTTATTATTCAAATTTTGTAAGATATTCAGATATCTTTCACCTAAAAAAAAAACCTAAAATTTACCTATACATATTAGCAGATGAGAAAATTTAATTTACCGTTTAAATTTTCCTGATAAAATTATATTGCCACCACTCTATCGTTTCTTATGGCACAGTAATCATTGAACTGCCAACTTTCCTGAAAGTTTCGCTCTCTGAACATATGAGGATTTGAGTCACTTCAATAATGCGAATTGTGTCTATTAAAAAGTCCATTTTTAGTAAATTTTGCTTCATCTGTCCATATAATATTTCCCAAATAAGAATCGTGACCCTCAGACCTTATTAGAATAAACTCACAAAAATTCTGTCTTCTTAGGAAAACTGTTTCTTTTAATCCTTGAACCATATGGAATGAAAAAGGGGTGAAACTTATGTTTTAATAAGATTCTGTGAATTGAATCCTTGCATAGTCCCGATTCCAGAGCAGCTTGTCTTAATGACATCCTTAGAAATGCATGACAATATCCCAGACTCAACAATAGGCTTTCTTCTTTGCATTTTTGTCTTGACAGAGCCATAATTTTGAAAATTTTCCAGTATGCGTTTTGCAGTGTTTGGTGACGGTTTCCGTTTTTGTGGATATCGAGCAGCAAATGTGCTGCAAGTTCTTGATATTACTTTATCACATTCTCCATAAATAATAAACAAATTTAAAAAGTTTTCGTTGGTATAATTTAAACGTGCTGGCATTTTTTGACATAAGATCATGACTGATTGTTTCTAATCATGGCTATTTTGATGAAATGATTACAACAATTCATGAATTTCTAATAAAATCGCAAATATATCAAAAAGTTGTAACTTTAACCCCCATAATGCTAATATCAGAAAAAAGGGAATTCAATTTTACACAACTTGACGTAAAAAAATACAGGGTGTTCCATTTGACCTAAACAAGTTTTCGCGGTTTGAAGTTGACAAAATGTAACGCGAAAAACGGAATACTTGGTATGATATTATTGAATTTATTTCAGTTATAGAACGTAGTTCTCCTTGTGTTCTTTTTACGTGACAAGAAGCAAATGAGGATCTTTTACACGAAGAAAGTTATAACGGTTCTTGCAAACCGTTGCACCTGTCAAATTTTCTATAAAATGTCAAATATCTCTGAAACGGCTAGGTTTAGGTATAGGAAATGCTACATATTTTCGACTCAAAATTTTATGCTCTTTTCGAAAACCCTAAAATAAGCAAGTTGGTATCGACTTTCGGTATTAGCGGAAGTGCCAGCTGCTTGTAATTATTTTAGTTGGATTAGCCACACCGACATTAGTAATTATCTAAATTTTCAAAATTTTATTATGCGGACTTTTCTCTATATCGATCGATTCAGTTCCCGGTGAGAGACTCTGTATACAGGGTTACTGGTAATTCGATACATTCCTTTGGAGATGTGATGGGGCATGATCTAAGAAGTAAATTTAGCCCTAACATATATTATGCAAAACTCAATAGTTTTTGAGATATTTAATTTTTTTGTTTTTCTCAAAAAGTAGATCTTAATGTCCTAAAAGTTAATTTTCGAAAAATCTATTTGGCATTTTTAATTTTTTTTTACTGGATTACTTGTCCAATATTATAGATATCCGTTTGGAATGAAAAATATCTGGAAATATTTCGATCATGTGAACATCTGAAATAAAAACTTTAAAAAATTTTTTTTTAATCAGCTATGAAATTTACCTATTAGGTTTTTTCAAAAAAATATTAACGTAACACGCGTATAAATTATTATAAAAACTGCCTTATTTCAATAGCTATCTAACAAGGTACAAATGTTCAATGTACCCTTAATAGTTCTAAGAAAATACTAGTAAGAATAACACAAGTAGTACGAATTTTATTTTTAGATAAGCAGTAAAAAACATTTTAAAAGTAGAGTTTAATTCTTCATTAATTTCAAAGTTGTACTTTATTTTTTATATGTCTTGCTCAAAATGGGAGCCCCTATTCCGTATACAGATACGGTAGCGTCTTCTTATTTCCGTCCTTGTTACTCTGGTTGTCAGATTATGCCTTATGTGTTGGGCAGCATCGACTATCCTTTGTCTAAGGTTTTCTATAGTATTGACTGGTGTGGCATAGACCATCTCCTTCATATGACCCCATACGTAATAATCAAGGGGTGTTAAGTCAGGACTTCGCGCTGGTCAAGGTATTGGGCCCGCTCTTCCAATCCAACGGTTAGGGAAACGTTGATCAAGTAACTGTCGTACTGTCAGCCGATAATGTGCTGGACAACCGTCGTTCTGAAACATCATTCGCTGTTTGACGGCGAGAGGAACATCTTCTAAAATCACCGCCAGATCATTTCTTAAAAAATTTTCATAGATTTCCCCGTTTAAATTTTGAGGAAGAAAGTGTGGCCCAATTAAATAGTGGCCAATGACTCCCATCCACACATTAATAGAAAACTTCATTTGGAAACTAGTTTCACGTGTTAACTTGGGATTTTCCTCTGCCCAATAATGTAGGTTGTGGAAATTTGTTATACCCTCGCGATTAAATTTCGACTCGTCCGTCCATAAAATACTTGTTAAAAAATTTGCACTTACTGCATCTGAATTTAACATAAAGCGGCAGAATTCCACTCTCCTTCCAGGATCACCTTCCTCCAAGCCTTGGACAGGGGTATTAAGGATGACATCCAACTCTACGTATCGTAGACCAAACTTACCATTGTGACGCTCCGGTTAGTCTTGCGACTTTATTGGTTGAAATAGTTGGGTCTTCCTCAAAATACCTCAATATTTCTTCCTCATCATCTGGTTCATAAACGGGAGGAGCACCAGTGTCACTTCTTCTATATTTCACGGAGCCAGTTTCAGCGATATTTCGATATGCCGTACTGAATACACGTGCATTTGGTAAGCGGCGGTTAGGATACCAAAGACCATGTTCTCGGCGAACTTCAGCAGCGTTGCCGCCACAGTATCCACACACAAACAAGATATCAGCGTATTCTGCGTTGGCATACGCGGCCATGGCACAGAAAATACAATAACAACAACTAATAACAACAACTACGAGCAAAATCAAAATCTTCGATAACTAATTTAACAAGACCAACAAACTTAAGGGACACGGAGATAAGAATGTCAGTTAATGACATATATAAACGTCAAAGTCAAGGACTGACTGACTTAAATGAAAATTAACGATTAGTCGTTTAATAAATTCCGCCACCAGCATTATCTTTACTAATTTTTTATTAGAACTATCAAGGGTACATTAAACATTTCTACCTAGTTAGATAGCTATTGAAATAAGGAAGTTTTTATAATAATTTGTACGCGTGCTACATTAATATTTTTTTGAAAAAACCTAATAGGTAAATTTCATAACTGATTTTAAAAAAATTTTTTTACAAGTTTTTATTTTAAATGTTCACATGATCGAAATGTTTCCGGATATTTTTCATTCCAAACAGACATCTATAATATTGGACAAGTAATCCAGTAAAAAAAAAAAAAAAAATGTCAAGTAGATTTTTCGGACATTAACTTTTAAGACATTAAGATCTACTTTTTTGAGAAAAACAAAAAAATTGAAATATCTCAAAAATTATTGAGTTTTGCATAATGTATGTTAGGGCTAGATTTACTCCTTAGCTCATGCTCCATCACATCTCCAAAGGAATGTATCGAATTACCAGTAACCCTGTATAGATGGCGCCGTGCTGCAAGGAAATTTTTCGATGATAGGCACTTTGAAATGGAGGGCATTTTATCTCCGAACATTTTTTGGAGGTCATGAAGTGTTTTGCGTTTATTAAAGGACTGATATAAACTAACAGACTGTATCTGTAAATAATAGCATAAAGGCTTTACGATCAATAAATTTATCAACTAGCATATGCCTTCGCGATATATCACAGCTGTGTGTGGAGAGATCGGAAAAAATTCTTTAGCCCAGAGCTACATATTAAATTATGGGCACTTAAAAAGTAACAATGCTTCTACATTGTCTTACATATGTATATTATCATCAGTTATTCATTATTCATAAGTTAATCCACATATTAAAAAATATTTAGTCCTGTTTCTACGGATTACGAAATAAGATGGGCATGGACACTGACGCGACGCTAGGCTGCCGCTGGCGCTGATTGGAATTCGATGAATTATTTATGCATAAAATAGCAGGGTTTGTTTCATTATTATGCAATTACACATGAAAGAGGCATTCATTAATATGTATAAGGTTATTATAGGTATATACACTGTGGTCCCCTTTGAGCAGACAGTCTCCATCTCGGTATTGGGGCGAATTGAATTCGAATTTTTACAAATAGTTAATATTAGACAAATTTTGAGTATACTTCCCCGAATAACAATTTTTGTGTGTGTTGTAACCGTACAACACACACACGCGCGCGCACAACTTGTACATGTATCCATCACAATAACTAAAATTATTAATAAGTATTATACAGGGTGTCCCACACAAAACTCCCGGGGTCATTTCCTCAATGACCAAAAGAGATATTTGAATTCTGTAAAAGGCATTCACTAGAATATGCAAATGACCTCACTTTTGAATGAAAACTACCTTTTTCCTCAGTGGGATATACAGGGTGTTTGATAATACGATGCCGACCCTGAATAGGGAGGTAGGGTGGTCATTTGCCATCTATATGACCAAACATACCTATATGAAAAATGCTCGTTTTTTTTATATTGCCGATTTTGTACTTTTTTTTTTTAATCTCTATATTTCATCATATATTTAAGTATTTATTATGTACTAAATTTAGCTTTTAATATTCTGAAATATTTTTTTTTTACGCGAAATACATAAACTTCCAACGAAAACAAAAAAAAATACAAGATTTTGTCGCCTATTAAAAAAAATTACATTTATTAGAAGAATGGTAATGGTAATTAAAAATGTCTATTTTCGTAGTCTTACAAAATTTTTTAAAAAGTCATCTAGATATTATAATTACTTTCAAAACTTCTCTATTATATCCTCTTTAAGTGGCAATATCATATACATAACATAAAGTTTTACCAGTCACTAAAAAGAAACAAAAGAATAATCGGTAATAATTTTTCATTTAAACCAAAAATTAAATACGCGCGTTCTTTCAATAAAAACATTCAGTTTAAAAAACAATATCTGTGATCTTGGTTTTTATGAATGTTTTTTTTAAAGTGATCTTAATAACAGTATTTGTTTTGTGAAATTTCTACGAGAACGTTCAGTTCCTTCCAACTTTTGTAGAGGCAGGAGCGCACTTTTGTACGGAAAAAGTTATTTCATTTTTCATTAGTTTTCGCGTTTTTTTCTGCATAATGGTTACTTTAACAGAGGAAGAGAGAGAGTTTCTCTTTTAATGATGCGAGGGTGGGGCGATGATGAAGTTGTGATTTTATTCAACGAAACTTTCCGTGTAGATCAAGTGGGAATTTCGAAATATGCTCTGTCCCGTACCATCAAACGATTCCTGGACACAAGGACAAATAAAAATCGGCCAAAATCTGGAAGACCAAAATCTGAAACATCAGAAGCTCGACAAATGGAAGTGGCCCAGGCATTTGTTGAAAATCGAAGGTTATCAATCAGAAAAGCCAGTCAACAGCTTGATATGAGTGCATTTTTAGTTTATAAGAATTTGAAACTTTTGAAATTTCATCCTTACAAAATTCACCTTCACCAAGAGTTAAATGAAGATGATTTTGATCGGCGACTTGAATTTAGTGAATTAATGATGGACAGGAGTAACCAAAAGCCAAATATTTTGTCATCTTTACTTGTCTTCTCAGATGAAGCAACTTACGAACTCAGTGGAAAAGTTAATCGCCATAATTTCAGATATTCCTTCACTGGATGCTTGAAACAGACACGCAGTATCCATAAAAATTAAATGTTTTGGCAGGAGTTTTCAGGGATCGAATCATAGGACCGTTTTTCATAGATGGAAATTTGAATGGAGAAAAATACTTGGAAATGTTGACAAATCAAATAGTTCCTGCAATACAAGAGATTGCTGGTGATGAGTTCGATAATATTTGGTTCCAGCAAGATGGGGCTCCTCCACACTATCGGGATATTGTTAGGGACTATTTGAATGGTACTTTCGAAAATCGATGGATAGGTCGAAGAGGAACTATTGAATGGCCAGCAAGATCTCCCGACCTAGCGCCACTTGATTATTTTTTTTGGGGCTACGTGAAGGGTAAGGTTTATTTCACTAAACCACGTGATTTGGAAGAGCTGAGGCAACGCATAATAAATGTTTTTACAGAAATACTACCTCAAATGATAAGAAGTGCTAGAAAATGTTTACGTTCGCCTCGGACAATGCCAAGAAGTCAGTGGGCTCCATTTTGAACACCTGCTGCAATCTTGAAATTAAAACCTGCTAGTGTAGCAGTTAAGCTGTAAACTAATTGCCTCAACTGGCCGAAATCCTCACCTTGCCTTAAATGGCTGAGTTTTTTTTTTTTAATGGTAATGGCTGAGTTACCTCCTCGCCTTTACTGGCTGAATTATTAAGAGGTAAAACCACTGTTAGTTTTTTTTTAAATCGAGTTTTTTTATTGCCCTGTAAAAAATGTAAATTGAAAATTACTAACTGCTAATAAATTTACGGAATGTTAATAGTTGTAATTTCCGCACGACCGTGTAAAATCACTATTCTCAAAACAGCTCGGGAAATCATTCACTCTGAGATCAGTAGTTTTACTTTTCATATTTTTTTAAGTATGCGTTAAAAACTTTCTTGTTTCCACTCAATTTTTTGCGATTGCAGCGGCATCATGCGAGAATCGAAAAAAAATGCCCGATATAAAATTCACGTATTTTTGGCCGTAGAATCCGAATCCGCTATAAAAAAATATAGATTTTCATTACAAATTTCAAAGTTGCCCCCGCCCCACCCACTGGGTTAGGGGTGGGAGAATCGAATCCAATGTCATTGGATAGATTTCATAAAAATAACAAATACGTGTTTTTCAGTTTTTGAATTGGACGTTTTTTTATGGGCACAAGACGCAACTCTTGAAACAGTAATGTTTTCTTTTCATTTTTTGCTATTACAGCGACACCATGCAAGAATCGAAAAAATGACCGGAATAAAATTTACCTATTTTTTGCCGTAGAATTCGATTCCGCAATAAAAAATAGGTAGTAGATGTGATAATATACCGATTTCTCGAAAGCCTTTCATCCTATTGATCACAAAATCCTATTAATCAAACTAAAAGAAGACGGTTTTTCTGCGCCGCTATTCACTTTCTTTCGTTCGTACTTGACAGATCGTCTCCAGTACGTTACATATAACTGTTCTAAAATCAAGTCAATACGCAACTACCTCAGGAGTTCCACAAGGATCTAACTTGGGTCCCCTATTAGGTTGTCTTTTCAGTAATGACCTGAGTAATGTAATTGATTGTCATAAACTGTTTTTCGCAGACGACTTAAAAATATTTTCGTCAATTAAATTAGCTGACGACTGTAATCTACTGCAAGCCGGTATATTGGTGTAAAAAAATCGTCTTACTTTGAACATCTCTAAATGTAAAGTCATGACGTACTTCCGTAAAGTCAATACAATTACATACGACTATCAAATTGAATCGCAGGCTCTAGTTCGCACCGATGCTTTGAGAGATTTAGGAATCTATTTTGATTGTAAATTAAGTTTTTGCACACATATAGAGCAAACCGCTTGAGAATATTGGGATTTGTACTTAGACTGGATCAAGATTTAAACGATACCGATGTCCTCATTACGCTGTACTTCGCCTATGGTCGTTCCAAATTCGAATCCTGCCCTCCTGTCTGGAACCCCACTTATAACTGCTATATAAAATCCATCGGGTCTGTTCAAAGGAAATTTCTAAAATATCTTACTTACCAGATCGATGGCAGGTATCCTAACAGAGGCTATTTATTAAATAGACTTACTTTCAATTCGTTCGAATTTAGGAGACATTTTTACGGATTAAAGTTTTTACACATATTTAACTGTTCACTTAAAAACCTGTATGCGTCATTCAGGAATACTACTAATTTCTAATATCTCATTGCTTATTTATTACTCAGCTTGTTTTATATTCTATTAACTGAATACTCATATTATAGCTCAATGGCTTTTTGTGCAATCTGTTATAATAATATAGTTTTTATAGATATAGATTTTCTTTCGTATTATTTGGGTTTTCTACCACATGTATTATTATCCTCTTCAAAAACAAATCACCGAATCTACAAAATAATAGAATTATTGGAAAAAAGCCTCTGCGCCCGTGACGTTTACGTCAAAGGAATAGTCAGAGGTTATGTTTTGCAAATAATATAAATCGGAATAAACACAGAAATAATGTATTTTGCTGACGTTTCGGAAAGTAGTCTTTTTCCGTTTTCAAGCTTTTTTTGAAAGAACTCTTATTTTGCTGTGTATCTCAAATACACAGCTTTAAGGTTCTGTTTATGTTATTTCCATAGATACTTACTGTTTACACAGAACTGATGATAGTTTAGATAATGTTGAGTTTGTTAAGTTACTCTTTTAACATTGGTAGCCAGGTTGTGCAAATATCTACAGAACAATTCGATACGCACTTATCTTCATTTAATAAGATTATTGCTGATTCTTTAATTTTTCTTTTTTTGGTATCTGCTTCTTTTGTTAAAATTTTTGCGGAGTCCCAGTTTATTCTATGTCCGTTTTCCCAAGCATGTTTACAAATCTTTGATTTCTGAATTTCATTCTTTCTAATGTAATTCTTGTGCTCATCCAACCTCACACTGAAAGGTCTGGATTACTCTCCCACATAACATTTATCACATTCGCACGGGATATTGTAAATACAGTTTTTTGAATTCTGCTCCCTGTTTATCGGTTTTGTTTTTGTTAAAATAGATCCTAAAGTGTTCCTCGTTTGAAATATCGTCCTAACATCAAATTTGCCATCTATACGGCGTAGCTTTTCCGGTAATCCGTACACATAAGGAATTATTGCTGTATAATGACGTTCAGGTTTTTGTCGTACCTGATTGTCCCTATTTTCAACATTTATGAAAACTCTATCAACAAAGGCTTCAGGATATTGATTTTGTACTAGAACCTCTGATAAATTTTTTCTCGTTATTTAATATTTCATTATTATCCTATGCAAATGTGATAAATGTTAAGTGGGTAAGTAATCCAGACCTTTCAGTGTGAGGTTGGATGAGCACAAGAATTACATTAGAAAGAATGAAATTCAGAAATCAAAGATTTGTGAACATGCTTGGGAAAACGGACATAGAATAAACTGGGACTCGGCAAAAATTTTAACAAAAGAAACAGATACCAAAAAAAGAAAAATTAAAGAATCAGCAATAATCTTATTAAATGAAGATAAGTGCGTATCGAATTGTTCTGTAGATATTTGCACAACCTGGCTACCAATGTTAAAAGAGGAACTTAACAAACTCAACATTATCTAAAATATCATCAGTTCTGTGTAAATATAGTAAGTATCTATGGAAATAAAATAAACAGAATCTTAAAGCTGTGTATTTGACATACACAGCACAATAAGAGTTTTTTTTATATATACATTTATTTAACGTCGGCCTATTTCCGCTACTGAGGCCTATCACCGACGCCTGTAGACGAACTACCCCCAACCAGGAATTTTGCCGAACCTCTTCCCTTAAGAAGAGTAGGGATCTTTTACTTGCCTAACATTTAATAGACAAGGGACCGACGGCTTTACATCCCCTCCGAAGGATGGTATATCTCCTATACAACCCTCGCCTAAGGTTGTATAGCTTCCGCGCATACACTGATATACAAGCCGCTGGAAGATGTGTGAGGCGAGAACGCGGTTTCCGTTGGAATGGTCACCCATCCAAGTACTAACTGCGCCTGTCGTTGCTTTACATCGCATACCGAAGTATGTACATAGTAAAGACGCACCTACGCTCGCCCCTCACAATAAGAGTTCTTTCAAAAAAAAGCTTTGAAAACGGAAAGATACTACTTTCCGAAACGTCAGCAAAATACATTATTTCTGCGTTTATTCCGATTTATATTATTTGCAAAACATAACCTCTGACTATTCCTTTGACGTAAACGTCAATAATTCTATTATTTTGTAGATTCGGTGATTTGTTTTTGAAGAGGACAATAATACATGTGGTAGAAAACCCAAATAATAGAAAGAATATTCGTAGAATGCCACAAATAACTTTCAGATAATATTTAGATATAGATTTACCATAAGCAATCTTACTTTATTACTTTGTCCTGTAATTGGTTATGTATCTACTGTTGGGCAAATAAACGATTATTATTATTATTTCCTCTACTATCAATGACAAATATCTATACGGACAAAATTTTCTTAAATTTGGAGGATGAATACGCTGTTTCATTTGTGACGTTCCATTTTAATACACCCTGTATAGTGAAAATCTGAAGGAATCTCGTACAGTTCCACTCGAGATATTTGAGGAATTAACCTTATCTTTTGTTTTAACCCAAAATGGCAAAATATCGAAAACATTCTGGAGTTGCACATTTCTGTACCATTTATCTTCCTTGAGTGTTTTTATTATTAATTCATTCTGATCTATTTTCATCCCAATAATGCATATTATATCATAATAAATTAATAATTCATTATATAAATTGGTACACGTATAACACTAACCTGCAATAACATCAGCACTACGACCGCATTCACTACGTTGACACACATATCGAGACACTAAACAATATAATCTTATATTACAATAAAAAAAAACTGATATAAACGCGGATTGCTCTTTGTCGCCCGTTCGAGGTACTAGTAACAAAAACGAAGAGACCTGAAATTCACCATCACGAATTCTTTTGAGCGGGATTAAAACCAGTCCGCGGTCAAAATCTAAGTGGTTACAACAAATAACTGTGTATTGCCTGAGTGCAGTATGGGTTTGTATGTACGACACGCAATTAGATCGCCGCCGTTTTCTTATTCTTCGAAATTTTCACTTTTTTCAGCGGTTCGCACGCTATATAATGTATTATAAGTCGTTTTTTGCGGGAGCGGTGAAGTCGGGCTATGACGCTTTTTAAAGGATTTTTTTTATGTATACAGCGTTACTTGTAATTCGATACATTCCTTTGGAGATGTGATGGGGCATGAGCTAAGGAGTAAATCTAGCCCTAACATACATTATGCAAAACTCAATAGTTTTTGAGATATTTCAATTTTTTTGTTTTTCTCAAAAAAGTAGATCTTAATGTCCTAAAAGTTAATTTCCGAAAAATCTACTTGACATTTTTAAATTTTTTTTTACTGGATTACTTGTCCAATATTATAGATATCCGTTTGGAATGAAAAATATCCGGAAACATTTCGATCATGTGAACATTTAAAATAAAAACTTGTAAAATTTTTTTTTAAGTTATCAGTTTTATCAGTTATGAAATTTACCTATTAGGTTTTTTCAAAAAAATATTAATGTAGCACGCGTACAAATTATTATAAAAACTTCCTTATTTCAATAGCTATCTAACTAGGTAGAAATGTTCTTGATAGTTCTAATAAAAAATTAGTAAAGATAATGCTGGCGGCGGAATTTATTAAACGACTAATAAATTTTCATTTAAGTCAGTCAGTCCTTGACTTTGACGTTTGTGCATATATGTCATTAACTGACATTCTTATCCCCGTGTCCCTTAAGTTTGTTGGTCTTGTTAAATTAGTTATCGAAGATTTTGATTTTGCTCGTAGTTGTTGTTATTAGTTGTTGTTATTGTATTTTCTGTGCCATGGCCGCGTATGACAACGCAGAATACGCTGATATCTTGTTTGTCTATGGATACTGTGGCGGCAACGCTGCTGAAGCTCGCCGAGAATATGGTCTTTGGTACCCTAACCGCCGCTTACCAAATGCACGTGTATTCAGTACGGCATATCGAAATATCGCTGAAACTGGCTCCGTGAAATGTAGAAAAAGTGACGCTGGTGCTCCTCCCGTTTATGAACCAGATGATGAGGAAGAAATATTGAGGTATTTTGAGGAAGACCCAACTATTTTAACTAATAAAGTCGCAAGACTAACCGGAGCGTCACAATGGAAAGTTTGGTCTACGATACGTAGAGTTGGATGTCATCCTTACCACTATACCCCTGTCCAAGGCTTGGAGGAAGGTGATCCTGGAAGGAAAGTGGAATTCTGCCGCTTTATGTTAAATTCAGATACAGAAAGTGCAAATTTTTTAACAAGTATTTTAGGGACGGACGAGTCGAAATTTAATCGCGAGGGTATAACAAATTTCCACAACCTACATTATTGGGCAGAGGAAAATCCCAAGTTAACACGTGAAACTAGTTTCCAAATGAAGTTTTCTATTAATGTGTGGATGGGAGTCATTGGCCACTATTTAATAGGGCCACACTTTCTTCCTCAAAATTTAAACGGGGAAATCTATGAAAATTTTTTAAGAAATGATCTGGCGGTGATTTTAGAAGATGTTCCTCTCGCCGTTAGACAGCGAATGATGTTTCAGAACGACGGTTGTCCAGCACATTATCGGCTGACAGTACGACAGTTACTTGATCAACGTTTCCCTAACCGTTGGATTGGAAGAGCGGGCCCAATACCTTGGCCAGCGCGAAGCCCTGACTTAACACCCCTTGATTATTACGTATGGGGTCATATGAAGGAGATGGTCTATGCCACACCAGTCAATACTATAGAAAACCTTAGACAAAGGATAGTCGATGCTGCCCAACACATAAGGCATAATCTGACAACCAGAGTAACAAGGACGGAAATAAGAAAATGCTGCCGTGTCTGTATACGGAATAGGGGCTCCCATTTTGAGCAAGACATATAAAAAATAAAGTACAACCTTGAAATTAATGAAGAATTAAACTCTACTTTTAAAATATTTTTTACTGTTTATCTAAAAATAAAATTCGTACTACTTGTGTTGTTTTTACTAGTATTTTCTTAGAACTATTAAGGGTACATTGAACATTTGTACCTTGTTAGATAGCTATTGAAATAAGGCAGTTTTTATAATAATTTATATGCGTGTTACGTTAATATTTTTTTTGAAAAAACCTAATAGGTAAATTTCATAGCTGATTTAAAAAAAATAATTTTAAAGTTTTTATTTCAGATGTTCACATGATCGAAATGTTTCCAGATATTTTTCATTCCAAACGGATATCTATAATATTGGACAAGTAAGTAATCCAGTAAAAAAAAAATTTAAAAATGTCAAATAGATTTTTCGAAAATTAACTTTTAGGACATTAAGAGCTACTTTTTGAGAAAAACAAAAAAAATTAAATATCTCAAAAACTATTGAGTTTTGTATAATACATGTTAGGGCTAAATTTACTTCTTAGATCAGGCCCCATCACATCTCCAAAGGAATGTATCGAATTACCAGTAACCCTGATAAAGTAATACTTTAACTTTCCTCGATAGAACTCAAATTTACTACTTTTGGTTGGCCGACACAAAAGATTCAGGAAAAATGTGAAAAAAGTTGTAAAAATAATTAATGAAACCATCTATTTTTTCGTTTAACTTGCTTTAATAGTCCAGTGCCGAACGGGTTTTCCACTTGTCACGTTAGAACAGAACTGTGATTAACTGTCAGGGAAAACTTGTTATTGAAAACACGTTGTGCAGAATTATAACAATTTTATACCTTAAACAAATTCAATAAATGCAATAAATGAAATGAAATGTATATACAATAGTCAATAAAAAGATTTTAATTGGTAATTGTGGGAAAAATCGATTGGACCCCAACAAAAAGCAAGAAGTACGGTGGGGGTGGCAAAAGGGGTGTTAGGGGTGAAATGTGTTTTTTTACGATTTCCAACAAACCTATCGAAAAAAGTTAAATGCAAAAGTTGAAGATATTTGAAAGATCTACAACTTTTATTTCAACCATTATTCAAAACTATTGAGAAAAACTCCAAAAATAATTTTTTTTATTTTTTATTTTTATCTCCCACAAAAATGATTCGATTTTAATGAAATTTGGTGAAAATTTACATTTCTTGCATTTTCCAACATAACCTCAAATTTTCTGACAAAACATTTTTCGGTATTTTATTCTTTTCTCTCGTAAAAATAATTCAATTTACATGAAATTATGTGAAAGTATGCCTTTTTTGCATTGAATGAGCATATTTTTTTTTGGAATCTGGAAAACAAGTAGTTTCCGAGATATTTACATTTTTCCAAGAAGAACCAAAATCTTCCATGGAAAACTTTATTGGTGTTTTTTTTTTGCTTTAAATATTCCATCCGGGTTCATTTTAACCGTTGAAATGTCTACTTTAAAATGGAACCGAACTAAAAAGTAAAAAATAAGAATGAAGTGATTGACAAAAAAAAATCATTTTATTGTAAAAATCGTGTGGAGTGCTTGATATCAATAATTGTTATAAATATTTTATTAGTAGCTATTGATAAACGTAGAATTATAAAAATATAATAAAAAACACCCCACGCTTTTTACAATAAAATGAGTTTTTTTGTCAATCACTTGTTGTCGAAGCCAAAAAAGGCCAGCAAAAATAATTTTAAATTAATTAAAAAAGACACAATTGATATTTTTTAACATGTTCATACATTAGCATCACAGCGCGGAATAAATACGGCGAATGTGAAGTTTGTTGGCGATGCCTGGGGCTCTCCGTCTTGACTCGACGCTTACCCTGAGTTGATATATTATAGAATGGCTTTGCTCTGTGGCTGTCGTTGTTATTCTGGGTATTCTATTCCTTTGAAGTGTGTCTGTCAATGGTTATGTTAATGTTTGGTTATGTTAGTATAGGTTAATGTGCATTTGGTTCGTGCACCGTATGGCTCTTTTGTATGTTTTTAATGGCTCTTTTGGTCTTTTAGTATCTTAGTGTTCTGTTAATGATAATTTTTAATAACAGTATATTTTTATCTTTTTTATGGATTTTAATATTTTTTTTGGTTTTATTGTTTTTTTTTTGTTTTTTTTTTTGGGTATTTTTATTTTTAAATTTTTTTGGTGTCCAATGGATCTTTTGTGTGTATTTTTTTTTCGAACAACAGTTACAATTGAAATTAGGGGGTATAAATGTAGTTGAGGGAGGGATGAGTGGGAGCATTGGGGAACTTGGCTGTTAAGGGGTTGGTTAAGATGGGGTTTGTGGAAGATACAAGAGACTGTGCAAAATTGGGTATTAGTCGTTTCAATATAAAATCAGTTAGAAGTGGAGTCCCTGTGATATTGTGTATTAAGTCGACCGGCGATGTATGTGGTAATTTTAAGATGATTCTAAGATAAATACGGCGCAATAAACGCTCCAAGACTATATCAACGCTTAGGATCCCGTCCGCCTCGGCATGACTGGGCGGGGACGACACGACGCAGCAGGCGGTCCCAGCCGCTCATTCGGCGCGCGACGTTCAGAACGACAGCCGACCTAACGCTCAGAGCTCCATCCGCCCCGATGTCTACAGGATCGCGGCGAGATTACAGCAGCAGTCAGTCCAGTTCCGGTACTCAACGAGTAAACATCAACAAGCAGTCTACAAGAACTTCAGCCATTCTACAAGAACGTCAACCATTCTTCAACAACTTCATCCGATGAACCGATACCTAGTACGGCGTCTCAGATACCAGTCCCTGCACTGTATTTGAACCCTGCCAGCGTTAGGAGAAGGACCATATCCGTCGACGCGACGCGACTTTCAACCGTTCAACGATATTGTTCATTTGTGTTAGCTAGTAAAGTTAGGGATAAATTCACAATTAAACCAAATTGTGCAACGACGTCGACAGAGTTCTGCTTAACGTTACTATTAATTGGAACACAGACTTTTTATTTCTTCGCATCGATATTTACCAGGCAAAAGCGCCTGTCCATATGCACAAAGTGGGGTACCTTGCACCAAAAGCGGTGCATGTGTATGCCAGCTTACAAGTTGCAACAAGGGGGTAGTAGCAATACCCACCGACACTTCAAAAATCGTTAATCAGTCTACAAAATTCCAGAAATCGGTCCTGAGAGCTCGTCCAACATCCAGATCTACGAAAACACTACTATCGAGGCTGCTGGCGCCCATCAAATTCAAAGTTCGCAGTCTCCGATAAAAAACATTTTTATTTTTTCACAACCACACCCATCATTTCGTAGACATGGCGCCCAATGTGGGGCCCACTGTTTACAACAACTCAAAATCGTAGACATCAACCCTAGTTTTCGTAGACACACTTCATTCTTATTTTTTACTTTTTAGTTCGGTTTGCTATTAAAGTGTGTTTTTTTTGTTTTTATAAACTATAATTTTTTTTAAGTCACCCTCTTACCATTATCCATCCCTCGGCACGGTTCTCACCAATATATTGGATTGGGTGAATTTTAGAATTAGCATCATGAACACCGATACATATAGAAACCAGCTGATACCCGCCTGCTTTTCGAAACCGCTGAGTATCCGCTAGTAGTACATAATTAATATTGCATCATAATGTATGTATTAAAGCTGGAACTAGCGTTTAACAAGGGCTCATACAAAGGCAAATACGTTATATTAATAACAGCGGCGCCTCCGGAAAAATGTCGACAATAGATTAGTATTTTTTTTGAATTTTATCCTGATGATCCTAGTGAGGACATTAGGACAAAGTTGTCAAATTATTGTATTGTCATCGGTCCTGGATAAGTGTGCAATAATCTGACGTTTTGAAGTAGGTGAGAATCACGTTCAAAGATTCCTCTACATACAAACAAACATACAGGTGAAGCTAATGAAAGCGTGTAAAAAATTAAACGGAATTAATAGTGTCATAGCCTACTTTGAGATTTGTCCATTTCATGTTTACACAAGAGCATATGTCTACCGCGTTTTTCGATTTTTTTTTATACACATTATTATTCTTATTGTCTGCCGTCAATTTTCAACTCTTTAACTTTTTCGTATCTCCTCAAATAAGGTAGCTATAACCGTTTGTGGTTTTCCTATTCTTCAGGTTTTTGTAATATATCTCACAAAGTAGGCTATGGATTTCAAATTTATTTTTACTGAAATATAGTTCACAAACAATGGAATAACTGTTTCTATAACTTTATTCTTCTACAATAGATATTAAGCGAGATATTTGGTCAATTCAAATTTTAAATAACAAATTCAATTGCGCATACTGGGTTTAATATTTTTGCACTAAATTTTCAGGATGTTTTTTGTCAGAGCAAAAGGCAGATTTTCTGAAAGTTTCAAACTGATCGGTTCACCCAGCGGCTCTGGGCAGCAAAATGAAAAAAAAAACAATTTTTGGCCAGTTTTTTCACTTTTGTAGGTTATGGTTGCGCTCCTAAGATCTACACCTCTAGATTTCTAGAAAACTTGATTACAAAGATTTTGTTTTTTTTTATCCCGGTTAGACCTATACAGGGTGTCTCACCGGGAACTGAATCGATCGATATAGAGAAAAATATGCATCAGAAAATTTTGAAAATTTAGATAATTACTAATGTCGGTGTGGCCAATCCAACTAAAATAATTACAAGCAGCTGGCACCTCCGCTTATACCGGAAGTCGATACCAACTTGCTTATTTCAAATGGAACATTCTATATATTTTAAGGTTTTCGAAAAGAGCTAAAATTCTGAGACGAAAATATGTAGCATATCCTATACCTAAACCTAGCCGTTTCAGAAATATTTGACATTTTATGGAAAATTTGACAGGTGCAACAGTTTGCAAGAACGGTTATAACTTTCTTCGTGTAAAAGATCCTCATTTGCTTCTTGTCACATAAAAAGAACAAAAAGAGAACTACGTTCTACAACTGAAATAAATTCAATAATATCATACCAAGTGTTCCATTTTTCGCGTTACATTTTGTCAACTTCAAACCGCGAAAACTTGTTTAGGTCAAATGGAACATCCTGTATTTTCTTACGTCAAGTTATGTAAAATTGAATTCCTTTTTTTCCTGCTATTAGCATTGTGGGGGTTAAAGTTACAACTTTTTGAAATATTTACGATTTTATTAGAAATTCATGAATTGTTGTAATCATTTCATCAAAATAGCCATGATTAGAAACAATCAGTCATTATCTTATGTCAAAAAATGCCAGCACGTTTAAATTATACCAACGAAAACTATTTAAATTTATTTATTATTTATGGAGAATGTAATAAAGTAATATCAAGAACTTGCAGCACATTTGCTACTCGATATTCACAAAAACGCAAAATAACACTAACACTAACATGCGTATTAATCGAATTGAAGATATGGCATGAACTAAAATACCATAGATAAGATCAATTTAAAATATGATTTCATTTTGATTTAATAATTGCTCAAAATTCCGCCCTCGAACCTCGACACATTTTTCACACCTTCGGATTAGTTCCTCATGGGTAGCTCTTCTAATTGAATCCTGTGATATGTTTTGAAATGTATTTCTTATTCTTTGCATACAATCTCCAATGGTTGTTAATGGGCTCTCATAAACTTTATTTTTGATAGTTCCGCAAATGAAATAATCCAGAACTGATAAATCGGGCGAGCGAGGAGGCCATAAGAAAGGTCCATTATTGACAATCCATTGACCATAAAAAGTTTCTTGTAAATAATTATTAATGCTTATAAAAAATGTTTCTATGTTCGGCGAGAGGTAAATTTTCTAAATAATTATTATTCAAATTTTGTAAGATATTCAGATATCTTTCACCTAAAATAAAAAATAAAAATTTACCTATACATGTTAGCAGAAGAGAAAATTTAATTTACCGTTTAAATTTTCCTGATAAAATTGTAATACCACCACTCTATCGTTTCTTATGGCACAGTAAACATTGAACTGCCAACTTTCCTGAAAGTTTCGTTCTCTGAACATATGAGGATTTAAGTCACTCCAATAATGCGAATTGTGTCTATTAAAAAGTCCATTTTTAGTAAATTTTGCTTCATCTGTCCATATAATATTTCCCAAATAAGAATCGTGACTCTCAGACCTTATTAGAATAAACTCACAAAAATTCTGTCTTCTAAGGAAATCTGTTTCTTTAAATCCTTGAACCATATGGAATAAAAACGGGTTAAACTTATGTTTTAATAAGATTCTGTGAATTGAATCCTTGCATAGTCCCGATTCCAGAGCAGCTTGTCTTAACGACATCCTTGGAAATGCATGAAAATATCCCAGAATGACTATTTCAATGTTTTCGTCATCAACAATAGGCTTTCTTCTTTGCATTTTTGCCTTGACAGAGCCATATTTTTTAAAATTTTCCAGTATGCGTTTTACAGTGTTTGGTGACAGTTTCCGTTTTTCTGGATATCGAGTAGCAAATGTGCTGCAAGTTCTTGATGTTACTTTATCACATTCTCCATAAATAATAAACAAATTTAAAAAATCTTCGTGGGTGTAATTTAAACGTGCTGGCATTTTTTGACATAAGATAATGACTGATTGTTTTTAATCATGGCTATTTTGATGAAATGATTACAACAATTCATGAATTTCTAATAAAATCGCAAATATTTCAAAAAGTTGTAACTTTAACCCCCACAATGCTAATATCAAAAAATAAGGAATTCAATTTTACACAACTTGACGTAAAAAAATACAGGGTGTTCCATTTGACCTAAACAAATTTTCGCGGTTTGAAGTTGACAAAGTGTAACGCGAAAAACGGAACATTTGGTATGATATTATTGAATTTATTTCAGTTTTAGAACGTAGTTCTCCTTGTGTTCTCTTTACGTGACAAAAATCAAATGAGGATCTTTTACACGAAGAAAGTTATAACGGTTCTTGCAAACCGTTGCACCTGTCAAATTTTCTATAAAATGTCAAATATCTCTGAAACGTCTAAGTTTAGGTATAGGATCTGCTACGTATTTTCGACTCAGAATTTTATGCTCTTTTCGAAAACCCTAAAATATATAGGGTGTTCCGTTTGAAATAAGCAAGTTGGTATCGACTTCCGGTATAAGCGGAAGTGCCAGCTGCTTATAATTATTTTAGTTGGATTAGCCACACCGACATTAGTAATTATCTAAATTTTCAAAATTTTCTGATGCGTACTTTTCTCTATATCAATCGATTCAGTTCCCGGTGAGACACCCTATATATCTCGAGTTATTCACATTTTTAGGTTGAAAAACGCTGCTAAAAAATTAAATTGCTAATAACAATTGGAGCACAATGTCTTTGAAGTAGAAAAATTTTTTGGGTTCTCCTGAACACCTCCCCAACAGGATTCAACTATGAAATTGCTTATGGAGAAAATTCCCTTATATTGATTTTTTGAGCTATTTTGACTGCGCTATTGGAATTTAAGCAAACGTGCCAGTGAAACAAGTATTCACAGTAGTAAGAGTTGGCGGAATTCCTACGATAGATTCACATCTAACAGAATCACATTGTTAACACTTATTCGTAGCTCAAAGAACTGTATGTTTCGCTTTCACCTTCAAAATCGTGAGACACGGGTAGGTGGTGAACAGTTGAACTTGTTATTTTTCTGTTAATCGGAAAAACAAGATATGGTAAGCATTCCTCAGGTTATTAACACGTCAAGGTTATTCAGTATTGTCTTGCGATGATAATTCGCTGCTCCGAGCATCAATTAAGGACCTGTTTGGTTAATCGCGGCTTGTAAAAATCTTCTCCACTTAATAAAAACTTGTCGGATGCAGTATTTAATGCTCCTTTAGAGTTTTATGGTGTTTCCAACGACTTTTATTAATAAATACAGAGTGTGCTTAAAAATAACGACATTTATTTCTTCGCCGTCTTTATAATACAAATATCATATCACATGCTGTATCTAGCTAGCATTGGATCATCTTGTAAGTTTATATGAAGACGACTTCTATGGATCATTGACCACTGTTAAATGTCGAGTTGAAATATTTTTGTGTGCACTAATATACAGGCTGTCCATTTTATCAGGGCACTCGAGAATATCTCACTTAATATCGGTCGTACGAAAAAAAACATTTTTACGAAAATTGTGTCGATTTATATAACCTACAAAATGGTTTACAGACATTTGAAATCCATGGCCTACTTTAAGAGTTATGGCGGAAAATATCGAAAATGCGGAAAACATCTAGGCCAAATATCTCCCTTATTTGAAGAGATACGAGAGAAATTCTAAGGTGAAATTTTTTTGCAAAACAGAGTGTTTTAACGAGGTTTTATCTAATTTTTTTCAAAACCGCTGTATTTTGAGATTTACTCTTCAGGCTGTTAAAAAAATTATTTTGAAACGGGCGGGAAATGGCGCCATTAAATAGAGTATTTTACTCCCTTTTCAACGATATATCACATGCCATATTTATTCATTGATATTACGTTAGTAATTATAAAAACATTTTTTTTAACCAATAAATTTTTTTTTAACAAGTATTATACTTGCCGTGGAGAAGTATGATTAAATATAACGATAAAATAAGTGAATAAGTTGTTTAAATCTTTGCTATAATAAAATATTAACACAATTAAGAAGAATAAAGCAAATTCAGGTAACAAAAACAAAATAATAATTAAGAAAGCAACATGGAGCAATTATGGAAAGAGTATTCGCAGTTATGCCAATGTATAGAGGTCCTCCATAAAATCGTCACTCCTTGCTCAGAAAGTTAAAATATTTTTACCAATTAATTTAAGTATAATATCCATTTGTTTGTATTTCATGAGTTCACTATTATTTCAATTATTTTAAAATAGTTGGCTATGAACAAACTAGAATTTAATTTTTTGACAGATCATCTCAGTTAATACTTAAACTTTCACTCAATCACACTCGTTTAAGAATTTAGAATTTTCAAAAATGGTTTTCACTCACATTGAACGTTACATATTGCCAATGCAATTTTAACTGTGCATTAGCTCAAGTAGAATTAGAAACAGATTTCCACAAGCACTACAGCCGAATAAAACTCTGTTCAGAAAATCAGCTACCAAACTGAAAAATAATAGTTCATTTTTAAAGAAGAAGACAAGGTTGAACAGTGTTACTCATAATGTAAATAAGGTAAACCGAGTTATTAATTATGTAAGAAATAAAAAATACAGAAAATTTGGAAACATCATTAAGAGAAATTCAAATTGCTTGTCATATAAATAAAACAAGTGCTAGAAAAATTTTAAAGAAAAACGGTTACCGGTGTTATAAAGCCAAAAAAGTTCACAATTTACAAGCGGGGGACAAACCAAGGAGGATGAATTTTTGTAGGTGGCTGATGGAAAAGAAGCGTGCCGATCCATTAATATGTAGCAAAATACTTTGGTCCGACGCGGCAAATTTTTCCAATAATGGATTTTTTAATCGCAATATGCATTACAGATTGACTTCTGAAAATACACACTTGCATAGACCGACTGGGTTTCAAAATCGTTTTTCAATAAATGTGTGGATGGGTATTTTAAGCACCAATTTAATAGGTCCTTATTTTTATGATGGTCACCTCAGTGGTCAAAGGTACCTAAACTTTTTGAGAAATGAATTTAATGAATTCTTAGATGACCTACCTTTAGAGAATCGACACAACTTTCAATATTTTCGACAAGATGGAGCTCCTCCCCACAGTTCCCAGATTTGCGTAGATTATGTAGACGAAATTTTGCCTCAACATTGGATAGGTACCAATGGATTTATTCGATGCCCCCCTCGTTCTCCAGATATAACCCCAATGGATTTTTTCTATGGGGGTATATTAAAGATAAGGTGTTTTGGACAACACCGCAAAATGTAGAGGACCTAAATGCTCGAATTCAACAGGCATGTATTACAGTTACCCCCGAAATGCTGAGTAATGTTCTAAATGCAGTGCCTCGCCGCGTTCGATTGCGCATAAGAAATCGCGGTGGACATTTTGAATACTTGATATGATATCTTAAAAATTATTTTGAGGGTTAGATAAATATTAATGTTCTGTGTGCTGTATTCTTTTTATTATTAATTTGTTTTTGTTACCTGAATTTAATTTATTCTCCTTAATTGTGTTAATGTTTTATTACAGCAAAGATTTGAACAACTTAGTGAATTATTTTATCGTTTTATTTAATCATACTTCTCCACGGCAAGTATAATGCTTGTTAAAAAAAAAATTATTGGTTTAAAAAAAATGTTTTTATAATTACTAACGCAGTACCAATGAATAAATATGGCATGTGATATATCGTTGAAAAGGGAGGAAAATAGTCTATTTAATGGCGCCATTTCCCACCCGTTTCAAAATATTTTTTTTTAACAGCCTGAAGAGTAAATCTCAAAATACAGCGGTTTTGAATAAATTTGGTAAAACCTCGTTGAAACACTCTGTTTTGCAAAAAATTTTCGCCTTAGAATTTGTCTCGTATCTCTTCAAATAACGGAGATATTTGGCCTAGACGTTTTCCGCATTTTCGATATTCGTGTAGCCCCTAATTTTATACCCCCAATTCAATAACTCGCAAAGTTTTCGTCCAAAATTCATATCATGGTAGTTTTTGAGGTCGCTGATTATGAATCCGGCGTGGAAATTGGAAAATTTAGAATGGCGGACTTCAAGAATTAATTCCTGATTTACGCCGTTTCAATTGATTTTACTGAAAAATAAGTGTTTAGAATGCCATTTTGCATAAGAATATTTTATCTTAATTGTTTCAACTCTTTACTGGGGGTGAATATAAAGTGACTTCCCAAAAAAATACGATTTTTCTTAAATTTTTACTACAAACTGATGGCGGAAATCTTTTCTCTTATGCAAAATCGCATTCTAAACACTTTTTTACTCTAGGCATTTTTCATTAAAATCAATAAATACGGTGCAAATCTCGTTTTTATATGACTTCTTAAAAATGAAAAAAAAAAGATTCAAGACAATAAAACGGAAGGGTTAATTGATGGCAGTCCCCAAAATTCATATTCTGATACAAATTGGCATTCTAATAATATCTTTCATCTTGTGTATGGGGTAAAAATCAATATCATAGATCCTTGTCTTTCTGATCATTATCTTTCTGACCATTTCGGTCAATTTATTAAAAGATATAATAATAATAAGGACCTGCCGTCTATCGTCCTTCGCAGGAGATTTACAAATAATGGTTTGGAAAAGCTTTGAAACTATTTGCATGACACTGACTGGAATGTATTTTAGTAACCACTTGTCCAAAGTTCTGGTAAACAGATTTAATGTTCTGGTAAAGAAAATATTTCCGTTAAAAAAAAATTTAAATAAAAAGATGCCAATCAATTGGTTTTCCGATTCATTACGCAATAAAAGGGATACCCTATCCTCTGTTAAACTAATTTGTAACGTGACAAGAAATCCTGCTGATTAGTCTATTTACAGAGCTCTGCGCGAGGATTACAATAACGATATTAAGAATGCAAAGAAAATAGCTTGCAATCAATTTATCAAAAACTCCGCCAAGAAAGGTAGAGACTGTTGGAGAATTATTAACTCTGAAATAAACAATTGTCGGGGCAATGTCGTTAATCCTAGTATTCTACCAAATACATTTAATAACCACTTTGTATCTGTTGCAGGGAACCTAATAAATTCACTACCTAACATTAACCATAACTTTAGAACCAACTTTACTCCTAACCGACCATCTAATTTATCCTTTTTCATGCATCCAATAACTGTACAAGAAATAAAATCAGCTATTAAGTCTCTAAAAAATTCAAACTCGCTCGATATACATGACCTAAATGCGAAAATAATTAAATATACGGAAGATATTATCGCCGCTCCGCTAGCTGCTTTATTTAATAGATGTATCGCTGATGGTGCCTATTGGAAAGGTATTTGAGATTATTTTGACAGAAAGATTGTCAAGTTATTTGGAACACAAGTCGCTGCTTAGTCCTCACCAATATGGTTTCCCTTC
This sequence comes from Leptura quadrifasciata, assembly GCA_963675555.1. NCBI lineage: Eukaryota > Metazoa > Arthropoda > Insecta > Coleoptera > Cerambycidae > Leptura > Leptura quadrifasciata. The sequence continues at coordinate 98,356,257 of OY776680.1, read as the reverse complement.
TGGACGTTCGACCACGCATGCGGTTGTAAAGATTGTGAGAGATATAGTCGGTGGTCTTGAGGGGGGGTCAACACACTGCGATTACTCTGTGTGATCTCTCCAAGGCCTTCGACTGTGTCTCCCACAATAAGTTAATAGAAAAACTACAATGGTACGGAATTAGAGGGTTACCCCTCTCGCTTTTTAAATCATACCTGCTTAACCGCCAGCAGTGTGTTTTCATAGCCAATGAAACGTCAGGATTTCTAAACAATAATTATGGTGTACCCCACGGCTCAGTCTTGGGGCCACTGTTATTTTTAGTTTATATTAAAGACTTTCCTCAATTTATGTTGCACCTGTTCGCTATCTACACCTCAGACCTCCCCAGGACCGACCACACAGCCCTGGCGCTATATGCAGACGACACTGCACTAATTGCCAGATCCTGGAAAGCCAGGAACGCAACCAGAAAACTCCAGGAAGCGGCCACACTCCTGGAAGAATGGTGCACGAAGTGGAACTTCGCCGTCAACGCCGACAAGAGCCAAGCCATTCTCTTCAGACGAATGCGGAAAGAAATTCCCACAGGACACGTCTCCATGAACGGCGAGGACATCCAATGGCACGACACCGTTAAATACCTTGGCGTGGTCATGGACAGAAGCCTAACGTGGAGACAGAACACGGACGCTATCACAGCCAAGGCCCGACGCACGAGAGCCCTCCTCTACCCGATGATGGGAAACGGGAGCCGTCTCAACTTGAGGAATAAGCTCACGCTTATCAAGACCCTTATCAGGCCGCAGCTGACGTACGCCTCGGTAGCGTGGGGCTACCAGGCAAAGTCTTACATGAAGAGAATCCAGGCAGTGGAAAATATCGCCCTCAGAACGGCAGTCGACGCCCCATGGTACGTGAGAAACGCAGATATCGTCAGAGACCTGGAGTACACCACGGTCACTGAAGTCATCCGGGAACGAGCGAAGAAGCTGTACGCCCAAGCCGAGGAGCATGGGAACCCGCTGATCAGACAGGCCACTGATTACGACCCTGCCGACGCCCCGAGGCACAAACGGCCGAGGGTACAGCTTCTGGACAACGGGTGAGTATAACTTATATTTCCCGCTAACCGATCTGTTTCAGATACCCCAGGACGGACCACCACTACCAGAGACATGACGTTTTTCTACCCTAACCCAACCTCCTTGCGGGCGTCGGACAACATACCGTCCAACGCCCGTTGTCCTACCTGCTCCGTGGAGTCTCAAAGTGCTAAAAAAGCACTTAGGGTCTCCACACTCCCGAGCTACACAGCTCATATCCTTACCTTTCCGATGATCCGGGGTAGGACACACCTTTACTGTGTCCTACGTACCGGCAGTCAATCCCAGCCAAAACTTCCTAAAACCCAACTAGACCGATGACTACTCACGGGGGTGACAAGCTGGCGAAGAAAGAAAATATCAAGACAAGAAGAGCGCCAGAAGAGACCTCTGCCAGCGAGGTTGAAGAGCCAGGACCAGGGGAGGTCCGCAGAAAATACCACGACACATCTCGCATTTGCGAGCTGGGTCTGGTAGAAGTAAGCGGGCCCACCTATCACGAAGGCCGGTCCAGGTCTATAGAGATAATCTAGGAGCAAAGAGTAGTAGTCCTACTCGGCCCTAGTTATCGAGACCGCCATCAAGCCAATGGATATTGGCGCGTCCAGCAAATCCACTCTGTTCGCTGAGGACACCACTTTCTCGTGTTCCCATCGTAACATTGACGATTTACTGGAACTATCTTCTCTCAATGAACTACAAGCAAAAAATTGGTTCACCTCTAACGAACTAACACTTAATCAGGAGAAAACTCAGAGACTGATAATATCCTCAAACAGAAATATATCCAAAGGCGAGCACGTTAAACTCCTAAGTATCTATCTAGATCATAACCTTAGTTGGGTAACCCATACTGATTATCTGGGCAAAAGGCTTTCCAGCGTAATCTTCCTTTTTAGGAAACAAAAAGCGTTCTTGAATTCGACCTATTAAAAAATACTTACTTCTCTCTCTTTCATTCTAGACTTTCTTACGCAGTTGTTCTATGGGGTAACTCCCACCACGCATTTAAAGCCTTTCGACAACAAAAGAAAATTATAAGAGTTCTTGTCAACGCTAAATTTAGGGAACATTGTCAACCCATCGTCATTAAACTGGGAATTATGCCACTACCTTCACTTTTTATCTACAACACTCTTATTGAGATTCACAGAAACGCATCCGGTCTCTCTAAGTCTCTATTCAGTCGGACTATCATGAGCACAACACACGTGCTGCTGGACTTCTTAGGGTACCATACTATAGGTTAACTCTAAGTGCAAAAAATTCACCCAACTTAAACTTATATAACCATTTACCACATCATATTAGACAGTTAAACTTTAGGTCCTTCAAAAATAATTTATTCTTCAGTTCTGTTTTTACTCAATTGATGATTTTCTGAGGACGCCATATTTGGTCACTCCACTTTCGGCTGTCTAATGCTCATACTTGCAGAATGCTTGTACTTTTTATAGGTACCTACTTTATAAAAAAAACTTTTTTATTTTCGTGTTTGACAATGTGTAATCGTTATATACAGTATTTATATGTAATTATATATTTTTTCTTGTCTAACAATGTGTAAACGTTATATACAGTATTATGTTCTTGTTATTGTTCTTATTTTATATATGTATTGTATTTCTCAAAACATAATTATTATTTTTTTGTAATGCAGCTACTTGCCTGCTGATTTTCTGACTTGCTGCAAATGTTTAATCATGTAACATATAGTGGTGAAATAAAGACTATCTATCTATGTATCTATCTATCTATTATTGCAGATATTCGCGTTTTGAAAATGTAATTTTTTGACTGCCATGACTACTTATGAGAACAGAACGAAAGGGTTAAGGAGTAACATTTTTAAAATTATGTATTCTTATGCAAAACCCTATTCCGAACATTTTTTAAATCATCATCTTTTTCTTAAAAACCAATAGAAACAGCGTAAATATTTTTTGTTCTAAAAAAAATCGTTTATTAGGACTCAATTGACCAAAAATTAAATAAAATGTTGAGAATTTCCTGACATGTTTAACAACAATACAGAAATTACAAAACTCTACAGACCTAAAAAAATGTCATTCAACCCTTTGGCAGCCAAAAAACTTTTTTCAAAACGAAATTGTGCGCTTTTCCGCCCTTTAAACACGATTTAAACTATTTTTTAATGGTGTGTATCCATTATTACTAATAATTTGATTAAAATAGATGCTATTAGTAATGTTTCCACATTTTCCGCCATCAGTTTGTACTAAAAATTACACTAATTTTCAAAGGTAGGTATACATTTCATATTCTGCCGAAACTTAACATAATGCAAAAGGTTTCAAGTCTTTACATTGAAGCAGTAACGATTAAGAACTTATACCTTTCTTTCTGCATTCATTTCCTCTACTACAGGTAAAATAGTCACAAAAGTTTCTAAATTTAAATTGTAATGTTCCCTTCTGCCAATTTGTTTATTAATAAATTATACTTTAAATAATCTATATATACAAAATGGCAGAAGGTAAAATGAAATGAAAGATAAGTAGTAAAAAAACAGATAAGCATTATTATGCGCTAGTCACTTAATCACTTTACGTATCTGGTAATATCTGAAAATTTAATTCACGCCACAAACAACTCGCAATAGATTGTTTCAAGCTAAACCGTTCGATTTACAACAATGAAATCAGAAGCGTTATGTCAGTCGTATTCAGATTTTTCCATGGCCTGCTACGTTTTTCAGTGCTATAATGGTGTTAGACGATGAAACAAATCCAATGCGATGTTTTCAATGCACCGATCAACTTGGGAGATTTTGTCGGAAAATGCGGGGTTGCCGGCAATGACCACTGCTCAAATAAAAATGAAGAGCTTGAAGACTAATTGGCAACATTTCGTGTGTCTTAACTTGCAGCACCAACGCGTAAACGGTGAAAAATAGGACAAAATTTGAGACAAGTAATTTTGTAGAGCACGAAATTTCAAATGTCAGTGGTGGTATATCATCAAAATTAATTGTTTAGGCAGGGCGTGCGCCCACTTTTCGTAGAATTTTACCTACTTATTATGTGTAAATCTGAATAAAACATTTCGAATAATTAATGAATTAATTAAATGCTTTGAAGAATTTTCTGAAAAAAGAAATTATTTTCCTACACCAGAGAAATTAGACTAAAACACTAGAAATACTTTAAAGACTTTCTTAAAAAGAAATTTAGAAAGTCTTTTCCTAATTGTACGTTAAAATTAGGGAAAATGAAATGCGAGAGTGAGACATGAAATGAGTCTCCGTGGGATTTCAAATCTTTAGTGTAACGCTGCATCAGATGTAATTTCCACAAGACACTTAAATACCCACTACACTTGAATACACTCTACTTGACGCACGTTTGGCCCACCATGTTGGCATTATCTGGAGGTACTTAAAAGCCTGAGCTTTAATTTGATAGTAACATCCGAATTATCAACGCGGGTTTCGCCCACCGTGCTGACATCACTAGAGATCATAGCTTTAACTTGAACAATATACTCGAACGCGTGTTTCGTCCACCATGTTGGCATCATTTGGAGATGATTAAAATTGAGTTTTAATTTGAACACTGCACCCAAATTTTCCATTCTACATTTATTTCACCAACCAAGTAGGCATAATCTGGATGCTTAAAACTGAGTTTTTTAAGGGAGTTGGAAATGTTCTACTAATTTTGTTCAAATAAATGGGGTGCTTCCTTAAAAAAAACACCTATTAAGAGCCTAGACGTCGGTCGTCGGAGTATTAGGGGCTCTCATTCAGTTGTTTATTAAAATTAAGAACATTTATTTGGCACGAAGATTTACAGACGCTGAAAACCAAAAATTAATACAAAGTAAAGGTCTATTAATGTGTTTTATCAAGTAATGTTTCTCCTAAAGATTAACTTTCTCGAAAATGGAATTTTGCCGGTTCGAAGGTTCGAACAGTGGAAACTTCATTCCAATTAAAATAAGCAACATGTAGAGCACTTATTGTGTTACTTCCACGTGCAGCAGAAGTATTGTAACGCAATTTTTTTTGTTGGAATAGGCTTAAAATGTCATGAAACGTCGAGATTTTAAATTTGAACGAAACAAATTTCCTGTCTGTAACTTTTTTGTGCGCACGTTTACTCTGAAACCGTTTATTATATTGACTTGAAATTTGGTACACTCATGTATTACTCATGTATTATAACGAGATCTGGGACTAGCTTATATTTTGATCTAATTCCGTTGAAGGGTTCGGGGGTAAATGGGGTAAATAAGGGTAAATAGGCAAAGCAAGCAGGTAAGAGTCCATAAAATTGCAATTTAGGGCGTGTACGAAAAGTCAAGGTCTCAAAATTTTTTTTGGCATCAGCCACCCCCCACACTATTATGAGGGGAAATTAAAACGTGATTAGTGTATATACAAGAACGAAACGTCTCAAAAAATTTTTTGGCGTTAGCTAACACCGCTGGAATCCCCCATTGCCACCCCCACCTTATTATTAAAGGGAGTAAATTGGGATTTAGTATGTATATGAGAACTAAGGGCCTCTAAAAATTTTTCGTCATTAGCCATCCCCACGCTATTATTAAAGAAAATATTACATTGGAATTTAGTGTGTATAAGACTTGGATACAAAATCTGTAGTGACTGTAGTGATTTTTTCATAATGCAACTGCAGATGGCATTATTTCAATAACAAAAAAATCACTACATTCAAATGGTTGGGAGGTCAATGGTAATAACGGAGTGAGATAAGTCTAGAAAGAGGCTTCTAAAAATTTCCCGATACTTATTGAAACGCGCAGTATATAGGGCATTTACAAATTTAATGTTTTCCTATTTATGTTTCCAAATTCAAGTAATTATTGCAGTTAATTCATTTCATTTTTACATTTATTTAGTCATTTAATATTGAACACGGTAAAGTTACCAGACTGCATTTTTAAAATTATATTTTTAAAGCAAAGTTAAACGCTACAATTTTGTGACAGAATTTACATAAAATCTAGTCGAGTCGCAGGGTTTGTTTATCGTATATTAAGATAAGTGTCATGTACTTCGTTTATTCCCAGAGAAATCGCCAACACTTTTCTACCTTAACCATAGAAAAAGATAGAGAGTTGGGTGTCATCCTAAAAGTCTGTACATAACTACGTCGTATCCAACGTTATTTATTTGGTTAATGTAAATAGTTCCCACACGAAGCGTGAGATTCGAGGAGAAGGGTGATGTCGCGTATCATATAAAAAGACACCACAGCGTTCAAAAAGGGGTCATTTTTGATGAACCACACCTGAGGAGATGCATTTGAAATCCCTCCTGAGGTACTTTGCAGACTTCGGTCAGCTGTACTTAGGAAATAAAATTAAACCACGCTCAAGGTACTTTGCAGACTTCGGTCAGCTGTACTTGGGAAATAAAGTTCTAATACACCATTGCATCGCAGTACTTCGTGTTCGTTGTACTTACATCAAAGACAATCACTGCTTAACGTACACTTTATGAAGTGCCGTTTCAACGTCTCTGCGATGCCCTGCGAGGACGATAAACATGTAAAACCTGGGGGAGAACATTCACGGGTGATATAACGCTATACAGGGCGCGCAGAAATTCAGCAGGCATAAATTTTAAAGGTGATCGCTTGCTTATTTCGAAACTCTATTTTATTATTTGCAATTGCGTTCATATTCTGGTTTCGACGGGGTGTAATAGGGGAAATTGACGCATTTGTGGTACTAAAAGAATATTAGATTTTTCTAATATTAGCTTTGATTTTCAACAAGAAAATATAATATTATATTACCAGTTATTCAGTTATGATTTCATTCACGATTTTAATTCACCAAAATTCCACTTTCTAAATATCTTACTAGGAAAAATTGCGTTTGCACAGTAACAAGTTTATATTCAAGAACTATATATTTAGAGCTATGCAATAACAAGGTACTTTATCACAGACTAGCCAAACTTCATGTCTATTATTATTCTGCAGTTTTTATAAAACAAATAGTGGACTTTCGTTTCCACCACATCTCATATAAGGTTTTTCAAGAATGCTTTATATTTAAAGTACACTAGGAATATTTTCCTACTGTAACCACAAGGTTGTCTAATTGTTGAATATTTACCTACAATAAAATATTATAGTTACATGAATTCGGCGTACTTGGCGTTAACAAAGGTTTGAAACATTGACTACGGCCAATTGGCTGGTTCTGTTCTCCAATTGGGTTCAGTTACAACGAGGGATGTCAATATTTCAGGCAGTTGTCTGGTCACTTGTTTCGATTGAAGGGTGATGCAACCGCACTTTCTTACCTTCGCGGATTCGCGGCTTCGTATGTTTGACAATCATAGGCAACCTTCTGGTTGCTTTTTCTATTTAATTAAGATAGGGAGATTTCCCCAGCATTCTAAAGGATTTTAAGTGAGTGTAAATTCTCACCTCTGCAAGATTAATATGATTATCTGAGCGATTGTTCCTACTCTAATTGCAATCACTAAACTGTGTATGATTTAAGGATATTTCCTCAACACTCTATGATATGTTACACGAATATTTAATGCTCGTTTTTCAACTTAATTTTGATAATGTATAAACATGACATGATTCTTGTCCTTTGTTTTGCATTCGATTCATTATTTGACTATTGCTAACAAATGTAATTATAAATTATTATTATCTAGCGATTGCTAACAATTTTCTTTAATCATAAACCATTATTACCTAGCGATTGCTAACAGCTATATTATAGATTATTATTATCAGGCCATTGCCACAACTCTAATTACTATTAAAATAACACAGCATACTTTTGTATCTCAGTTCTTGTTATTGCATCAAAACACTCAGTATATCTATAGTATAGTCATTACTATAGCGACGCAAATTTTCCTATTATAATGTTTAGACAATTGTCTCCAATATTTGGAATACTTTTGATTTTATGTTCGACTATTGTTGCATCAATTTATATAAAATAAAATGGGGTTTTTTACTATTTTTTTCCATCAATTATTGTTTTATTCTTTCACCTTTACCTTTTCGTCATATAAGTAATAAACTAAATAAATGTTTTAATTTCAAAAGCAAAATAGAAAACAAACTTCAACTATAAATGTACAGTGCAATATTGAGTAATAAAATACTACATAAATAACATATATAATTAACTGGGCCTCTCAATTAATAGACAGTGTGTTCAAGTTTACCAGGTATTTCAATTAACAGAGTGATTAATTTTCTAAAGTATATCGTATCAGACAGAAACAAGTAATATTAAACTTTATATAAAAGAACCTGGGGTAATTAAAAAAGGGTTACTACACACACAACGAAATTTGGGTCCTACACTAACAAAACTATACGATCACGCAAATGGCCAATCTTATTTGTTTATCCTTCAGATAAATAAATAGTAATTAAATTTATTGGTGACATAATTACCAGTACTTTCTGTTAGTAATTAAATAGGGTACCCACAAGCAGCTTCATTATAGTATTCCATTTTAAAAAAATGGCACTTGGTCCTGTACAGTGGTCTTGGTCCAGTTATAGACTTTCTATGTAATTTACCTGTATTTTTTAAAATTTCTAGCTATCGAAGTCGGACGCACTATTCCACCCTGTATAACAATTTTAATACCCATCGCCAAACACAATGTTTTGTTATTTTTTTTTAAGATATTTGTTCCACAGCGCATTAACGGGGAATTTTCAGATAGAGGTAAGTTCAATAGTTAAATCGTTTCTATTTTGGTCACAGGAATATGCGGTAACTTTTGTACAAACATTTTTAGTCACCCTGTATATGTCCGATTGAAGGAAAAGAAAGAAAGAAAAAAGGATACTTTGTAATAGTTTATTTTTCTACTTTTCATTTAACTTACAATATCAGTCAATAAATAGTTATGAGCGACATTTAAATTTTACTCTTTCAGGAAAATTTACACAGGAACAATAAATAGGAATGTTATCGTATAAAATATTTTAGCCAGTCAAATATTACGTAGGTACGTTGTAATGACATAACCCAGATAGCGGACTGCGTCCAGCATAACACTCAAAACTTCTATTCGTTCAAGCTGGGCGATAGTCCGCTAATAAGACACATAACGCAAATTAGACAGCGTAATGTTCCATTTTGAATTAAACACCCCTTACCATACCAGACGTTACTAATTTTCTGGCAACCTTTGTAGCCAAGTTTCAACAATTATACCTTCCGCTTATCCTATCCACCTTAACTAATATTTCATATCTTTGCCTATTTTTAAATCTTTCCTGTCCCCCTCTTCCTTTCTGTGTGTATCTTTTTTGTCGCATTTATTATTCTTGTTCCTTTTTGTAATGTATTATTGACTGTGTCGAATGTCCATACTTTCCATACGTCGCTAAATTAATTTTAGTATAATTACCCCAGTAAAATAAGGATTTTTTGCCCTAAAAAATGGTATAATTAATTGTGCGAAACATCAACATGTCCGGCTTCAATACTTGAAATCGTTGTATTTGATAGTTTCCACAGAAATTAACGTTTTCCGATGAAGGCTTGTTTATAACTTTGAAGGTGAATGTAGGGATGAACTCCAAATATACAGGGTGTTTCAGTTAACATTCCCACAACCAATATCTCGGAAACTAAAATATATATATTTTTATTCTGTAAACGGTAATAGATTTCTATGGTTCATGCCTTCTTCAGGAAGTACAATTTACTATTATAACATTTTCACCAGAGATGGCGCTGCAGTTTAAGAATGTTCTTCGATCAAGGAAGGCTTGAAACATATGATCTTATTCGAAAAAGTCAGATCTGCAGTAGTTTTTGAGATATTTTAATTTTATTGTCCAACTTTGAGGTGTTGTATATTTTTTTAATTGCTGTAACTTTTTTAATCTTGGTCCCGGATGTAGGTTCTTGGTAATTTTTTTGCTTGCTATAAGAGAATTTTTATTTACTGGTGGGAATTTTTTTTTTAGCACTTCCAATTTTACTGGAAATGACTTTAAATTGAGAAATTAAAATAATTGAAAAATTCTTGCTCGGTACTTTTTTTCACTTGGATGTAGTATTTGCATTTTAAATCTTACTTACCACATTACTTGCAAAATAATAAATCGAAAAAAGTTTAGCCCCGTCCGAGATTCGATCTCTGAACTGTCGCACGGAAAACGGGATTGCTAACCACTCAAGCTCTGACTTTTAACTCTCATTAGACATGGAAATATTGTAATTGATTATTTATTAACTGTCAGAATTTTAATTTTCGTTTGTGTCTGTCATTTGTCCAACATATGGCCCATATCAATGTTGACAAAGTTAATTGGTTATTAATTTATGGAAAAAGCAATAAAAACGCAGAGCAGCCAAACGTATGTATCAATTACAATTTCCAAATAGACCACAACCCAATCGCAAGACTTTTTCCAATTTGTGCAACAATTTATTACAATATTGTAGTTTTAAAAAGTTAAAACGTGAAAGAATTCGAACAGCAAGAACTCACGAGAATACGGCTCTAGTTTTACAAACCATTAACAATAATCCCCACTCATCATTGCGCCAAATAAAGGCCCCCACCAATATATCACTATCGTCGTGCCAAAGAATCCTAAAAGAAAATAAGTACTTTCCATATAAACCACACACCACACTTATTACATCATTTACTGCCTGCGGACTATGATTGTCGCTTAATTTCTCTTGCTGAGTTTTCTGTTCTTTATGAAGGAAATTGTAATTTTCTTAAAAATGTAGGTACTTTGGAGTGATGAAAGTAAATTTCATAGTAACGGCACAATTACAAAACATAACTGTAGGTATGGGTCGGAAAACAACCCAGGATGGATGATTCGAACAAGAAACCAAACTTTGTTCAGCGTAAATGTATGGTGTGGTTTTTTAAATGGTTATATTATAGGATCGTTTCAATACCATGAAAATTTAACCGGTGTGCATTATTTAACATTTTTAGAAAATTGTAGATTATTTGAATAACACGTTTCCAAGGCGCTTGATTAGCACCTCAGGGCTGGTCAGATGGCCCGCGCGTTCTCCGGACTTGACCCCTCTAGACTTTTTCTTCTGCAGATATTTAAAAAGTTAAGAAAATCAAGAGCCAATAGAAGATATGGCAGATTCATACAATAATATCTACGCTTGCGGTGGTGCAATTAATAGATACACATTATTAAGGGTATGTAACGAGGAATTAATTGTTACATTGCTTTGATATGTGTTTTCAAGCAAACGAAAGTAATTTCGAGCATCTATTGTAAATATTGTAATCAAAATTACCTTATTTGTTGTTTTTCCATTTAAATTTCCCAATTTAAAAAAATTTTCGGTAAAATTGGAAGTGTTATTAAAAAAAATTTCTCACCAGTAAATAATTCTCTTATAGCAGCCAAAAAAGTGACTAAGAACTTACTTCCGAAAACCAAGATTAAAAATGTTACAGCAATTAAAAAAAAATACAACACCTCAAACTTGGACAATAAAATTAAAATATCTCAAAAACTACTGCAGATCTGACTTTTTAGAATAAGATCAATTTTGCTTAAAATTTAGTTCTTAATCGAATGGCATTTGTTTCAAACCTTCCTTGATCGAAAAATATTTTTAAACTGCAACTGAAATATATTTATATATTTCTTAGATTCCTAGACATCGGCTGTGGGAATGTTAACTGAAACACCCTGTATTTACTCGAACTTTTTTCTAGTACCTAAAGTGTCACTACTATTTAAAGTAAAAAACCCGAGGTACTGAAACGCCCAGTATATAGGGCATTTTTCCTATTTATGTTTCCAAATTCAAGTAATTATTGCAGTTTAATTCATGTTATTTCATCTTGTCATTTATTTAGTCATTAAATATTAAATACAGTAAAGTTACCAGAAATGCAATTTTAAAATTATATTCTTTTAAAGCAAAGTCAAACGCTACAATTTTGAGACAGAATTTACATAAAATCTAGTCGAGTCGCAGGGTTTGTTTATCGTATATTCAGATAAACGTCAAGTACTTCGTGTATTCCCATAGTATGGAATCGCCTACACGTTTCTAGCTTAACCATAGAAAAAGATAGAAAGTTGAGCGTCACTCTAAAGTGCTGCACAGGGCTACGTCGTGTCGAATATTATAATAGCGTTAAAATAAACATATTCTCACAAGAAACAAGCGGAGATGCATAATCCGGGTAGAAGGGTGACATCAGGAACCATATAAAAGAAGATCAGACTGTTCAGAAAAGGAGATGCATTTGGAATCCCACCTAAGGTACTTTGCAGACTTCGGTCAGCTGTACTTAGGAAATAAAGTTCTAATAGACCATTGCATCGCAGTACTTCATATTCGTTGTACTTACATCGAAGACAATCACTGTTTAACGTATTTTTTATGAAGTGCCGTTTCAACGTCTTTCTCTACGATGCCCTACGAGGACGTTAAACATGTAGAACCTGGGGGAGAGCATTCACGGGCGATACAACGCCATACAGAGCGCACAGAAATTCAGCTTGTATAAATTTCTAAAGGTGATTACTTTCTTATTTCGAGACTCTACTTTATTATTTGCAATTGCATTCATATTCTGATTACGGGGTGTTTAAAAAGGTTTACCTGACGCATTTGTGGTACTAAAAAAATATTAGTTTTTATGAAATACTAGCTTTGATTTTTAACTATAAAGAATATTATATTACCAGTTATTCAGTTATGATTTCATTCACGATTTTAATTCACAAAATTTCACTTTCTAAATATCTTGCTAGGGAAATTTGCGTTTGTAAAGTAACAAGTTTATATTCAAGAACTATATATTTAGAGCTATGCAATAACAAGGTACTTTATCACAGACAGACTAGCCAAACTTCATGTCTATCATTATTCTGCAGTTTTTATAAAACCAATAGTGGACTTTCGTTTCCACCACATCTCATGTAAGGTTTTTCAAGAATGCTTTATATTTAAAGTACACTAGGAATATTTTCCTACTGTAACCACAAGGTTTTCTGATTGTTGGACATTTACCTACAATAAAATATTATAGTTATATGAATTCGGCGTACTTTGAGTTCACAAAGGTTTGAAACATTGACTACGGTCAATTTGCTGGTTCTGTTCTCCAATTGGGTTCAGTTACAACGAGGGATGTCAATATTTCAGGCAGTTCTCTGGTCACTTGTTTCGATTGAAGGGTGATGCAACCGCACTTTCTTACCTTCGCGGATCCGCGGCTTCGTATGTTTGACAATCATAGGCAATCTTCTGGTTGCTTTTCTATTTAATTACTATAGGGAGATTTCCCCAGCATTCTAAAGGATTTTATGTGAGTGTAAATTCTCACCTCTGCAAGATTAATATGATTATCTGAATGATTGTTCCTACTTTAATTTCAATCAATAAACAATGTATAATTAAAGGATATTTCCTCAACACTCTATGATATTTTACATCAGTATTTAATGCTCATTTCTCAACTTAATTTTGATAATGTACAAACATGACATGATTCTTGTCCTTTGTTTTGCATTCGATTCATTATTTGGTTATTGCTAACAACTTTAATTATAAATCATTATTATCTAGCGATTGCTAACAACTTTATTTAATTATAAATCATTATTACCTAGCAACTGCTAACAGCTCTAATTATGGATTATCATTATCAGGCCATTGCCACAACTCTAATTACTATTAAAATAACACAGCATACTTTTGTATAAGTTCTTGTTATTGCATCAAAACACTCAGTATATCGATAGTATGGTCATTACTATAGCAGCGCAAGTTTTCCTATTTAATATTTAGACAATTGTCTCAAATATTTGGATTACTTTTGATTTTATGTTCGACTATTGTTGCATCAATTTATATAAAATAAAATGAGTTTTTATGACTATTTTTCCCATTCAATTGTTGTGTTTTTTTCCTTTCCTATTTAACTTTCTAGTTAGACAAATAATTAACCAAATAAATGGTTTTGTTTCAAAACAAAATAGAAAACAAACTTGAACTATAAATGTACACTGCAATCTTGAGTAATAAGATACTACAGAAATAACATATATAATTAACTAGGTCTCTCAATTAATAGACAGTGTATTCAAGTTTGCCAGGTATTTCAATTAACAGAGTGATTAGTTTTCTAAGGTATATAGTATCAGACAGAAACAAGTAATATTAAACTTTATATAAAAGAACCTGGGGTAATTAAAAAAGGGTTACTACACACACACAACGAAATTTGGGTCCTACACTAACAAAACTAGACGATCACGCAAATGGCCAAATTTTGTTTGTTTATCCTTCAGATAAATAAATAGTCATAAGTTTATTGGTGACATGATTACCAAGATTTCTTTTAGTAATTAAACAGGGTACCCCATAACCATTACAGTACCCAAAAACTGTTTACAAATGTGTTATTTTACTGTGATAAATGTTTAAAATCTGTTTTCGGCGTGTTCCGATAATTCGAAGAAAGGCAGAACGAGTGGATAGTGGCTCTTTGATTTTTCCTTTACATGCCATGAAACTATTTGATCATATAACTAATTATTTATTATTTTGACAGATTTTTTAAATAATACTCGTTGGCGTTGTACCTTGGGTTATGTTATTAATTTGTGCCGCAGCCCCGTACACTAGACCGACGACGCTCCCCAGCAATTCTGCAAAAAATACGCCAATCTGGCCTAGCCGGCCCATAGCTTCAGCCATATCGTCTTCGATATCGTCGATTTCTTCCAACATTTGTGATTCTTTTCGATTCACTATCCTCGGATTTATATCGAAACTTACTTTGACTGGCGACGCGGAATCGGAATGTGGGTAAATGACTTTTTGAAAAGTTGGAACGTTTTCGGTATTGCTTTCCTCGTTCTTCTTATTTATGACATCGTTTTCGAACTCCCTGTCGAACTCCTCGAGTTCTCGTCTGAAATCATCGTCCTTGTCATTACCGGTGTTGGTAGTTTCGTCGTTACCGCCGCTTCCGCTTACCGCACTGGAAAGGCTAGATATTAGACGGATTTTGGTCAAGATTTTATTGATCTTTTTCTGGAGAATGCTCGGTGCTGCCTCGTTGGTCTCTTCTCCGTCTCCCTCGACAAATTCGGAGTTGTCGTTTTCTTCGTTTGCCAGTTGTTTGTCTTGCTGCAGCGCCTCCGCTTTGTGCTGCTTACGGCGAAGATCGGCAACGTTGGTCAGTGCTTCGGAAGGGTTTGATGCGGATGCCGAGGCGGAACTCGCCAAAGTCGTCAAAGCTCTGGGACCGTTGTACAAAAATGGTTTACCGTCAACCATTATCAACACCTAAAATAAAAAAATATTACTATTTATTGTACCGGGCGTTAGAAAGTATGGGAACGGTGGAAAATCTCGAACAGTTTGCATCAAATCGAAAAATAAAAAAATATTTGTCAAAAATTTTTCAAAAAACTATCTACTGAACCAAAATGACCTCCCCACCCACCTTCCTGTGGGGGGGTGAGGGGCAACTTTAAAATTTCAAATATAAACCCCTATTATTTATTATTATTATTAGCCGTTACTCGAGTCCGAGTATAAAAATGTTACAGTCGATAAATTGTGTACAATAAAAAACAAGTAAAAGGTGTAGTCTATTGTAATTCCCATTCATCTACGGTGCACACGACTATGGCTATAGAGGCCAATTCGGGAGAGCACATGTCGACCGCAGTCAGGACAAACATAGACCTGGTTAGGTCTTGGATTCGGCCTTCTTGCAGCAACATTTCCTTGATAGCTGGCCACAACCCCCCGCCATTCGGTTCTGTCCGCTGCAAGTTGTTCCCATTGCTCGTCTGCAATACCGCAGGATTTTAGATTTTCATGGAGAGCGTCTTTGAACCTCTTTCGTTGACCGCCACGCTTTCTTCTACCGCTTAGCAATTCACCATAAAGTGTGCATTTAGGAAGGCGGTTATCATGCATACGATGAATGTGACCTGCCCATCTTAGGCGTGCTCTTGAAATAAGCACCTCAATTGGAAGGCTGTTTGCTCTCCTGAGTACTTCCACGTTTGATATGTGATGGAACCAACGGATTTTCATCATACTTCTGAGGTGTCTTTGCTGAAAACGTTCTAATTCTTTCACATGACGACGGTAAGTGACCCAGCTTTCACATCCATATAGCAGTGTTGGAATGACAACTGCTCTGTAGACAGCCATTTTCGTTGACAAAGCAAGGTCGTGGCTGTCAAATACTCTCTCTCTCTAAGTCCCCAGAGCGCTCTAGATGCAGCGTTAATTCTATTGCGAATCTCGCTGTCCATGTTTGCTTTGTCATTAACAACGTTGCCTAAGTAATTGAACTGATCCACCACTTCAAGAGAATTTCCGTTAAGTGTAATGTCTATTTGGTTCACTTGATGAGGAGTTGACATAATCTTAGTCTTTCCAATGTTGATTTTAAGTCCCAAGGAATCATAGCTCTGGGCATACACATCTAAAAGTTCTTGAAGCTCTTCCGGCGTAGAGGCT
Organism: Leptura quadrifasciata; assembly: GCA_963675555.1. NCBI lineage: Eukaryota > Metazoa > Arthropoda > Insecta > Coleoptera > Cerambycidae > Leptura > Leptura quadrifasciata. The sequence continues at coordinate 98,339,671 of OY776680.1, read as the reverse complement.
AAAAGTGCACAGTCATCCGCATACTGGAGATCACAAATGAATCGTGTGCGTGTCTTCGTGAAAGCTCTAAAGCGCCCTATGTTAAAGAGACCGCCATCAAAACGGTATCTGAGACCTATTCCTCTGACTGTCAGTTTGTTGTCAACAATAATTGTTAGAGCAGTGGTAAACAAATTAAAGAGTAGGGGTGCCAGGACACATCCCTGCCTAACTCCAGTGAGGGTTTGGAAAGGTTCGGTTGCCTCATTATTATACATAACCTGGGCGTTGTTGTTTGTATGTAGACTGCGACATACTTCCACAAATTTTCTAGGGATACCTAAGCGGAGCATAATTTTCCAGAGCACTTCCCTGTCCACCGAGTCAAACGCCTTGGTTAAATCAATGAAGGCCATGTGAATTTCTCCTTGATGTTCGAGTGCTTTTTCTTGAAGCTGTTTAAGTGTGAAGATTAGGTCCGATGTGCCTCGGTTTGGTCTAAAGCCACTCTGTGTTTCAGGAAGTAACTTTTCCATAACAGGTGTTAGCCTATTTGCCATTGCCATAAACCCCTAATTTTATTGCGGAATCGGATTTTACGGCAAAAAATACGTAAATTTTGTTCCGGACATTTTTTTCGATTCTTGCGTGGTGTCGCCGTAATCGCAAAAAATTAAAAGAAAACATTACTGTTTCAAGAGTAGCGTCTTGTGGCCATAAAAATCGTCCAATTCAAAAACTGAAAAACACAAAATCTATCCAATGGCATTGGATTCGACTCTCCCACTCCTAACCCAGTGGGTGGGGCGGGGGGGGCAACTTTGAAATTTGTGATGAAAATCCCTATTTTCTTATAGCGGATTCGGATTCTACGGCCAAAAATTCGTGAATTTTATATCGGGCATTTTCTTCGATTCTCGCAATGTGTCGCTGCAATCGCACAAAATTGAAATAAACCTTAAGCGTCCATAAGTTTGTAAATATTTACAAACCCTAGCTACTCGTGTTGACAAAAAAACATTCAGTTTAAAAAACAATATCTGTGATATCTTGGTTTTTATGAATGTTTTTTTTTAAGTGCTCTTAATAACAGTATTTGTTTTGTGAAATTTCTACGAGAACGTTCGGTTCCTTCCAACTTTTGTAAAGGCAGGAGCGCACTTTTGTACGGAAAAGTTCATTTTTCATTAGTTCTCGCGTTTTTTTCTGCATAATGGCTACTTTAACAGAGGAAGAGAGAGTTTCTCTTTTAATGAAGCGAGGGTGAGGGGATAAAGAAAGGTCCTATGATGAAGTTGTGATTTTATTCAACGAAACTTTCCGTGTAGATCAAGTGGGGATTTCGAAATGTACTGTGTCCCGTACCATCAAACGATTCCTAGACACAAGGCCAATTAAAAATCGCCCAAAATCTGGAAGACCAAAACTGAAACATCGGAAGCTCGACAGATGGAAGTGGCCCAGGCATTTGTTGAAAATCGAAAGTTATCAATCAGAAAAGCCAGTCAACAGCTTGATATGAGTGCATTTTCAGTTCATAAGAATTTTAAACTTTTGAAATTTCATCCTTACAAAATTCACCTTCACCAAGAGTTAAATGAAGATAATTTTGATCGGCGACTTGAATTTAGTGAATTAATGATGGAAAGGAGTAACCAAAACCCAAATTTTTTGTCGCCTCTACTTGTCTTCTCAGATGAAGCAACTTTCGAATTCAGTAGAAAAGTTAATCGCCATAATTTCAGATATTGGAGTGACGAAAACCCTCACTGGATGCTTGAAAGACACACGCAGTATCCACAAAAATTAAATGTTTGTGCAGGAGTTTTCAGGGAACGAATCATAGGACCGTTTTTCATAGATGGAAATTTGAATGGAGAAAAATACCTGGAAATGTTGACAAATCAAATAGTTCCTGCAATACAAAAGATTGCTGGTGATGAGTTTGATAATGTTTGGTTCCAGCAAGATGGGGCTCCTCCACATTATCGGGATATTGTTAGGGACTATTTGAATGGTACTTTCGAAAATCGATGGATAGATCGAAGAGGAACTATTGAATGGCCAGCAAGATCTCCCGACCTAGCGCCACTGATTATTTTGTTTGGGGCTACGTGAAGGGTAAGGTTCATTTCACTAAACCTCGTGATTTGGAAGAGCTGAGGCAACGCATAATAAACATTTTTGCAGAAATGCCACCTCAAATGATAAGAAGTGCTATTGAAAATTTTTACGTTCATCTCGGACAATGCCAAGAAGTCAATGGGCACCATTTTGAACACCTGCTATAATCTTGAAATTAAAACCTGCTAGTGTAGCAGTTAAGCCGTAAACTAATTGCCTCAACTGGCCGAAATCCTCATCTTGCCTTAAATGGCTGAGTTACCTCCTTGCCTTCACTGGCTGGGATCAAGAACTTGTCTGAAGTGGCTGAATTAAGAGGTAAAACCACTGTTAGTTTTTTTAAATCGAGTTTTTTATTGCCCTGTAAAAAATGTAAATTGAAAATTACTAACTGCTAATAAATTTACAGAATGTTAATAGTTGTAATTTCCGCACGACCGTGTAAAATTACTGTTTTCAAAACAGCTCGGGAAATCATTCACTCCAAGATCAGTAGTTTTACTTTTCGTATTTTTTTAAGTCTGCGTTCAAAACTTTCATGTTTCCACTCAATTTTTTGCGATTGCAGCGACACCTTGCGAGAATCGAAAAAAATGCCCGATATAAAATTCACGTATTTTTGGCCGTAGAATCCGAATCCGCTATAAAAAATAGGGATTTTGATTACAAATTTCAAAGTTGCCCCCGCCAACTGGGTTAGGGGTGGGAGAGTCGAATCCAATGTCATTGGATAGATTTCATAAAAATAACAAATACGTGTTTTTCAGTTTTCGAATTGGACGTTTTTTTATGGGCACAAGACGCTACTCTTGAAACAGTAATGTTTTAATTTCATTTCTTGTGATTACAGCGACGCCATGCAAGAATCTAAAAAAATGTCTGGAATAAAATTTACGTATTTTTTGCCGTAGAATCCGATTCCGCAATAAAAAATAGGGATTTCCATTTGAAATTTTAAAGTTGCCCCTCGCTCCACCCACAGGGTGGTGGGTGGGGAGGTCATTTTGGTATCAGTAGATAGTTATTTGAAAAATTTTTGACACGTATTTTCTTATTTTTCGATTTGATGCAAACTGTTCGAGATTTCCCACCGTTCCCATACTTTTATAACACCCGGTATAAGACATAGCGGTCAGATGAAGCTAATCTTTATTTAGTGTGCGATTTTCACAGTTTTTTTAAATTGTAGAGCTTGTTGAACTACATTTTTGGAGCAAAAAGCACGAGATTCCTGTAAAATCTAAGGCCTACTACGTCAGTTTCTAGGAGTAAAATTTTAATAATTCATACCAATTTTTTTTTGAAAAATCTATGCACATCACTGGATTTACAACCCCCCCCCCCCCCAAACAAAACGGGTCTGTACTAAATTTTGTCGAAATTTTTTAAGCAATAACGTTTTTGTAGACATTATTAAAAATGCATAATAGGTATAGTTCAAGTAGGAATAAACCGAGACATAAAAAACGCAACAAAAACTTTACGATTTCACGAATATACCGGTACTCTTTTTAGTGCTGTTCGCAAATTGACTCATTTACCTTTACTTATAGGTTTTAATGTAAGTCGGGAATGTTTAATGTCAGGCTTGGCGCTATGGCCCGCGGCAATATAATTATGTCGTAAAGTTTTTGTTGCGATTTTTCTGTCTCGGGAACTTATTACTTGTACTATACAGGGTTATTCATTATAATTTACTCACCCCTTATCATGGTTACTATTGACCATAGAAAAAAAGTTTTAAACAAAAGTTGTGTGGTTATGACTGAATTTTGCTCAAATGCTATTAAAAGTACAGTAGCGTGCAGATTTCACGGGCGGGATACAAAAAATAATATATATTTTTATATTATTAAATTTTAAGAATGATCCTTTTTTCCTGATTTGAAAAATATATAATGTTTCCCCTACCACATACCGTTTTTGAGTTATTAAACGTCGAATATCTTAGTTAAATTAGTTACTGTAAATACTGGATGAGTTGACATTATTAAAGTGAGATATGAAAATGACAACTATTATGTTTGATAAGTGACATTTCTTTAGTGAAATAATTAAAATGGCTACTAGGAAGAAAAATCAAATATTTATACAAAATAGACAACATAGATTTATTTAGGAAATTTAAATATAAATAAATGATAATGCATAAAAGATGTTCGATGTGTCCACCATTATTGCCAATGCATAATTGATAACGTCTAATGCACCGGAAATCGCTTCATTATTTACATTCTGATTGTTTATTTCAAGTCGAATCCTGCCTTTAATGACTTGAATACTATTATTATTATTACTGACAATGTCTTTTAGAAATCCCCAAAAAAACGAATTCACAGGGGTCAAATCCGGACTGTTAGGTGGCCATTTAATTGTTCCATTATTCTCTATCCATATTGGGAATACATTATTTAAATGACCTCGAACGGGTAGGACAATATGCGGAGTTGCCCCATCCTGCATCCAAATCATATCATCAAGTTCGGCTTCCGGAAAATTCTGCAAAAGAATATTTTCTGCTTCTGGGATAATTATTTCCAGATCGGTAACTCCAGCTAAAGTATAATCATAAAATATAGGGCCAACAATTTTGTTACTGAAAATTTCACAGCAAACGTTGACACTTTTTCTTCCTGATTTTGTTGTCTCTTTTACCAATATTTTTCTGTTGCGCTTGTTTTCCCACGGTCTTCGATTTTCCTATTAAAAGCCCCTGCCGTATGTAATGTACCAACACCCTGTATATTATTTTTGGTTTACTAATGATAAATATTATTTAAGTTTTAATCTGTATAACTGATACGTTCAAACCTTGTCGTAAATTATATGTTGGGAAAAACCCCATTTATGTAGAAATAGGATAATACGACTACCTAAACAATTAACCCTGCCCGTAATAAACCAAATTCCCCAAATTCAATATTTAAATGTTTAAATTCTTTTATATTTAAGGATATTCTATATTTACTGTTCCTAGTATATATAGTATACCCCTGTTAGGATAGGTACGTAATGAGAACCCGAAAAGGAATTTTACTGTAGTTCATCACTTATCATCCAACTCTCGTTCTGTTCGGACTGCTTTTTGCAGCACATTACTAATTTTTGTATATAGTAACTTAGGTATTAATAAATTAGAATTTAGTGTACCAGTGAGTTTCATTCAGAAGTCCATTACACGTAGAAAAGGATGATTCATCAGCCCATAATATTTTAGTAGAAAATCGGAATCTTCATCCAACTTTTGAATCATCTGGCGGCAAAAGTCCAGCCTTTTCCTTTTATGAGTCTGTGTTAAAACTTTTATGGGTTAAATTTTACACGGTCTGTAGTTATTATTTTTTAACTTACGTTGGATTTTGAAATAACTTTTACCTAATTGATCGACTGCATTATTTATACTACATTCAGAGTTTTCTATAAAATTATACGTTTGAAAAACGTCCATTCGCGAACAAATATGGATGGGCTTACCTTCGAAACGAAGCAGTATATTTAGCTGTTCTTCCTGGTTTGTTTGAACTACACGCTTTTTTCTACTAAAACTGGAGATATTATTCACCTTTCGGTAAATATTTTTTAACCTATTTTCTGATGGTGTTGGACGATTTGCGTATATGCACGTTTATTTTTGTTATTTTGTATATAAGAAGTAAATATTTGGACTTTCTCTTCCTAACTGTAAGGCATTTTGATTATTTCATTAAAAAAATGTCACTTATCAAACATAATAGTTGTCATTTTCATAGCTCACTTTAATAACGTTAATTTTTCCATATTTACAGTAACTAATTGAATTAAGATATTCGACGTTTAATAACTCAAAAACGGTACTGAAGAAGACCGCCCTGGGGGGCGTCCTATTTTAAAAATAAGTCTTAAATTTGTTTTAAATTCAGGGAAATATCGTTTTTATAACTACAATTAACCAGAAATTATTTAAACATTACATTCTTAATTTCATTTCCAAATTTATGCAAACATTAATTTTACAACAGAAATTATTTTCACAATACCAGATGATAGCCGACTTCAGGGCGCCGTTACGTTTTAACTTATTACGGTAGAAAGTTGTACATATGTCAAGTGCCACTTTAAAATAGCTTGTAACATGGTTATTAATTCTTATCTAAAACTTGACAGTTTTAAAAACAAGACTAATGCATTAGTAAAACCAGCAAAGCGTCGAGAGTTGTGTATGAAGTGAATAGGGAGACTTTAAGCAAACGTATAAGACGAAGATAGGGCAGGATACCGAAGCCACGTCTCATGTGTCAAATATACAAGCCACGTTCAGCTAATGGGAGAATTGGCACTGTGAGTTTGGAACCGCGTTGTTGGAAGAACAGAATAAAAGCCAGGCGATGCTATACCTCCTGGCAGAACTGATAGAGGACGCTTGCCGACGATAAATTACGAGCCCTCTCGGTTTGCCCGGAAGAATACTTATTCCAGTAATAGCAAATTTCATCGAGGATGTTTGTCGTCGAATTTCGAACCCTCCTGAATTTGCTAAGAGATACTAATTGCCGGACGCTTGTCGACGATTAAATACTCGAGCCCGCCTTAGTTCTCTAAATACATCCATAAATTCTACGAATAAATCCAGGCTGGCTACTAAAAGATTTGGGCTGCTAGAACATAACTTCGCAATTTACACGACGACAATTTCACCAACATAACTATCTAAGTATCAAACCTATTTACTTCTCTGCGTTATTATTTAATATTGACTTTACATGCTGGTTTGGGGGGGATAGGGGAAATTGGCTTATTTGTGGTACTAAAGGAATATTAGTTTTTTATGAAATACTAGCTTTGATTTTTTTATTATAAAGAATATTATATTACCAGTTATTCAGTTATGATTTCATTCACGAATTTAATTCATGAAATTTCACATACTGAATGTTTTGCTAGGAAGATTTACGTTTGCACCCTAACAAGTTTATATTCTAGAACTATATATTTTCAGAGTTTATGCAATGACAAGAGACTTTAGCTTCCATTATACTTCAGTTGTTTACTATCAAGGGCTTGCCGTGTGCCTGGATTCACCTGCAAGGTTTCACTAGAATATTTCCAGTCAAACTATTGTGAGATATTTCTCACCTGCGAATGCCTAGTTTTCTATGATTGTTTAATAACGATCCATCAAATTAATAAAGAGTTCTCTGGCTCTAGTACAAACACCGCGATTGTGGGTTTGTACTCAACTACGTTTCTACCTTATAAACTACAAACTGTTCAGGCCAACGGTCAGTACTGGGTCCCCGCACCCTGTATACTTGCTTTTATTTTTAGGGGTATACTTATCGTCGAGTACTGAACCGGGACGTCTTGTCTGTTTGATTTACATCGACGCCCCCTGTTCACGTTGTTGAACAGTCATATACAATTTGGGATTTGCAGTTGTTTATTCAATTAAGGGAGCTTTCCCCAACATTCTACGATCTCTTACATGAGTGTCTCATTATTACTTCCATTCTCTAATGCACTAACAGAACATTGTTCTTATCCTCTGTTTTGCAGTAAATTTATTTTATCAGAGCGATTGCTAACACCAAAATTCCAATTACATTTTAATCGGCTATTTGCCGCATCTTTAATTACACCTACAAATAACACGGCCTACGATGGTATTAACTTAGTGCTTGTTATTGCATAACCAGCTTTGAAATATGTATAGTATGTCATTACTATAGCGACGTAATCCTTCCTATATAATATTTAGGCAATTGTATCAAATATTTGGATTGTTTTGATTTCATGTACGGCTATTTGCCGCATCAATTTATATAAAATAAAAATGGGTTTTTTTGACTACTTTTTCCCATCAATTATTGTCTTTTCTTCCATCTTTACCTTTTTATCACACAAGTAATAAACTAAATAAAAGGATTTCATTCTAATCAAATAAATTAGCAAACAAACTTCAACTATAATTATACAGTGCAATCTTTAGTAATAAAACATCACATAAATCACATAAAACATTAACTAGGTTTCTCAAATAATAGACAGTGTATCCAAACTTACAGTGTATTTACAATAACAGAATGATTAATTTTCTCAGTTACAGTATCAGACAGAAACAAGTAATACCAAACTTTAAATCAAAGAACCTGGGGTAATTATAAAGGGTTACTACACACACACAACGTAATTAAAGTCCTAACCACATAAAACTAGACGATCACATAAATGGCCAATTTGTTTATTTATCTTGATATAAAATTGAGATAAATAATTACTGGGTAGGAATTAATAAGTTCTTGATTGCTTCACGATTAAGGATTTTGATATTAATTAACACCCCTGGGGTTGAGATGTTTCAGTACAAATGGTATATTTTTGAAATCAGGAAAAAAGGATCATTTCAAAAATTTAATAATATACAGGGTATCCCATTAAAAAAATTATATTATTTTTTTGTACGCTACTGTACTTTTGGCAGCATTTTTAACAAAATTCACTCATAACCACACAACTTTTATTTAAAACTTTTTTTTCTCAAGGCAATAATAACGATGATAAGAGGTGGGTTATAACGAATAACCCTGTACTATGTTACTCTGATCAGGTCTTCAACTCTTATTCGCAATAAAACAGCAGTAACAATTGTAAAGGTAAATTAACTTACGGATAAGGCAAAGAGCAGGACATTTAAAAAAAATCCACACCACATTTTTATGTTAACTCACTATCACTGCAACGGCAAGAAAAATGTTTGAGACCTGTCCATGCGTCGACTAACAATAAAAATAATGCATAATAATGAGCGTTATTACAATAAATACCTCGACTATCCCTCTTTGGAGTTAATAAATAGGTATTACGAAACAAACTGAATCGCAATAAGCTATTCAGCCTTAAATTTGTTATCTGGAGGTTTTTTTTGTAACGACTTTGGCCCATTTTCGATCTAAAACAATACATTTTATTCATAGTATGACGGCGCGTAAAGTATATTATGACAGATGCTACCTGCATATCAACTATTCGTCGAGAAGCAGGTGAGCTGTTTCGAGCGACCATAAAAAAAGCTTTTAAAAATGATAACAGCTAAGGACGACTGTGGCTGTCTCTAATGGAATAGAATAGAATAAATTAGTAACAACACTAACATAATTTTGTACATTGTGCATTCCAATGAAGACTATTCACCTTAAAAAAGGACGGCACAGATATAAGGGCATCGAATGCCTAAGGTATACCGGGTGTTAGAAAAGTATGGGAACGGTGGAAAATCTCGAACAGTTTGCATCAAATCGAGAAATAAAAAAATACGTGTCAAAAATTTTTCAAAAAACTATCTACTGATACCAAAATGACCTCCCCACCCACCGCCCTGTGGGTGGGGCGAGGGGCAACTTTAAAATTTCAAAGGAAACCCCTATTTTTTATTGCGGAATCTGATTCTACGGCAAAAAATACGTAAATTTTATTCCGGACATTTTTTTCGATTCTTGCATGGTGTCGCGTAATCGCAAAAAATGAAAAGAAAACATTACTGTTTCAAGAGTAGCGTCTTGTGCCCATAAAAAAACGTCCAATTCAAAAACTGAAAAACACGTATTTGTTATTTTTACGAAATATATCCAATGATATTGGATTCGACTCTCCCACCCCTAACCGACGGGGGCAACTTTGAAATTTGGTACGAAAAATCCCTATTTTTTTATAGCGGATTCGGATTCTACGGCCAAAAATACGTGAATTTTTTATATCGGGCATTTTTTTCGATTCTCGCAAGGTGTCACTGCAATCGCAAAACATTGAGTGGAAACATGAAAGTTTTGAACGCATACTTAAAAAAATACGAAAAGTAAAACTACTGATCTTAGAGTGAATGATTTCCCGAGCTGTTTTGAGACCAGTGATTTTACACGGTCGTGCGGAAATTACAGCAACTATTAACATTCTGTAAATTTATTAGCAGCTAGTAATTTTCAATTTATATTTTTTACAGGGCAATAAAAAACTCGCTTTAAAAAAAACTAACAGTGGTTTTACCTCTTAATTCAGCCACTTCAGACAATTCTTGATCCCAGCCAGTGAAGGCAAGGAGGTAACTCAGCCATTTAAGGCAAGATGAGGATTTCGGCCAGTTGAATTAGTTTACAGCTTAACTGCTACACTAGCAGGTTTTAATTTCATGATTATAGCAGGTGTTCAAAATGGTGCCCACTGACTTCTTGGCATTGTCCGAGACGAACGTAAAAATTTTCAATAGCACTTCTTATCATTTGAGGTGGTATTTCTGCAAAAATGTTTATTATGCGTGCCTCAGCTCTTCCAAATCACGAGATTTAGTGAAATAAACCTTACCCTTCACGTAGCCCCAAACAAAATAATCAAGTGACGCGAGGTCGGGAGAGGCCATTCAATAGTTCCTCTTCGACCTATCCATCGATTTTCGAAAGTACCATTCAAATAGTCCCTAATAATATCCCGATAGTGTGGAAGAGCCCCTTCTTGATGGAACCAAACATTATCGAACTCATCACCAGCAATCTTTTGTATTGCGGGAACTATTTGATTTGTCAACATTTCCAGGTATTTTTCTCCATTCAAATTTCCATCTATGAAAAACGGTCCTATGATTCGATCCCTGAAAACTCCTACCCAAACATTTAATTTTTGTGGATACTGCGTGTGTGTTTCAAGAATCCAGTGAGGGTTTTCGTCACTCCAATATCTGAAATTATGGCGATTAACTTTTCCACTGAGTTCGAAAGTTGCTTCATCTGAGAAGACAAGTAGGGATGACAACAAATTTGGGTTTTGGTTACTCCTTTCCATCATTAATTCACTAAATTCAAGTCGCTGATCAAAATCATCCTCATTTAACTTTTGGTGAAGGTGAATTTGTAAGGATGAAATTTCAAAAGTTTCAAATTCTTATGAACTGAAAATGCACTCATATCAAGCTGCTGACTGGTTTTTCTGATTGATAACCTTCGATTTTCAACAAATGCATGGGCCACTTCCATTTGTTGGGCTTCCGATGTTTCAGATTTTGGTCTTCCAGATTTTGGGCGATTTTTATTTGTCCTTGTGTCTAGGAATCGTTTGATGGTACGGGACACAGTAGATTTCGAAATTCCCACTTGATCTACACGGAAAGTTTCGTTGAATAAAATCACAACTTCATCATAGGACCTTTCTTTATCGCCCCACCCTCGCATCATTAAAAGAGAAACTCTCTCCTCCTCTGTTAAAGTAGCCATTATGCAGAAAAAAACGCGAGAACTAATGAAAAATGAAATAACTTTTTCCGTACAAAAGTGCGCTCCTGCCTCTACAAAAGTTGGAAGGAACTGAACGTTCTCGTAGATACTTCACAAAACAAATACTGTTATTAAGAACACTTTAAAAAACATTCATAAAAACCAAGATATCACAGATATTGTTTTTTAAACTGAATGTTTTTTTTATCCACACGAGTAGCTAGAGTTTGTAAATATTTACAAACTTATGGATGCTTAAGGTTTATTTCAATTTTGTGCGATTGCAGCGACACCTTGCGAGAATCGAAAAAAATGCCCGATATAAAATTCACGTATTTTTGGCCGTAGAATCCGAATCCGCTATAAAAAATAGGGATTTTCGTTACAAATTTCAAAGTTGCCCCCCGCCCCACCCACTGGGTTAGGGGTGGGAGAGTCGAATCCAATGTCATTGAATAGATTTTGTAAAAATAACAAATACGTGTTTTTCAGTTTTTGAATTGGACGTTTTTTATGGGCACAAGACCTTACTCTTGAAACAGTAATGTTTTCTTTTAATTTTTTGCGATTACAGCGACACCATGCAAGAGTCGAAAAAAATGTCCGGAATAACATTTACGTATTTACTGGTTTCCATTTGAAATTTTAAAGTTGCCCCCCGCCCCACCCACAGGGTGGTGGGTTTGTACAACTCGCCATGAGTGGCCTAAGACTACGCATAAAAGTTGAAGTAGGTTCCCAGAAATTCAGTAGCTCTTGTAGTAAAAGTTTTATAAAGCTAGCAACTTAAAAAACATTTCATAAAATTGCCCTTTCTGGTCTAAACCAGAATTCCTTAGTTTTTCACACCTTGAGTTTAACATTTTTCTTTTTAAACTAAACACAGTTTTAGTCAGTGGCAATTATTGTGAGTTGAAACTGAAAACCAGTTTTAATCATCGATGATCATCCGGTGAACCATGATATTAATTTAGTATAGGCTTTGATAAGTTTATTTTCATTTTAACCATCTCCCAATAATACCAACAAGGTTAGCGAAATGCTTGTTAAAAAAGTAACCAATGTACTGTTTAGATATTTGAATATTTAAAGCTACTTACTTTAGGAACGCTTCTATGTCTCTAATTTTAAAACTGTACTTTAAAAAAAAAATCATACAGTTGAACTGTAGAAATGTAACAATTGCAGCAAAAAATGTTCATGGCAAAGTCGTTGTTGCTTTAGCTGGATCGAAGGAGTCAAGAAAAACAATTTTAGAAACTTCACCATTGTATTTTTTCTTTTCTCTCTGAATATTTAACTTTGTATAGTTTAAAAACATTGTAAGCAAATAGGCATAGAGTAAAAACATTCATTATCATCACAAACTGAATTAATTCAATTCTGCCTATGATTTCATCGGTTTACTTTTAGTTTTAATAAGAGATTGACATTTGTCAAGCCCAACATGGGACCTAAGAAGGTAAAGATTATGTAACAATGGTTTAATATTCAACAGGTGGGTCCACCTATTGTTACGCTATTCGAATATCAAAAATAGTGTGACATGTATTTCTCGATGTTTTGGTCTATTTGAAATGTGAGTTGTAAATTACATAAGTACAGGGTTTTTCATTGTAAATTACCTACACTCCTTATCATCGTTATTATTGCCTATAGAAAAAAAGTTTTAAATAAAAGTTTTGTAGTTATGACTGAATTTTGTTAAAATGCTCTATAAAAAGTATAGTAGCGTGGAGATTTCAGAGGATACAAAAATAATATATTTTTTAAATGGGATACCCTGTATATTATTCAATTTTTGGAATGATTCTTTTTTCCTGATTTCAAAAATATACCATATACAGTGTGACCCATTTCAAATGGAAACCTCTCTGTTAAAAATGTATTTATAATCTTATGTTAACGCTTTTCTTTAAATGATAAACCATCGGAAACTTCACTTTATGACAAAAATTTAGAGATACATTTCAATTTTCAAAGCCTTCTATGATTTATTTTTAATGTCGAAAATGAACAAATTTGATTAGCGATTTTTTTATTGAAATTTTAACTACACCACTGGATTCAGTAACCTTTCAAATGGATAAATCCCAAGTTTCATGAAAGAATATTGAAAAATGACAGAGAGAGCTATGACAAAATTAATGTAGGCAGTTGTGTGACCCATTTTGAATGGAAACACCCCTGTAAAAAATGTGTCTATTATCTGATTTTGACGGGACTTTTTAAAAAAAATACACCATAAAAAACTCCACTTTATGACAAAAATTTAGAGATAAATTTCAATTTTCAAAGCCTTCTATGATTTATTTTCAATGTCGAAAATGGACAAATTTGATTAGCGATTTTTTTATTGAAATTTTAACCACACCACTGGATTCAGTAACCTCTCAAATGGGTAAATCCCAAGTTCCATGAAAAAATATTGAAAAATGACAGATTTATGACAAAATCAATGTAGGCTCATAGTAACTTTTACTTGATTTTTTCTAAAAATCGAAGTAGCCCATGAAAAATAAACAAAAGAAAGATAAATTAAGTGAATAGTTTTAATAAATATTACATTTTTATTGAGTAATGGCAGATAATAATAGGGTGCCATGGAAAACAAATTTTATAGTCAAACGTCAAATCTTTAAAATTCGCATATTCTCATATTCATTGTTATTGAATTATAAAATTAATCGATAGTTATTATCAAGTATTAGTTTATTAGTTTGTAGTTAATTATGGATAATCTAAATGTACAGGAAAAAATTGAACTTGTGCGCCTTAGAGGAGATAATGACAGAACTTTGAAAGAGGTATGCGAGATATTCAACAACAGACATCCGAATAGGCCCAACATTACTAAAAGTACTGTTTATAAAATAAACAAAATTTTTAATGAGTGTGGCGCTGTGACACGGCGGCGTATTATAAGAACAGACAATATACAAAGAAGAACCAGGTACGAGCAGACAGTTTTAAATTATTTTAATAACAATCCAAACGCCAGTGTAAGAGTAGCTAGCTTAGATTTGAATTTACCTAGAGAAAATATTCGCCGATGCCTAAAGAAGAATTTGGTAAAACCATTCAAACACAAATTTTTACACACGTTGGAACCTGGTGCTGATAACAGACGGATGGAGTTTTCCTTGTGGGCTCAAGGAGAGTATCTTAATAACAGAAATTTTAATAAAAATATTTTATTCAGCGATGAAGCAACTTTTACAACAAACGGGGTAGTATCGTCATAAAATTCTAAATTTTGGGCTATAGAAAACCCACAGTTTGTCATTAATTGTAAAAGACAATATTTCCAAAAAGTTAATGTTTGGTGTGGGTTGCTCAATGAAACAATCATTGGCCCTTTCTTTTTTGAAGGTAATATGAATAGCATGCAGTTTTTACAGTTCCTAAGTAATGAATTTTGGAATATTCTACATGAATTTCCAATACAAGAAAGAGTAAATCTACATTTTCAATTAGATGGAAGCCCTGTCTATAATGCCAGAGTGGTTACCAGATGGCTGAATGCTAACTTTCCTAATCGATGGATAGGTCGTGGTAGCCCGTTAATTGAATGGCCACCCCGATCCCCGGACTTAACGCCGATGGACTTCTTTTTATGGGGTTTAATAAAATCTAAAGTTTACAGGTCACGCCCGAGTAATAGAGAAGATTTGTGTGCAAGAATAAGACAAGCTTGTGCAGAAGTTACCCGGCAACAATTACAGAATGTCGTAAAAAATATTAAAAAACGATTCGACAAGTACATCGAAATAAACGGCGGCCTTGTAAAGGCTACAAAAATTTAAGAAGTTTTAGTGTAATGTTGTACAATGTGTTAATATTTTATTTAATAGGTATCTAATTATTATTACTTTTAATTGTTCATACTTATGTTTTTAAGTCCAATATGATTAAGTTTGTTGAAATGACAATATTTATTAAAACTATTCACTTAATTTATCTTTCTTTTGTTTATTTTTCATGGGCTACTTCGATTTTTAGAAAAAATCAAGTAAAAGTTACTATGAGCCTACATTAATTTTATCATAAATCTGTCATTTTTCAATGTTTCTTCATGAATTTTGGGATTTACCCATTTGAGAGGTTACTGAATCCAGTGGTGTAGTTACAATTTCAATTCATAAAAAAATCGCTAATCAAATTTGTCCATTTTCGACATTGAAAATAAATCATAGAAGGCTTTGAAAATTGAGATATATCTCTAAATTTTTGTCATAAAGTGGAGTTTTCGATAGTTTATCATTAAAAGAAAAAACGTTAACATAGGATTATAAATACATTTTTTTACAGAAAGGTTTCCATTTGAAATGGGTCGCACTGTAGGTACCGTTTTTGAGTTATTAAATGTCGAATATCTTAGTTAAACTAGCTACTGTAAATATGGAAAAGTTAACATTATTACAGTGAGCTATGAAAATGACAACTATTATGATCGATAAGTGACGTTTCTTTAATGAAAAAATCAAAATGGTTTACACTGAGGAAGAAAAAGTCCAAATATTTACTTGTTATATACAAAATAGTAAAAACAAACGTGCAGCAAAAAGAGCATATAGGGTGTTGTATCCAAATCGTCCAACACCATCAGAAAATACGTTCAAAAATATTTACCGAAAGGTGAATAATACCCCCAGTTTTAGTAGAAAAAAAGCCTATAGTTTAAGCAAACCAGAAAGAACAGCTAGATATACTGCTTCATTTCGAAGGTAAACCCATCCATATTTATTCGCGAATAGACTTTTTGGAAACATTGTATTATTTTTTAGAAAATTCTGAATATAGTATAAATAATGCAGTCGATCAATTAGGTACAAGTTACTCCAAAATCCAACGTACGTTAAAAAATAATGACTACAGACCATAAAATTTTACCCGTATAAATTTTAACAAAGCCTGGACTTTTGCCGCCAGAGATTCAAAAGTTGGATGAAGATCCCGATTTTTTTACTAAAATATTATGGACTGATGAATCATCGTTTTCTACGGCAGGAGTTTTTAATAGGAAAAATCGAAGGTCATGGGAAAACGAGCATATCAGAAAAAGATTGGTAAAACAAATAAAAAAAATCTGGAAGAAAAACTGTTAACGTTTGATGTGGAATTCTCAGAAACAAAATTGTTAGGCCTATATTTTATATTATATTTTAGCTAGAGTTACCTATCTGGAAATAATTATCCCAGAAGCAAAAAGTATTTTTTTGCAGAATTTTCCAGAAGCCGAATTTAATGATATGATTTGGATACAGGATGGGCCAACTCCGCATAGTGTCCTACCACTTCGAGATTATTTGAATAACGTATTCCCAATATGGATAGGGAATGATGGAACAATAAAATGGCCACCTAACAGTCCTGATTTGGCCCCTGTGGATTTATTTTTCGGGGGGATTT
Organism: Leptura quadrifasciata; assembly: GCA_963675555.1. Lineage (NCBI taxonomy): Eukaryota > Metazoa > Arthropoda > Insecta > Coleoptera > Cerambycidae > Leptura > Leptura quadrifasciata. The sequence goes on along the minus strand of OY776680.1, from coordinate 98,322,923 downwards.
CTAAAAGACATTGTCAGTAATAATGGTACTCAAGTCATTAAAGACAGGATTCGACTTGAAATAAAGTAAATGTAAATAATGAGGCCATTTCTGGTGCAATTATAAGTATAAGATGACGTTATCAATTATTATGCATTGACAATAATAGTGGACACATCGAATATCTTTTACGCATTATCATTTATTTATATTTAAATTTCCTAAATAAATCTTTGTTATCTATTTTGTATAAATATTTGGTTTTTTCTTCCTCACTGTAAGCCATTTTAATTATTTCACTAAAGAAATGTCACTTGCCAAACATAATAGTTGTCATTTTCGTAGCTCACCTTAATAATGTTAACTTTTCCATATTTACAGTAACTGGTTGGAAAGTAGGAAAAAAGGATCATTCCAAAACATTAAAAAATTTACAAGGTATCCTATTTAAAAATGTATTATTTTTTTGTATCCTCTGGAATCTGCACGCTACTGTATTTTTGATAGCATTTTAACAAAATTCAGTCATGGTCACACAACTTTTATTTAAAACTTTTTTTCTATAAGCAATAATAATGATAAGGGGTGAGTAATTTATAATGAATAACCTGGTACACGCAAAACATATTGGTTTTCCATTACTAATCATTTGGTCGAAAAATATACACAAAAAATTGAGAAAATTCAATTAAAAACATTCTAATTTGAAAAATCACTTCTTTAGGCCACTCTGTATATTTTTAGGAAGTGAAAATGATTCAAAAAACATCATACAGATGTCTCGTAACTGGTATTTACATTTTTTCCTTAAAATCCATAATAGTAATTGTAGTGATTTTTCAAAATGCTCCTGCAGATGGCATTATTTCAACAAAAAAAAATTACTACGTCCAAATGGTTGGGACATTGTTAATAATAATATAGGAATGACAGGAGTTTAGAAAGAGGCTTCTAAAAATGTACTGATATTTATAGCATTCCATTTAAAAAAATGACGCTTGGCCCTGTATATTCGAAAATGATTTCCAGTCATAAACTTTTTTATGTAGTTTACCTGTATTTTTTTAAATTTCTAGCTATCATAGAACTCGAGCTATCGAAGTTGGATGCACTAGTGCCCCATCCTGTATACCACAATTATAAGTTAGCGTCTTTCTCACCGCCATAATCAAATGCTAAATTAAATATACCTGTGAGAGTTGGAAATTGCGGCAACCGTATGTACTCAGTTGGCGTAACGTTGTTAGAGAACCAAAGAGACCGTAAACTTTTACTTTCTTTGGTATTATATTGCTCTTGATTTTTCGATGTTTTAAATCGCAAGGATATCCTATCTTACACTCTACGTTTTCTCGAAAAATAAAAATCGAAAGAAGAAATTTTTATTGAAAACTGATGGTGATGTATTCATGGAGCTGTAATTTAAAAATATTCAAATAAATTTGTCGCCAATTAATAATAGTGATGATAAATATTTTAAAATTATCATATAAACATTTGGTTCCATTTAAAGTTGTTGAATCGAAAGCTTTGGTGTGACTTTAAAATCAGGGTTTTTAAATTGTGGCTCATGGTCACCAAAACAATTACATGACAACATTAAGATTACATTAAGAATTACATCTTTTTCGATCAAATTACCCTCAGACAGAATACATTTTTCAATCCGTTTCCTTAAATTCAGTCTTACTTTCCTTAGTTGTTATGGAGTCACCTCTTCACAGGCCTCTCTTATTCTCTCGCACAACTCTTTCCTGTTTGTTGGTCTTGTTTTGTAGACTTTTTCTTTAAGTGTTCCCCACAAAAAGAAATCTAAGGGCGTGATGTCTAGAGACCTGGGAGTCCGCTCAAAGAGGGAGCATCGCGGCCTATCCAACCATTGTACAAATGATCGTTAATCCACTCCCGTACAATAAGAGCGTTATGAATTGAAGCTCTGAGAAACGGAAGACTGAATTTAAGGAGACAGATTGAAAAATGTATTTTGTTTGAGGGTGATTTGGTCGAAAAAGATGTAATTTAAAATTTAAAAAAAAATTTGGTGAAGCTAGAGATTTGGAGGAGTTTTAAGCGATTATGAATAACTTTTTCTTATAAAATTTTTCGATAAAAAAATGCCTTCTATGATTTCTTCACTGCTGGTATTACATACCCAAGGAGCAAAACGTGCCTGAACTAGGGCACAATATATTGTGTGTCTGCATTGTTTTTTTTGTGCCCAAAATGTTTCTATGTTGAGCCTATTTGGAAACATTAGACGCAATTTTGATACATGTCGACACCTCTTGGTTAAAATGCATTTAAAACGTGTCTAAAAATCATGTTGTTGCTGAAATATGGCGAGGAGGACATTTATAACATAACATATTTATATTTTAGGCACACATGTTTCTTTTCATGCCTTAAATGCATCTACACCAATACATGTTTCCATAAAGTTGAATTTTAGACACATTCTTTCTGTTTTGTATATAAATTGTGTGTGTGCACATTACCTGTTAGCAGGTCATTTTTGTCAACAGCATACCTATTCTGATTACATTGAGTATTTTGTAAAAATGCCAAAAGTAGTTAACATGCAATCAAAAATTAATAATACAACATACTATAGAAATTTTAAAAAATATGTACAAGAAAATCAAGCGAAGTTGTTAATTTACATGAAAGAGGTGAATCAAAGGCCATTTCTGTTTTTATTATCATTAAAAGTACCATCAAATAACAAGAAATCTGCCATTTACTCTGACCTAGGCGGCCCCAGTAGTGATAGCGATGTGACAAATGCCGATTTGCGGCTACAATGCACCAATAAAGGGATGCAGGAAATTCTTATGATGTAAGGCAAGACGAACATTCAAACATACATTTTTTAGCAATGTAGGAGTATCAGATGCTAACAATATTTCTAGCGATGATGAGGTTGATCAAGAATTAGAAATGATGTCTTATTCCTTTATAGAAAACCTACAAATGTGGGCATTATCATCTAAAATACCTCATCGTACGTTAAATCAATTTCAAAAACTTTTTTTAATCTGGCCATAATTATTTGACCACAGATAGAACATTACTCGAAACACCAAAGCAAATACATATAATTCAAATGGGTTTTGGCGAGTACTGGAACAACGACTTCGAAACTTGCTTGCTTCATTCATTTTGAACATTAGACAAATCGATTTATATTGAACTGAATTTTAACATCGATGGATTTCCAATAAGTAATTGTTCAAAATCCGAATTTTAACATATTTTGTGTGTAATTAGCAATATGCCGATGATAAAACCAATGGTTATCGCTATATATTTTGGAACAAGTAAACCAAACTTACAAGATTTTCTAACTCCGTTTGTCATTGAGATTAGCGAAATTTTGGTAAATGAGTTGCATATAAATGGATATGAAATAAAAATTCACATAAGATGTAGCTGCTTAATTAAAACAAAAGTAACTATATTTTAATAACAAACACTATAAATAGCACTTGCTTGCTGTAGTTGTATCTAGACACACATAAACACATTGGAAACTGGCACATTTTGATTATAAAGTATTTAAGATACTCAATGTGCCTAATGGGTCTAAAATGTAACCTGTTTTGTATAGGTAATATTTTGGGAACAATTTGTACCAGTAATGAACACACGACTTTAAATTGTGTCAAATGTGTGAGTATATATCAATATAGACTCATTTTAGTACACATTTAATACAACAGTCGAAATTTGAGAGTAATTATTATCTAGTATACCGGGTGACACAGGAGACATGTAACATCCCGTAGCATGTTTATTTAAAAAAAAAATATTTTGAAATTTGGTACACTTATATAATGCGTGATTGTCCTTTTTTAAGTACAAAATTTTTTTCCCCACCACTTCCGGTTTTACCGGAAGTGACATCTACTCTGTTATTTTAAATGGTACCTTGTATATTTTTTCGGAACACGGCATTTGTTTTTAAAATGACAGTTAATATCAATTTTAGTTTGTTAAGTCTAGGTGGCCCTGATATCGAAAAACCTCTGGTATGCAACTTTGTGCCTCTAATTTTTTTGGGAATAACCAGTAGCTGAACAGACTAATAAGATCTAACTTATTTAAAAAAAATATCTTTAAACAACCTACGATATCATAAAAACCAAGATAGGAACCCCATTTTTTTATTTCACCTAGTTAAAAAATACTTACTTATCTTTTATTTTTGTCCAATGCAATTGCTGTGCCTATCCTATTTTACTTTCTTCATTAAAATTAGTATCGAATGTTATTGCATAGTAATGAATATTGTACTGCAACAAAAATAGTAAGCAGGGGGTGGAAACAAAAGAAGGTAAAACGAGGCGTCATTTTGATTTGATAATTAAGAATTGTTTACTTGGCAGCAATTTAAGTATATTTCATTAAATTATACCTAAGTTATCACGTTTTTAACTCTGTCTTGCCATGTATTCACGAAATGAAAAAGTAGATATGCTACTAATCTATGGCGAATGTAAGAAAAATAGCAGGCGGGCTGCTGACTTATATCAAGAAAGATTTCCCGAAAGAATTCATCCACCAAACAACTATTTTGTAAGAGTTGAACATCAATTCAGAAGTGAGCCAGATGTACCGGAAAATAATTTCATTATCGATGAAGAGTCGGAAATCAATGTACTTGCAATTGTCGAGGCAGACAACGGGTGAGTATAACTTATATTTCCCGCTAACCGATCTGATTCAGATACCCCAGGACAGACCACCACTACCAGAGACATGACGTTTTTCTACCCAAACCCAACCTCCTTGCGGGCGTCGGACAACATACCGTCCAACGCCCGTTGTCCTACCTGCTCCGTGGAGTCCGAAAGTGCTAAAAAAGCACTTAGGGTCTCCACACTCCCGAGCTACACAGCTCATATCCTTACCTTTCCGATGATCCGGGGTAGGACACACCTTTACTGTGTCCTACGTACCGGCAGTCAATCCCAGCCAAAACTTCCTAAAACCCAACTAGACCGATGACTACCCACGGGGGTGACAAGCTGGCGAAGAAAGAAAATATCAAGACAAGAAGAGCGCCAGAAGAGACCTCTGCCAGCGAGGTTGAAGAGCCAGGACCAGGGGAGGTCCGCAGAAAATACCACGACACATCTCGCATTTGCGGGCTGGGTCTGGTAGAAGTAAGCGGGCCCACCTATCACGAAGGCCGGTCCAGGTCTACAGAGATAATCTAGGAGCAAAGAGTAGTAGTCCTACTCGGCCCTAGTTATCGAGACCGTCATCAAGCCAATGGATATTGGCGCGTCGAGGCAGATCCCACGATTTCGATAAGACAGATTGAGGACCAAACCGGTGTAAATCGGGAATCAGCTCGACGCATTTTGAAAAAACACAAATTTAAATCATACAAGTACCAAATACACCAGCATTCATACGAAAATGATTTTCAAAGAAGATTGAACTATTGCAATTGGTTTCTGAACAGACACAATTTGGATAATAATTTTCATGAACAAATTTTATTTTCCGACGAGTCCAGGTTTACTAATTTGGGATTATTTAATCGTAACAACACCCGTTATTGGGCATAAGAAAATCCCAGAAATATGAGAGAAAGTGCATATCAGGAGCGATTTAGTTTTAATGTATGGTTAGGAGTAATTGGCAGAAGAATTATTGGGCCAATAATTTTTCATGGTCCATTAAATGGAGAAAGATATTTGGGATTTTTGCAAAACCAGATACAAGATTTTTTGGAAGAACTGCCGCCTAATGTTAACCCAATAATTTTTCAACAGGGTCGGGCTCCACCACATAACAGCAGAGTTGTGGTGAATTATTTGGAGAAAACTGGATGGGAACAAATGGGCCCGTTCGATAGCCTGCAAAGTCATCAGATCTTACGCCGCTTGATTTTTTTATATGGGGCCACCTCAAGGAAAACGTTTATAGAACTCCACCAACAAACAGAGAAGACATGAAAATGAGAGTCAGAAGAGCAATCGATGGGATTACTGAATTACAGTTAGATAACGTGCTTAGTGCTACCGTCACAAAAACACGATTGTGCAGAGATAATAACGGATAATATTTTGAGCATCTGTAGTAAAAAATGCTTTTGTATGTAGTACTTCAGTAAATATTTCATATTAATTTCATTCATTCGTTGTAAAAATGTATTACATAGTGTAATGGTTTTTCATTAATTTTGTTCAAATGTGTTTTACTGATGTTTCTTATTTATTAAAAAAATCGTTTTACCTACTTTTATTTTGTTTCCACCACCTGCTTACAAAATATTTTAGTTGAAGTACAATATTCATTACTATACAATAACATTCGATACTAATTTTGATGAAGAAAGTAAAATAGGATAGGCACAGCAATTGTATTGGACAAAAATAAAAGATAAATAAGTATTTTTTAACTAGGTGAAATAAAAAAAAAATGGGGTTCCTATCTTGGTTTTTATGATAGCATGGGTTGTTTAAAGATATTTTTTTTAAATAAGTTAGATCTTATTAGTCTGTTCAGCTACTGGTTATTCCCAAAAAAATTAGAGGCACAAAGTTGCATATCAAAGGTCTTTCGATATCACGGCACACTACGCATCAATATCTGCCAAGGTTCATATTAGGGCCACCTAGACTTAACAAACTAAAATTGATATTAACTGCCATTTAAAATAACAGAGTAGATGCCACTTCCGGTAAAACCGGAAGTAGTGGGAAAAAAATTTTATACTTAAAAAAGGACAATCACGCATTATATAAGTGTACCAAATTTCGAAATAATATCTTTTTAAATAAACATGCTACGGGGTGTTACGTGTCTCCTGTGTCACCCGGTATGTAGCTGTGTGTCCATACAGGCAAATTTTGGGTGAAATTCTTTCGAAATGAGAATTTGTAGTTCCAAACAAGAGAACTCCTTAAGGAAAACTTTGAACAGAGTACGTTCTCATGACGAATATATTAGAAATAATTTTATCTCCAAAAATTACAATTATTTTATTTATTAATTACCATCATTAATTAAATATTCAAAATAAATTTCACAATTTTTTATGGGCTTCTATATTTCATGAGTACGGTATCTGATCACACTTCACATTTATTCACATGCGAAAACTTATTCCTTCGTCTAAGTAATTTTTACAAGGAGATAATATCATTGCATGCCAACTGTGTCCATTGTTTGTCCAAATGTTTAGAGAATAACGCATTGTGTCGGCTTTAAGTCTATTTCTAAAATATTCGGACACGAAAATGTGGTTCTCGGCACAATTTAGTCTTTTTCGTGTCCATTTTGTATCTACACATAGTAAGGCGCATTACAGTAACATATTGAAAACAATAAGAAACATGTTAGTCACATATTGGCGTCATTACAGTAACATTTTGTAAACATGAGACACATTTTACCCATATTTTGGAAACAGTTATGGGCACATTTTGGAATCAAGTTAGCATACATTTTTGATGATATATAATAATAATAATCTTTATTTCCATCAGACTTTTACAAGTATTGGAATTGTCAATTGTCATGTATATAACATAGATAACACACAGAATATATAATACATAAAAAGAAAACGGTACATACAAAATATATATACATAAATATTTAAAAGGAATAAAAAAACATACATACATATATATATAAAAAAAAAACTCTGCAGAGACAAATTGATCGTTATTCCATATAAGGACTATTAAGAAAATATTCTGGCATTCAGTAAAAACTCATCAAAACTGTAGGGACATGTTTCAAGAAGGTAACACTTTAATTTCTTTTTAAATAAAAAAATATTAGAGATAGATTTTATCTCCAGTGGAACTGCATTAAATGCCCGCACTGCTCTGTAGTATACTCCCTTTTCGAATGATGATGTTTGATGATGAGGAACTCTCAGTGCATTTGAATTTCGAGTTACCATCATCATACCATTGTACATATCCTCGTTTGTTCTAAATTTATCAATATTTTTTTTTACAAATAAAATTAACAGGTATATATAAGGTGGGTAATGTCATTAACTCCAACATTTTGAATAATGACTTACTAGGCTCTCGGTTGTTTTTCCTAAGCATGCATCGTTTTGATGCATTTTTTTGAGCGATAAACACATTTCTGGCATGGACACTAGACCCCCAGAATATTAAACCATAACTAAGTATGGACTGCACATGGGCAAAGTAATAGACCCTTAACACATTAAGATCGACAGAAGATCGTATGTTTCGTACTGAGTAACATACTTTGTTAAGCTTAGATATTGTTGAGTTAACATGGTATTCGAAAGATAGTTTTGAATCGACCACGACCCCCAGGAATTTTGTGTTATTTGCAACAGGAATAGATTTTTCTCTAAACTTCAAGTAGATGCTTGAATCTGGGGTTTTATTACTAAATTGGATAAGTACAGTTTTAGCTTCATTTAGGATAAGTGAGTTGTCACGACACCATTTATCCATTTTATTTACCACAGTTGTACCTTTGTGTGATGTAGCAGAAGTATCTCTGGTAGATATTACACAGGAGGTATCATCAGCATACTGATATATGGAATGTAATGCCAAGTTCTCAGGTAATTCATTGACATACAATAAAAACAATAAAGGCCCCAATACTGAACCTTGGGGTACCCCTGTAGTTATCTGTCTTGGTTTAGAATAGATGGTAGTCATGTTATTACCCTCTTTCGTACTAATACAAACTCTCAGGGTTCTGTTAGAAAGATACGACCTAAAGAAGTTTAAAGCTATACCTCTAATTCCATAGCACTCCAATTTGTAAAGCAGCAGTTCGTGGTTAAGTGTATCAAATGCTTTCGATAAATCAAAGTAAATACCTGCGACACATTCACCTCTATCCAGGCATCCTACAATAATTAATTAAGACTTTCATATATTGCCCCTTCAGTTGATCGTCCCTGTATAAAACCATGTTGAAATTGAGAAAGTATGTTAAATCGTACCAGAAACATAAAAAGACGCTTATACACAAGTTTTTCGATAATTTTGGAAAATACTGATAATAAAGAAATAGGCCTATAATTTTATTTTATATATTGGGTATCGAACCATGGCGGGCCTTGCAAATTCATCAGGAAGTTGTTCATCCTCAAAATAAGTGACAGCCAGTCAAACCTAACATTTTCCAAAACATCGTCTATATTCTCTGCAACGTGGCAAAACTAGTGGGGCGCTGCGATCTTATTGGGCATACTCTGTACATAATTTTACGAATCGGTCTGGTGTAGTTGCTAGATTTTGAATTTTAATCTTAGAGAAATGCGTCTTTAGATCGGTCTGTTCACGGTTGACTTGACAAAAGCGCAGAATAGATGTTAAACGGTGCCTTATTGGACACTTTCGCCATCCGGTGCACATCGGACACTAAAAAATAAATAAGAAAATTGCACCGTTTGCTGTGGAGGCATTAAATCCCTTTGTGATTTAGGAGTGTTAACACAATAATCACCGTATTTGGAGCCATTACCGAGCCAAAAATAAACTAATAAAACCTTGCTATATAAATTTTAATCCGGACAACACGTACCTACCGTTCATACGGAAGTCGTATAACCTCCTTGAAGGTTTCATCGACGCGAGTTCCTCAAAATGTATAAAGTCAAAATGTCATTGTCACTGGTTTCCAGTGACTGAACTGCGTAACTAACGATGTGCTAGCTAGAGGTTTTCGTTGGAAAATGATATGATTTGTGTGGGAACATTATTTAATGTTTAAACTCCTTTTAAGTGATCGCATAAAAGCAAAATGTATCTTCCGAAGATAAGCCTGGTGTATAGGGCCGTGTTCGCAGGTAAATATTGTTTACTTTCTTTTTAAACTTATGTTGAAACACTGGGTGTATTAAGCTTATACGAGGAGGCCCAAAGTATGTATAGTTTGTATAATAATTTTCAATAAATAACAATGATTTTTTACATACAGCGTGTCCCATTTTGCTTGGAACCTTCCCTATAAAAAGTTTATTTAATTCCGATTTATATAATTTTTTTTTTAAATATTGATCTTTGTGTTATACTAAATTTTACAAAATACAGTGTGACCCATTTCAAATGGAAACCTCTCTGTAAAAAATGTATTTATAATCCTATGTTAACGCTTTTTTTTTTAATGATAAACCATCGAAAACTCCACTTTATGACAAAAATTTAGAGATAAATTTCAATTTTCAAAGCTTTATTTTTAATGCCGAAAATGAACAAATTTGATTAGCGATTTTTTTATTGAAATTTTAACTACACCACTGGATTCAGTAACCTCTCAAATGGGTGAATCCCAAGTTCCATGAAAAAAATATTGAAAAATGACAGATTTATGACAAAATCAATGCAGGCTCATAGTAACTTTTACTTGATTTTTTCTAAAAATCGAAGTAGCCCATGAAAAATAAACAAAAGAAAGATAAATTAAGTAAATAGTTTTAAGAAATATTACATTCTTATTGAGTAATGGCAGATAATAATAGGGTGCCATGGAAAACAAATTTTATAGTCAAACGTCAAATCTTTAAAATTCGCATATTCTCATATTCATTGTTATTGAATTATAAAATTAATCGATAGTTATTATCAAGTATTAGTTTATTAGTTTGTAGTTAATTATGGATAATCTAAATGTACAGGAAAAATTGAACTTGTGCGCCTTAGAGGAGATAATGACAGAACTTTGAAAGAGGTATGCGAGATATTCAACAACAAGCATCCGAATAGGCCCAACATTACTAAAAGTACTGTTTATAAAATAAACAAAATTTTTAATGAGTGTGGCGCTGTGACATGGCGTATTATAAGAACAGATAATATACAAAGAAGAACCCAGACAGTTTTAAATTATTTTAACAACAATCCAAACGCCAGTGTAAGAGTAGCTAGCTTAGATTTGAATTTACCTAGAGAAAATATTCGCCGATGTCTTAAGAAGAATTTGGTGAAACCATTGAAACCCAAATTTTTACACACGTTGGAACCTGGTGATGATAACAGACGGATGGAGTTTTCCTTGTGGGCTCAAGGAGAGTATCTTAATAACAGAAATTTTAATAGAAATATTTTATTCAGCGATGAAGCAACTTTTACGACAAACGGGGTAGTATCACAAAATTCTAGGTTTTGGGCTATAGAAGACCCACAGTTTGTCATTAATTGTAAAAGACAATATTCCCAGAAAGTTAATGTTTGGTGTGGGTTGCTCAATGAAACAATCATTGGCCCTTTCTTTTTTGAAGGTAATATGAATAGCATGCAGTTTTCACAGTTCCTAAGAAATGAATTTTGGAATATTCTACATGACCTTCCAATACAAGAAAGAGTAAATCTACATTTTCAATTAGAGGGAAGCCCTGTCCAAAATGCTAGAGTCGTCACCAGATGGCTGAATGCTAACTTTCCTAATCGATGGATAGGCCGTGGTAGCCCGTTAATTGAATGGCCACCCCGATCCCCGGACTTAACACCTATGGACTTCTTTTTATGGGGTTTAATAAAAACAAAAGTTTACAGGTCACGCCTGAGTAATAGAGAAGATTTGTGTGCAAGAATAAGACAAGCTTGTGCAGAAGTTACCTGGCAACAATTACAGAATGTCGTAAAAAATATTAAAAAACGATTCGACAAGTGCATCGAAATAAACGCCGGCCTTGTAGAGGCTACAAAAATTTAAGAAGTTTTAGTGTAATGTTGTACAATGTGTTATTTTTTTTTATTTAATAGGTATCTAATTATTATTACTTTTAATTGTTCATACTTATGTTTTTAAGTTCAATATGATTAAGTTTGTATAAATGACAATATTTATTAAAACTATTCACTTAATTTATTTTTCTTTTGTTTATTTTTCATGGGTTACTTCGATTTTTAGAAAAAATCAAGTAAAAGTTACTATGAGCCTACATTAATTTTGTCACAAATCTGTCATTTTTCAATATTTTTTCATGAAACTTGGGATTTACCCATTTGAGAGGTTACTGAATCCAGTGGTGTAGTTAAAATTTCAGTTAAAAAATCGCTAATCAAATTTGTCCATTTTCGACATTGAAAATAAATCATAGAAAGCCTTGAAAATTGAAATTCATCTATAAATTTTTGTCATAAAGTGGAGTGGATTATAAATACATTTTTTACAGAGAGGTTTCCATTTGAAATGGGTCACACTGTATAATAGCGTGGCCTACTATGATTTTTTTTGGGTCAGAAAATGGTGAAATCTTATTAGCAATTTTTTATTTCAAATCTGGGTGGCGCCACTGGATTCAGTAACCCCCAAATGTGTTTGTACCAAATTTCGTTGAAAAAATCTTATTTTTTGGATTTTTTCTGAGGGAAATAAAAATTCAGAAAATACCGAAAAAATTCAACTGCTGCATGAAGATGGTGTATTTATGAAAAGAGTGCCTTGACTGAAATAACTGTCAAATGAATGATTCATTGTTGAAGTGAAGAGTAGATATTGCTTATTTATATTCTTGCGTATTATCATAATTATGCCCGCACGAAGGTTAACTTTTCAAGAAAAAATTGGGATTATTAAAATTGGTGAAAATGTGATATCGTCAAGAGAAGCTGCCCGAGAATTTAATAGAAGAAATCCAAATCGATGGCCGCCACTTAATGACAGCAGCTTTTGAAAAATAATAAAATGTTTCAATGATACCGGTTGTGTTTCAGAAACAACAAAAAGTTTCGAAATACCTTTTGGAGGTGCCTTAAAAATTATAACCGAAGAAAGAAGATTTGAGTATTGCTTGTGAGCTTAATTTGAATGACCCAGATTTAAAAAAAAATCAACAGCGATGAGGCTACATTCACCACAAATGGTGTGATTTCCTCACAGAATTGTAGATTTTAGACAGAGGAAAATCCCAATTGGATAATCAACTGCAGCCAAGCCAATATTCACAAAAAATAAGTGTCTGGTGTGGTATTTTGATCGAGCCAGCTAGATCGACGTACCCCACACCATGCAGTAATCGTCAGGACGTGGCTAAACCACAATTTTCCCGGTATATGGATTGGACGTAGTAGTCCATTGATGGCCTGGCCGCCATGATCGCCGGATTTAACACCCCTTGATTTTTATCTGTGGGAGTACTCCTAAAAACATAGTTTATAAAACCTCGACAACAAAATAGGCAGGAAGTATGTGACAGAACTACACTAGCTTGTCAAGAAATCTCGAGGGAAGAACTTAGAAATGTCGTTCGTAATAATCGTAAGAGGACAGATAAATGTATAGAAGTTGAAGGTGGCTTAGTAGAGAGAACCTACATTTAGTTGCTCTATTTATTTATTTATTTTGTAATATTTTTAGGTAAACTTTTTTGTGTCACTTCTTTTTAATTATTTGTTTGTTAGTCATTATAGTGTGAAATAATAAAAATTATTTGATAATTAAAAATGTCTAAATTGAGCATTAATATTTTTTTAAAAAGAATCATTCATTTGACAGTTATTTCAGTCAAGGCGCTCTTTTCATAAATACACAATCCCCATGGAACAGTTAAATTTCTTTGGCAATTTCTGAATTTTTATTTCTCGGGAAAAATCCAAAAATACGACTTCTTCAACGGAATTTGGTACAAACACGTTTGAGGGGTTGCTGAATCCAGATTTGAAATAAAAAAAAATCGCTAATAAGATTTCACCATTTTCTAACTTGAAAAAAAATCATAGTAGGCCACGCTATTATGTTTTGTAATATTTGAAGATGCGCTTTTTAAAGATCTATATTTAAAAAAATATATCTAAATCGGACATAAAAAACTTTTTATAAGGATGGTTGCAAACAAAATAGGACGCGTTTTTTACAGGGTGTCTCACCGGGAACGGAATCGATCGATATAGAGAAAAGTATGCATAAGAAAATTTTGAAAATTTAGATAATTACTAATGTCGGTGTGGCCAATCCAACTAAAATAATTACAAGTAGCTGGCACTTCCGCTTACACCGGAAGTCGATACCAACTTGCTTAATTCAAATGGAACACCCTATATATTTTAAGGTTTTCGAAAAGAGCTTAAAATCCTGAGTCGAAAATATGTGGCATATCCTATACCTAAACCTAGCCGTTTCAGAGATATTTGACATTTTATAGAAAATTTGACAGGTGCAACAGTTTGCAAGAACCGTTATAACTTTCTTCGTGTAAAAGATCTTCATTTGCTTCTTGTCACGTAAGAAGAACACAAGGAGAACTACGTTCTACAACTGAAATAAATTCAATAACATCATATCAAGTGTTCCGTTTTTCGCGTTACATTTTATCAACTTCAAACCGCGAAAACTTGTTTAGGTCAAATGGAATACCCTGTATTTTTTACGTCAAGTTGTGTAAAATTGAATTCCCCTTTTTCTGATATTAGCATTGTGGGGGTTAAAGTTACAACTTTTTGAAATATTTGCGATTTTATTAGAAATTCATGAATTATTGTAATCATTTCATCAAAATAGCCATGATTATAAACAATCGGTCATTATCTTATGTCAAGAAATGCCAGCACGTTTAAAATAAACCAACGAAAACTTTTTAAATTTGTTTATTATTTATGGAGAATGTGATAAAGTAATATCAAGAACTTGCAGCACATTTGCTATTCGATATCCACAAAACGCAAAATAACACTAACATTGTAACATGCGTATTAATCGAATTGAAGATATGGCATGAACTAAAATAGCAGAGATAAGATCAATTTAAAATATGATTTCATTTTAATTTAATAATTGCTCATAATTCGGCCCTTGAACCTCGACACATTTTTCGCACCTTCGGATTAGTTCCTCATGGGTAGCTCTTCTAATTGAATCCTGTGATATGTTTTGAAATGCATTTCTTACTCTTTCCATACAATCTTCAATGGCTGTTAATGGGCTTTCATAAATTTTATTTTTAATAGTTCCCCAAATGAAATAATCCAGAACTGACGAGCGAGGAGGCCATAAGAAAGGTTCATTATTGGCAATCCATTGATCATAAAAATTTTCTAATAAATAATTATTAATTAAATATGCGTTATGTGGGGGAGCACCGTCGTGCTGATAAAAAAATGTTTCTATGTTCGGCGAGAGGTAAATTTTCTAAATAGTTATTATTCAACCAAACGCTAACAGTTTGGTGTGGAATTTGGTGTGGTCTGTAGTTATTATTTTTTAATGTACGTTGGATTTTGCAATAAATTTTACTTAATTGATCGACTGCAGTATTTATACTATATTCAGAATTTTCTAAAAAATAATACAGTGTTTCCAAAAAGTCTATTTGCGAATAAATATGGATGGGCTTACCTACGAAACGAAGCAGTATATCTAGCTGTTCTTCCTGGTGTGCTTGAACTACACGCTTTTTTCTACTAAAACTGGAGGTATTATTCACCTTTCGATAAATATTTTTTAACGTATTTTCTGATGGTGTTGGACGATTTGGATACAACACCCTATATGTTCTTTTTGCTGCACGTTTATTTTTGTTATTTTGTATATAACAAGTAAATATTTGGACTGTTTCCTCCTCACTGTAAACCATTTTGATTATTTCATTAAAAAAATGTCGCTTATTAATAAACATAATAGTTGTCATTTTCATAGCTTACTTCAATGATGTTAACTTTTCCATATTTACAGTCACTATTTGAACTAAGATGTTCTACGTTTAATAACTTAAAAACGGTACCTATATGGTTATTATTAGCCGTTACTCGAGTCCGAGTATAAAAATGTTACAGTCGATAGATTGTGTACAATAAAAAACAAGTAAAAGGTGTAGTCTATTGTAATTCCCATTCATCTACGGTGCACACGACTATGGCTATAGAGGCCAATTCGGGAGAGCAGATGTCGACCGCAGTCAGGACAAACATAGACCTGGTTAGGTCTTGGATTCGGCCTTCTTGCAGCAACATTTCCTTGATAGCTGGCCACAACCCCTCGCCATTCGGTTCTGTCCGCTGCAAGTTGTTCCCATTGCTCGTCTGCAATACCGCAGGATTTTAGATTTTCATGGAGAGCGTCTTTGAACCTCTTTCGTTGACCGCCACGCCTTCTTCTACCGCTTAGCAATTCACCATAAAGTGCACATTTAGGAAGGCGGCTATCATGCATACGATGAACGTGACCTGCCCATCTTAGGCGTGCTCTTGAAATAAGCACCTCAATTGGAAGGCTGTTTGCTCTCCTGAGTACTTCCACGTTTGATATGTGATGGAACCAACGGATTTTCATCATACTTCTGAGGTGTCTTTGCTGAAAACGTTCTAATTCTTTCACATGACGACGGTAAGTGACCCAGCTTTCACATCCATATAGCAGTGTTGGAATGGCAACTGCTCTGTAGACAGCCATTTTTGTTGACAAAGCAAGGTCGTGGTTGTCAAATACTCTCTCTCTAAGTCCCCAGAGTGCTCTAGATGCAGCGTTAATTCTATTGCGAATCTCGCTGTCCATGTTTGCTTTGTCATTAACAACGTTGCCTAAGTAATTGAACTGATCCACCACTTCAAGAGAATTTCCGTTAAGAGTAATGTCTATTTGGTTAACTTGATGAGGAGTTGGTATATTTTTGAAATCAGGAAAAAAGGATCATTCCAAAAATTTAATAATATACAGGGTATCTCATTTTAAAAAGATTTATTTTTCTGTATCCTCTGAAGTCTGCATGCTACTGTACTTTTGATAGCATTTTAACAAAATTCAGTCATAGCCACACAACTTTTATTTAAAACTTTTTTTTCTATACTTAGGCAAAAATAACGATGATAAGGGGCGGGTAATTTATAATGAATAACCCTGTACTTGAAGAATTTCCGGCAATAATTCAAACATTAGATAGATTATAAGTGAGAAATTTTAATTGCAATTACCTGAAATAGTACTTAATTTTTTACCAAATTCTATAGAAAGACATATACACTATTTTCAAAACGTATTTTCTTCGATATTCACTGTGGAATTTACGTCATTCAGTCCGTAATGTTAACCACATTACTTCTGTCTATGGACTCTCCGACCCTCGAATGACAAGAACGGGAGTTTTATTTGAAAGATCTGTACTGCATACAAAGCATGTATCATTCATTTTAATTATCCACCTACAATACTAATCAGTATTTAAAATGCATTCTGCTTGTTTAGTTTAATGTAAAATTTACCTACGAAATGGTTTAAAGACATTTGAAATCCATGGCCTACTTTAAGAGTTACGGCGGAAAATATCGAAAATGCGGAAAACGTCTAGGCCAAATATCTCAGTAATTTGAAGAGATACGAGAAAAATTCTAAGGCGTAATTTTTTTGCAAAACAGAGTGTTTCAACAAGGTTTTATCTAATTGTTTTCAAAACCGCTGTATTTTGAGATTTATTCTTCAGGCTGTTAAAAAAATTATTTTGAAACGGGCGGGAAATGGCGCCATTAAATAGAGTATTTTCCTCCCTTTTCAACGATATATCACATGCCATATTTATTCATTGGTACTACGTTAGTAATTATAAAAACATTTTTTTAAAACCAATATTTTTTTTTAACAAGCATTATACTTGCCGTGGAGAAGCATGATTAAATAAAACGATAAAATAATTCAATAAGTTGTTCAAATCAACAACTAAGAAGAATAAAGTAAATTCAGGTAACAAGAACAAATTAATAACAAAAATAATATAGCACACAGAACATTAATATTCATCTAATCCTCAAAATAATTATATATCAAAGTGTCCACCGCGATTTTTTATGCACAATCGAGCGCGGCGAGCAACTGCATTTAAAACATTACTCAGCATTTCGGGGGTAACTATAATACATGCCTGTTGAATTTGAGCTTTTAGGTCCTCTACATTTTGCGGTGTCGTCGAAAACACCTTATCTTTAATATACCCCCATAGAAAAAAAATTCATTTGGGTTATATCTGGAGAACGAGGGGGCCATCGAATAAATTCATTGGTACCTATCCAATGTTGAGCAAAATTTCGTCTAAATAATCTAGGCAAATCTGGGAATTGTGGGGAGGAGCTCCATCTTGTTGAAAATATTGAAAGTTGTGTCGATTCTCTAAAGGTAGGTCTTCTAAGAATTCATTAAATTCATTTCTCAAAAAGTTTAGGTACCTTTGACCACTGAGGTGACCATCATAAAAATAAGGACCTTGGTGCCTTGCATTGGTGCCTAAAATACCTATCCACACATTTATTGAAAAACGATTTTGAAACCCTGTCGGTCTATGCCAGTGTGTAATTTCAGAAGTCCATTTGTAATGAATATTGCGATTAAAAAATCCATTATTGGAAAAATTTGCCTCGTCGGACCAAAGTATTTTACACATATTAATGGATCGGCACGTTTCTTTTCCAACAGCCACCTTGGTTTGTCCTCCACTTGTAAATTGTGAACTTTGTTGGCGTTATAACACCGATAACAATTTTTCTTTAAAATTTTTCTAGCACTTGTTTTATTTATATGACAAGCAATTTGAATTTCTCTTAATGATGTTTCCAAATTTTCTGTATTTTTATTTATTACATAATTAATAACTAGGTTCACCTTATTTACATTATCAGTAACACTGTTCAACCTTGTCTTCTTCTTTAAAAATGAACCATTATTTTTCAGTTTCTAGCTAATTTTCTGAACAGTTTTATTCGGCTGCAGTGCTTGTGGAAATATGTTTCTATATTCTAGAGCTAATCCAGAGTTAATATTGCATTGGCAATATGTAACGAATATATTATAACGATCAATGTGAGTGAAAATCATTTTTGAAAATTCTAAATTCTTAAACGAGTGTGATTGAGTGAGAGTTTAACTATTAACTGAGATGATCTGTCAAAAAATTAAATTGTCAAGTTTGTTCATAGCCAACTATTTTAAAATGATTGAAATAATAGTGAAATCATGAATACAAACAAATGGATATTATACTTAATTGGTAAAGACATTTTAACTTTCTGAGCAAGGAGTGACGCTTTTATGGAGGACCTCTATACATTGGCATAACTGCAAATACTCTTTCCATAATTGCTCCATGTTGCTTTCTTGATTATTATTTTGTTTTTGTTACGTAAATTTACTTTATTCTTCTTAATTGTGTTAATGTTTTATTATAGCAAAGATTTGAACAACTTATTGAATTATTTTATCGTTTTATTTAATCATACTTCTCCACGCCAAGTATAATACTTGTTAAAAAATTTATTGGTTAAGAAAAAATGTTTTTATAATTACTAACGTAGTACCAGTGAATAAATACGGCATGTGATATATCGTTGAAAAGGGAGGAAAATACTCTATTTAATGGCGCCCGTTTCAAAATAATTTTTTAACAGCCTGAAGAGTAAAACTCAAAATACAGTGGTTTTGAAAAAGAAAAATAGATAAAACCTCGTTGAAACACTTTTGTTTTGCAAAAAATTTTCGCCTTAGAATTTTTCTCGTATCTCTTCAAATAACCGAGATATTTGGCCTAGACGTTTTCAGCATTTTCGATATTTTCCGCCATAACTCTTAAAGTAGGCCATGGATTTCAAATGTCTTTAAACCATTTTGTAGGTTATATAAATCGGCACAATTTTCGTCAAAATAATTTTTTTTGTACGACCGATATTATTATGTGCCCTGATAAAATGGACAGCCTGTATATAAAATTACAACTTTTTCATTCGATTAAACCGAAAGATGTAAATTATGTTTTATTGTAGCATGATTCCATTAACTTTCCATGAAGAAAGTTTCACAAACACAAATGTTAGTTTCCAAAAAATTACAACATTTAAACTTAAATATCTCGAAAACGGTTGGATTTTCGAAAATATTTTATACAACCCATTTTGATTGAAAATTAAAACTTTTTTAAATGGCCTCTATTTCAAAGTGCCTGTCATCAAAAAATTTCTTTGTACCACAGCGCCATCTACATCTTAACTTATTTAAAAACGATTTGTATCCAAAATTGAAGCCATTTACACATTCTAGTAATTGTCTTTGGCAGAACTCAAGTATCTATATTACTTTCCGGGAGTTTTTTTATTTGTGCACCCTGTATATCAATAATGGTAAACACTTTATTTAAAAAAATAATAATAAATAGGAAAACGATGCTCGTGAATCACACCTGATGGTCAGTTTTGATGTAATTAGTCTTTTTATCAACGTTCCAGTAGACAAAACCTTGGAAATAATTGAAAATAGATTGCTGAATGATAATAATAATTTAGATAAATGAAGTATAAATAGCGTAATGGAACCTTTAACGAAGTGTATAAAAACATTCAATTGGAAAACGATTTATCTCAAAAGTATTTCGGTATGATAATGGGGGGGGGGGTTATTTATCGCCAATCTTAGGCAACATATTTATGGAACATTTTGAAAATAAACATGTTAAAAATTATATACCAAACCGGTTGTCCAATAGAGATAATATTATGTTGACCATATTTTTGCAATTTTGCCTAATGGGGCTGAATTACTAGTGTTTTAGAAAATATAAATAACAAGGAACCTTCTAAATTTACTTTAGAAGTAAAACGTACGAACAAACTACCGTTTTTAGATGATGAAACAAGCGTTTATAGAAAACCAATTCACGCAAAAATATATTTAAATTTTAACTCATCAGTCAATAGATGTTAAAAGGAGCATTATAAAATGTTTATATGGTAAAGCCAAAATAATTTCATCTAATAATGAAATATTAAACAATGAGAAATAATTTATCAAACAGACTCTAAAACAACCAATATCCTAGTTCAAATGTGCTTTTAGAGGGCGGAATATTAAACATAATATTTTTCGCAAACTCCTCTATAAAATCCTTATTTTGCTATAAGAAACGTAACCAGACTGCAACCAACAGCTACTCTCCGGGCTATGTGCCCTGCCGAGCGCTGAATTACAAGTTACAAGTCTGGCGCCAAACACCAGCCGAAAGACTGATCCTACTTAAAGGAGCTCTCTTGCCAGTCGTCACACACCACTTGCAGACTGCAGTTTCGAGCTGTTGGCTCTCGTCAGTGCAAGGTAGGCATGTGACGGCCGGCACGAGGATCCTTTGACCATTTAGTACATCCCGGTATTTTTACAATAGCGACATGTAAAATAGTCAGCAGGCGCCATCTAGCGACACTGGACCGCTAGATGGCGCTTGCCGATCCTCGTGCCGGTCGTCACATGCCTACCTTGCACTGACGAGAGCCAACAGCTCGAAACTGCAGTCTGCAAGTGGTGTGTGACGACTGGCAAGAGAGCTCCTTTAAGTAGGATCAGTCTTTCGGCTGGTGTTTGTTGCAATCGAAGCATTAGCGTTTTGATGGTAATATGCAATTATTACACTTAACGCGCCAGACTTGTGACTTGTAATTCAGCGCTCGGCGGGGCACATAGCCCGGAGAGTAGCTGCTGGTTGCAGTCTGGTTACGTTCCTTATAGCAAAATAAGGATTTTATAGAGGAGTTTGCGACTAAAAATATTATGTTTAACCAACACCCTGATAGATAGAACTTTCGTAAATATTGAGAATAGAAGTAATTAAGTTCGGGAAAGACATGAACGTCATTACACAGCACTAATTACTTACTTTTCTTTAACACACAATGTAATATTTTTCAGGTTTCACAATGTTTGTTCTCAATCTTGCATTCTTCATTTAACACACTTACTGACATAATCAATTGATTAAATTTTGCGCTGTTACTAAGATGGGATGATAATACAGTATTCCATCGATACTTTTGCAAATATCCACACGTAGGGGGCACGGGGGTGAAATTGATTAAATATACTATCCAACCGGCACCTCCGGCAAAACGTAGAATACGAAAGGTTTTTTTTTTTTCGCCTGATCAGAGGTTTCTGCCTCTATTCTTTTCCGTACAAATGGTACGATATTAGTTCCGGTGACATAATGGAATGCCGTTACCCAAGGAACAAAATGTGTTGACACACCTTTGTCAAAATGTATTTAAAATGTGTCTAAAAATCGTGTACCCATCATGTTGCTGAAATTTGGCTAGGAGGACACTTATATCTGCACATGTTTGAATTTGAGGCACACATGATTCTTTTCATGCCTTAAATGCGTCTACACCAACACCTGTTTCCAAAAATTGAATTTTAGACACGTTTTTTCCATTTTGTGCATAAACTGTGTGTGTGTAGACACTACCACCTGGTTTCAGATACCCCAGGACGGACCACCACTACCAGAGACATGACGTTTTTCTAGCCTAACCCAACCTCCTTGCGGGCGTCGGACAACATACCGTCCAACGCCCGTTGTCCCACCTGCTCCGTGGAGTCCGAAAGTGCTAAAATAAGCACTTAGGGTCTCCACACTCCCGAGCTACACAGCTCATATCCTTACCTTTCCGATGATTCGGGGTAGGATATCAATTGATGTCCTACGTACCGGCAGTCAGTCCCAGCCAAAACTTCCTAAACCCAACTCGACCGATGACTACCCCCGGGGGTGACAAACTGGCGAAGAAAGAAAATATCAAGACAAGAAGAGCGCCAGAAGAGACCTCAGCCAGCGAGGTTCAACAGCCAGGACCAGGGGAGGTCCGCAGAAAATACCACGACACATCTCGCATTTGCGAGCTGGGTCTGGTAGAAGTAAGCGGGCCCACCTATCACGAAGGCCGGTCCAGGTCTACAGAGATAATCTAGGAGCAAAGAGTAGTAGTCCTACTCGGCCCTAGTTATCGAGACCGACATCCAGCCAATGGATATTGGCGCGAACAAATTCAGTCTTTAGAATCCTTCTGAAGAAGCTAATAGGACGATCTGCGAAACGTCAAGTCAAGTTCGACGACCACGGCAAGACCCGGAAGAAATTACTTCATTAGACAACGGCCGTGAAAACCTGCATTCTAATATCCATTTGTTTGTATTTCATGATTTCACTATTACTTCAATTATTTTAAAATAGTTGGCTATGAACAAACCTGAGAATTTAATTTTTTGACAGATCATCTCATTTAATACTTAGGGCGGGTTGTACAAACGTGGTTCAACTTTGAACTAAGTTCAATATCCAAGATTACAATTGTAGCAACAATGGTAGTCAAGGATTTTGAACCGAGTTTAGGCTGAACTGGAACTGAATTTGGTTTGTGCAACTCGCCCTAAAACTCTCACTCAATCACACTCGTTTAAGAATTTAGAATTTTCAAAAATGATTTTCACTCACATTGATCGTTATAATATGTTAGTTACATATTGCCAATGCAATTTTAACTTTGGATTAGCTCAAGTAGAATATAGAAACAGATTTCCACAAGCACTACAGCCGAATAAAACTCTGTTCGGAAAATTAGCTACGAAACTGAAAAATAATGGTTCATTTTTAAAGAAGACAAGGTTGAACGGTGTTACTGATAATGTAAATAAGGTAAACCGAGTTATTAATTATGTAAGAAATAAAAATACAGAAAATTTGGAAACATCATTAAGAGAAATTCAAATTGCTTGTCATATAAATAGAACAAGTGCTAGAAAATTTTAAAGAAAAATGGTTACCGGTGTGATAAAGCCAAAAAAGTTCACAATTTACAAGCGGGGGACAAACCAAGGAGGACGACTTTTTGTAAGTGGCTGTTGGAAAAGAAGCGTGCCGATCCATTAATATGTAGTAAAATACTTTGGTCCGACGAAGGCAAATTTTTCCAATAATGGATTTTTTAGTCGCAATATTCATTACAAATGGACTTCTGAAAATACACACTGGCATAGACCGACTGGGTTTCAAAATCGTTTTTCAATAAATGTGTGGATAGGTATTTTAGGCACCAATTTAATAGGTCCTTATTTTTATGATGGTCACCTCAGTGGTCAAAGGTACCTAAACTTTTTGAGAAATGAATTTAATGAATTTTTAGATGACCTACCTTTAAAGAATCGACACAACTTTCAATATTTTCAACAAGATGGAGCTCCTCCCCACAATTCCCAGATTTGCCTAGATTATTTAGATGAAATTTTGCCTCAACATTGGATAGATACCAATGGATTTATTCGATGGCCCCCTCGTTCTCCAGATACAACTCCAATGGATTTTTTCTATGGGGTATATTAAAGATAAGGTGTTTTCGACGACACCGCAAAATGTAGAGGACCTAAAAGCTCGAATTCAACAGGCATGTATTACAGTTACCCCCGAAATGCTGAGTAATGTTTTAAATGCAGTGCCTCGCCGCGCTCGATTGTGCGTAAGAAATCGCGGTGGACACTTTGAACACTTGATATGATATCTTAAAAATTATTTTGAGGATTAGATAAATATTAATGTTCTGTGTGCTATATTCTTTTTATTATTAATTTGTTTTTGTTATCTGAATTTACTTTATTCTTCTTAATTGTGTTAATGTTTTATTATAGCAAAGATTTGAACAACTTATTGAATTATTTTATCGTTTTATTTAATCATCCCCACGGCAAGTATAATGCTTGTTAAAAAAAATTTATTGGTTTAAAAAAATGTTTTTATAATTACTAACGTTAATACCAATGAATAAATATGGCATGTGATATATCGTTGAAAAGGGAGGAAAATACTCTATTTAATGGCGCCATTTCCCGCCCGTTTCAAAATAATTTTTTTAACAGCCTGAAGAGTAAATTTCAAAATACAGCGGTTTTGAAAAAAATTAGATAAAACCTCGTTAAAACACTGTTTTGCAAAAAATTTTCGCCTTAGAATTTTTCTCGTATGTCTTCAAATAACGGAGATATTTGGCCTAGACGTTTTCCGCATTTTCGATATTTTCCGCCATAACTCTTAAAGATGGCCATGGATTTCAAATGTCTTTAAACCATTTTGTAGGTTATATAAATCGGCACAATTTTCGTAAAAATAAATTTTTGGTACGAGCGATATTAAGTGAGATATTCTCGAGTGCCCTGATAAAATAGACAGCCTGTATGTATTTTTACACAAAAATGTTGCTAAAAATAATTTTATCTCCAAAAATTACAATTATCTTATTTATTAATTACCTCATTAATTCAATATTCACAATTTTTAAAAGGCTTCTATTTTTTATGAGTCGGATCACATTTCACAGAGAAGATGGGGTTGTTTTATTTTCTTGGGTCATAAAAGTAGAAAATAAAAAAATATATATTTTAAAAACTTGCTTTTCTTAAAGTCGTACTAAAAAGTAAAAAATAATTGCAAATAAGCAAAGCGTGCGCATCATGCAAGTCGAGGCCTTTCATAAGATTGGATGAATACAAAAATTACATTATATGCGTGCTTATCGACTTGTATGACAAAAATCATTAATTGATTTGAATTAATAGGTGCCTGTCGCAGCTATTTATATATCCAATAAATACTGCTGGCCTTTCTGTACATTAACATTACATTTATTAGCTAAATAACAGTAACTAGTTGCAGAAAAATGACTAACCCATACCTTAATTTTTCAGGAAACCTCCTCCTATTCATCTGCGGAACAGCATTGACGTGGTCATCGCCCGAACTGCCGAAATTAATCGACCCCGCCACTACACGTTTCCACAGAAAGATATCCCCCGCTGAATCATCATGGATTTCGTCCATCCTCACCCTAGGCGCCGCCATCGGCCCCTTTATATTCGGCTATTTGGCGGAGAAAATTGGAAGGAAGGCAACGCTGCTCTACTTGGGAGTGCCGTTCGTGGTGTGCTATCCCTTCCTGGCCTTCAGCAAAACGACGGAGGCCTTCTTCGTCTCCAGATTCATAATGGGCCTAGCGGTTGGGGGGACTTTCTTAGTTATGCCGATGTACATTGGGGAAATCGCGGACAAGTACAATCGGGGCGCCCTCGGCTCCTCCATGAGTTGTTTCGTATGTTTCGGCATATTCTTCTCTTGCTCTCTAGGTCCCTACTTGAGCATAACCGCATTTAACTTGATCCTCGCCGCCTTTCCCGTGGTCTATTTAGTATTATTTTTCCCGATAGCACCCGAGAGCCCGTATTATCACGTAGGCGCGGGGGACTCCGATTCGGCCAAGGCCGTTCTGGAAAGAATTCGCGGCAGCGCCGACATAGTCGAAAAAGAACTGATGGAAATTCAAACCGCGATCGCAGATGAGGGCAAAGCATCTTTCACCGACATGTTCGGCTCCAAAGGTTTAAAAAAGGCTCTCACAATTTCCGTGGGGCTGCTGGTCTTCCAGCAGTTTTCAGGGATCAACGCCGTGCTGTTTTATAGCCAGCAAATTTTCCAGCAAACCGGGACCACTCTACCGGCAGAAATTTGCACCATCATTGTGGTGGGTGTGCAGTTCTTGAGTAGTTTTCTTACTCCCCTGATTGTGGAAAGGTTCGGTAGGAAGATCATCCTGATATGTTCGGCTGTCGGCATGGCCGCCTCGGAAATACCTCTCGGCGTGTACTGCTACTTAAAAATTCGCGGCGTGGACGTGGAATACGCGTCATTTGTACCCATACTAACCTTGACGATGTTTATCATTTCGTTCAACAGCGGATTTGGCCCTTTGCCTTGGGCGTTGCTGTGTGAGTTGTTTCCTTCCAACGTAAAATCCATAGCGTCCGCTACGGTGTCATCCATTATTTGGATGTTGGCTTTTTTCGTCACGAAATACTTCGAGTCGATGGTTGCCGTTTTCGGGGTGGGGCAGCTATTTTTATTCTTCGCCTTCTGCTGTTTGCTATCCGTCCTGTTCGTTGTTTTTTGCGTGGTGGAGACCAAAGGTAAAAGTTTGAAGGAGATACAAGATTTGTTGAATAACAGTTAGGAAATGTTCGAAATTTATTTATACAAATATATTTATGTGTAATTTATTTTAAATTATTTCGTTTTTTTTTAATTTGACAGTTAAGTAAATAAAGATTATAATTTATTTCATAGTTTTGTTTCTTTTTCAAATCAAACGTACCGTCATTTTCTTGAGGGATTAAAGCACGTCCAATTCCAAAAATGTCATTGAAGAGGAAATGAATAGAATAAAGGGCGTACGTTCTTAATCGATACTACTTCAGTGTTTGTCGGGGTTGCAGCCCCCATTTTACACCCCCAATTCAATAACTCACAAAGTTTCAACGACATCGGCTAAAATTCATATCATGGGTGTTTTGGAGCCGCTCATTACGAAGCCGAAGTGAAAATTATTGCAACATTGAAAATGGCGGACCTGAAATGGGGAACTTTACGAATTAATTCCTGATTTACGCTGTTTCTATTGACTTTACTGAAAAATATGTGGAGTAAAGAAGTGTTTAGAATGCCATTTTGCATAAGAATACACCATTTTGGTAACCACTCTTCAGGCTATTAAAAAAATTATTTTGAATTGGGCGGGAAATGGCGCCATTAAATAGAGTATTCTCCTCCCTTTTCAATGATATATCACATGCCGTATTTATTCATTGGTACTACGTTTGTAATTATAAAAACATTTTTTTAAAATCAATACTTTTTTTTTAACAAGCGTTATGCTTGCCGTGGAGAAGTATAATTAAATAAAACGATAAAATAATTTAATAAGTTGTTCAAATCTTTGCTATAATAAAACATTAACACAATTAAGAAGAATAAAGTAAATTCAGGTAACAAAAGCAAATTAATAATAAAAAGAATATAGCACACAGAACATTAATATTTATCTAATCCTCAAAATAATTTTTAAGATATCATATCAAGTGTTCAAAGTGTCCACCGCGATTTCTTATGCACAATCGAGCGCGGCGAGGCGCTGCATTTAAAACATTACTCAGCATTTCGGCGGTAACTGTAATACATGCCTGTTGAATTCGAGCTTTTAGGTCCTCTACATTTTGCGATGTCGTCGAAAACACCTTATCTGTAATATACCCCCATAGAAAAAAATTGGGATTGGGATTATATCTGGAGAACGAGAGGGACCTATCCAATGTTGAGGCAAAATTTCGTCTAAATAATCTAGGCAAATCTGGGAATTGTGGGGAGGAGCTCCATCTTGTTGAAAATATTGAAAGTTGTGTCGATTCTCTAAAGGTAGGTCATCTATGAATTCATTAAATTCATTTTTCAAGAAGTTTAGGTACCTTTGACTTTGAAAACTGAGGTGACTATCATAAAAATAAGGACCTATTAAATTGGTGCCTAAAATACCTATCCACACATTTATTGAAAAACAATTTTGAAACCCAGTCGGTCTATGCCAGTGTGTATTTTCAGAAGTCCATTTGTAATGAATATTGCGATTAAAAAATCCATTATTGGAAAAATTTGCCTCGTCGGACCAAAGTATTTTACTACATATTAATATGGATCCTCCTTGGTTTGTCCCCCGCTTGTAAATTGTGAATTTTTTGGCTTTATAACACCGGTAACCATTTTTCTTTAAAATTTTTCTAGCACTAGTTTTATTTATATGACAGGCAATTTGAATTTCTCTTAATGATGTTTCCAAATTTTCTGTATTTTATTTCTTACATAATTAATAACTCGGTTTACCTTATTTACATTATCAGTAACACTGTTCAACCTTGTTTCTTTAATTTTCTGAACAGTTTTATTCGGCTGCAGTGCTTGTGGAAATCTGTTTCTATATTCTACTTGAGCTAATCCAGAGTTAAAATTGCATTGGCAATATGTAACGAACATATTATAACGATCAATGTGTGAAAATCATTTTTGAAAATTCTAAATTCTTAAACGAGTGTGATTGAGTGAGAGTTTAAGTATTAACTGAGATGATCTGTCAAAAAATTAAATTGTCAAGTTTGTTCATAGCCAACTATTTTAAAATAATTGAAATAATACTGAAATCATGAAATACAAACAAATGAATATTATACTTAAATTAATTGGTAAAGACATTTTAAGGAGCAAGTAGTGACGCTTTTATGGAGGACCTCTATAACATTGGCATAACTGCGAATACTCTTTCCATAATTGCTCCATATTACTTTCTTGATTATTATTTTGTTTTTGTTACCTGAATTTACTTTATTTTTCTTAATAGTGTTAATGTTTTATTATAGCAAAGATTTGAACAACTTATTGAATTATTTTATCGTTTTATTTAATCATACTTCTCCACGGCAAGTATAATGCTTGTTAAAATAAATTTATTGGTTTAAAAAAAATGTTTTTATAATTACTGACGTAGTACCAATGAATAAATATGGAATGTGATATATCGTTGAAAAGGGAGGAAAATACTCTAGTTAATGGCACATTTCCCGCCCGTTTCAAAATATATTTTTTAACAGCCTGAAGAGTAAATCTCAAAATACAGCGATTTTGAAAAAAATTAGATAAAACCTCGTTGAAACACTCTTTTGTGCAAAAAATTTTCGCCTTTGAATTTTTCTCGTATCTCTTCAAATAACGGAGATATTTGTCCTAGACGTTTTCCCCATTTTCGATATTTTCCGCCATAACTCTTAAAGTAGGCGATGGATTTCAAATGTCTTTAAACCGTTTTGTAGGTTATATAAATCGATACAATTTTCGTAAAAATATTTTTTTTTGTACGACCGATATTCTACAATTAAAAAAATATATATAGTTTTTATCGCAATTTTTGCAAATGGAAGGGTCAGGCGCAGAAGGTTTTCCACGGGGGAGAAGCGAAAGCGTTAAATAATGTGGTTACCAAAATGGTGTATTCTTATGCAAAATGGCATTTTAAACACTTTTTTGCTCTACATATTTTTCAGTAAAAATTAATAGAAACGGTGTAAATCAGGAATTAATTCTTAAAGTCTGTCATTTTAGGTCCGCCATTTCGAATTTTCCAATTTTCACCTCGAATTCATAATCAGCGACCCCAAAAATCTCCGTGGTATGAATTTTAGACGATTTCGTTGAAATCTTTGCGAGTCATTGAATTGTGGGTGTAAAATGGGCTGCAACCCCCGAGAAATTTAACATAATGCAAAAGGTTTCAAGCGTTTACGGTGGAGTAGTAATGAGCATTAATTTCCTCTACTATACGTACAGCTTTACTTCTAATGTGATAGAACTCGAACGTCGGACGCACTATTGCACACCTTGTATAGTAAGTAACATATTCATAAAAAAACATCTTTACAAATTGACACTATTTATTTCACAAATTAATTAACAATAAATAAACATGGATTTAAGGCGTCGGAATGCGAAATTGCCTAGTCGACTAGTCCTGAGGATTCTTCGACCTGAAATTCAACAGTCCTTTCCTGATGAGGGAAGCCAAGTATGGGTCTCCGAATGAGGTCGCATGGCTAGTTGCTATGCCTCCTCTGCCAGTGGAAAAAGAATTGGCGATGGCCGTTCCAGATCCTGGGTAAAAACCTTCGTCGTCCCCTTTACGTGCCCTGGCCGGAACACCTCCAGTGATCGTGATTGGGAAGAAGGCGTTGTAGGATGGTACAGAACCTAAATAAATATAACTCGGTTAGCGCGATGTTCACCCTCGTCAATTTATAAAGTGTGTAGTAAGTTAAGAATGGTCGTAAGGCTTTTTAGCAAGAATTTAAATCTGCCTGTCGACAAAATTTATTTTTCACTAAAAAAAAATATACTTCAATAACAAAGTAATAACTATAGGCTGGTGCCAAAATTATTAATAGGCACTCACCGGCCGGAAAGTATAGTTAAGGTTAACAAAAAATAAACACTAGTGATGGAGGTGCTGTTTAGGGGTTAAAGTGTTTTTTGTGATTTTCGGCGAAACGTGACCTAGCAGAAAATATTCTTTACGAAAGTTGTAGACAACAAAAAAATTTAATACTTTCAAATGAGACAATTTTTCAACATAACCTCAAATTTTCCGAGAAACTGGCGGAAAACCGATTTTTCGGCATTTTATTTTTTTCTCTTGTAAAAATAATTGAATTTACATGATATTATGTGAAAGTATACCTTTTTTTTTTTCATTGAATAAGCACTATTTTTTTGGAATCTGGGAAACAAGTAGTTTCCGAGACATTTACATTTTTCGAAAAAGAAACCAAAATCTTCCGCAGAAAACTTTATTGTTTGTAGTTTTTTTTTTTGTTAAATATTCTACCCGGGCTCATTTTAACCCTTGAAATGTCTAAAATGGTATACCGGGTGACACAGGAGACATGTAACACCCCGTAGCATGTTTATTTAAAAAGATATTATTTTGAAATTTGGTACACTTATATAATGCATGATTGTTCTTTTTGAGTACAAACATTTTTCCTACTACTTCCGGTTTTAAGTGGCACCCTGTATATATTTTTTTATCTGATTCGTCTCTAGATTCTCTTTTCAACCATGTATCGGAACCCGGCATTTGTTTTTAAAATGATAGTTAATATCAATTTTAGTCTGTTATGTCTGGGTGGCCCTGATATGAACTTTGGCAGATATTGATGCGTATAGTATGCCGTGATATCGAAAGACCTCTAGTATGCAACTTTGTGCCTCATATTTTTTTGGGAATAACCAGTAGCTGAACAGACTAATAAGATCTAACTTATTTAAAATAAATATCTTTAAACAACCCGCGATATCAAAAAACCAATATAGGAACCCCATTTTTTATTTCACCTAGTTAAAAAATACTTATTTATCTTTTATTTTTGTCCAATACAATTGCTGTGACTATCCTATTTTACTTTCTTCATTAAAATTAGTATCGAATGTTATGAATATTGTATTCAACAAAAATATTTAGTAAGCAGGCGGTGGAAACAAAAGAAGGTAAAACGAGGCGTCATTTTGATTTGACAATTAAGAATTGTTTATTTGGCAGCAATTTAAGTATTTTTCATTAAATTATACCTAAGTTATCACGTTCTTCCAAAAAATCTTGTATCTGGTTTTGCAAAAATCCCAAATATCTTTCTCCATTTAATGGACCATCAAAAGTTATTGGCCCAATAATTCTTCTGCCAGTTACTCCTAACCATACATTAAAATTAAATCGCTCCTGATATGCACTTTCTCTCATATTTCTGGGATTTTCTTGCGTCCAATAACGGGTGTTGTTACGATTAAATAATTCCAAATTAGTGAATCTGGACTCGTCGGAAAATAAAATTTGTTCATGAAAATTATTGTCCAAATTGTGTCTGTTCAGAAACCAATTGCAATAGTTCGATCTTCTTTGAAAATCATTTTCGTATAAATGCTGGTGTATTTGGTACTTGTATGATTTAAATTTGTGTTTTTTCAAAATGCTTCGAGCTGATTCCCGATTTACACCGGTTTGGTCCTCAAATCTGTCTTATCGAAATCGTGGGATCTGCCTCGACAATTCCAAGTACATTGATTTCCGACTCTTCATCGATAATGAAATTATTTTCCGGTATATCTGGTTCACTTCTGAATTGCTGTTCAACTCTGGATGAATTCTTTCGGAAAATCTTTCTTGATATAAGTCAGCAGCCCGCCTGCTATTTTTCTTACATTAGCCATAGATTAGTAGCATATTTTACCTTCTTTTGTTTCCACCGCCTGCTTACTATTTTTGTTGCAGTACAATATTCATTACTATGCAATAACATTCGATACTAACTTTAATGAAGAAAGTAAAATAGGATAGGCACAGTAATTGTATTGGACAAAAATAAAAGATAAATAAGTATTTTTTAACTAGGTGAAATAAAATGGGGTTCCTATCTTGGTTTTTATGATATCGTGGGTTGTTTAAAGATATTTTTTTAAATAAGTTAGATCTTATTAGTCTGTTCAGCTACTGGTTATTCCCAAAAAAATATGAGGCACAAAGTCGCATATCAGAGGTCTTTCGATATCACGGCACACTACGCATCAATATCTGCCAAGGTTCATATCAGGGCCACCTAGACTTAACAAAC
Source organism: Leptura quadrifasciata (assembly GCA_963675555.1). Classification (NCBI taxonomy): domain Eukaryota; kingdom Metazoa; phylum Arthropoda; class Insecta; order Coleoptera; family Cerambycidae; genus Leptura; species Leptura quadrifasciata. The sequence continues at coordinate 98,290,169 of OY776680.1, read as the reverse complement.
TAAAATTGATATTAACTGTCATTTTAAAAACAAATGCCGTGTTCCGATACATGGTTGAAAAGATAATCTAGAGACGAATCAGACAGGTAAAAAAAAATATACAGAGTGCCATTTAAAATAATAAAGTAGATGTTACTTCCGATGAAACCGGAAGTGGTGGGAAAAAAAATTTTGTACTTAAAAAAGGACAATCACGCATTATATAAGTGTACCAAATTTCAAAATAATATCTTTTTAAATAAACATGCTACGAGGTGTTACATGTCTCCTGTGCCACCCGGTGTATGTTGATGGTTTGTTTTTCATAAAAACGCTTAAAATTGAGAAAAAAACCAAAAAAATGACTTTTCGAATCACGAATTTTTCGATATTTTTTAATACTTCAATTTTTTTAAATTATTTGTGTAAATGATGGATTAAATTTCAATGACAGAATTTACTAAAATTGAATGAATTTAATTGAAGAAAGTGCCGGAAACCACCCTGAAATTTTTAAATAAATAACAAATTAACAAGAAATTTTTTAAGTTATGCATAAAAACATGATAAAAAATTACAAAATTGTGAATTCGGAAATTCATATTAGAAAAGTATTATTTTAAGATGATAAAACTGTCGCCGTCGTGTGTCAAGATATCAATTACTTTACTTCTACATCAACTAAATTCAAATGGTCTCAGTCTTTTTTTCCACAAACCAGGCTCAGGCAATGAAAAGGTTTTAATTGTTTCAAACAGAATCGTACACAAATATAATAGCATTTCTTCACTAGCCTAGCTAGTATTTTTTTTTTTTTTGAAAAAGATGCAGACCTAATAACCATTACAAATAATGGATCTCAACTTATAGCTGGTATTTACAAAAGTAAAAAAAAATGGATATGTCATTAAATCAATTAAGATTTGAGCATTACCAACTGGCAACTAACAAATCTACTTTTAAATTAGAAAGGCTTGCTGAAGGAGCAGCTGCACAACACTCCTATAGAGATTACTACTAATTGCAAACTTGGCTTGGTTATTTGGGCAACGAGCCTAAAGAGAGAAAGCTAAGCAATGGGGCTGGAACGAATATCTAGGTAGACTCTTGCCCAAATTTATCCCAGACAGTTCAGACTTAATTCCCGAAAAGTGGTTGTAATAAACAAAGATGTGGCTGCCGAAAATACGGCTGAAAATGTACCAATTTATGCAGTAATTGTCATGAAAACTGTTCAAATAGTCGAGAATCTCGAAGATCCTGCGGAATTTGAAAGTTTTATTGATGAACAACCACAATGCAAAAGATCTAAAAAGATCTAAAATTCATCAGAATATTATAATTTTTCATAAACTTTTTTTTTTATAAAAAAATGACAAAACTATATTTTTCGGAAGACGAAGCGAGTCAAAATTTGTAAAAAAATATCAATAAATTAATGGTTTTACTTCATAATTATTTATTCAAATATACCTAAAACAAAGTACTCATCGTTATACCATTTATTTAGTGAAAAAATCGTAAAATATACATTAATGAAAATGCACACTGGGCCAGTGAGTCTTAACTCTAGCTTACGACTTTCAGTACGGCATGGTGCTTTGCATTGAAAAACTTAAGTTTCAGCATGTTTTCCCTCAGTTTCTTCATTTAAATTCATTCGACTTTAGGTAACATTACATTGAAGTAAATTCTTCATTCAAATTTTATCCATTATTTACATAAATAATGAAAAAAAGAAAAATAATTTAAAAAATTGAAAAATTCGTGATTCGAAAAGTAATTTTTTGGTTTTCTCAATTTTAAACGGTTTCATGAAAAATAAATAATCAATATTAGACCATTTTAAAGTAGGCATTTCAACGGTTACAATGAGCCCAGCTAGAATATAATAAAAAATATATAATATAATAAAAAAAAACACCAATAAAGATTTTTTTTTGAAAAATGTAAATCTCGGAAACTAAAAAATTGGCGATGACGTCATAAATTTTTATAAAATGTTAGTAGAAAAACATTTTTACAAAAATTGAGAAATGCATTCAATTTTTACTTTATTTCCACTTTTACTTGCTCATTGTACAAAATTCCGTAACAAAATTACATTAAAAACCTTCAATTTGGGAATTGCGTCTAACTGTGGTAGTAAGAATTAAAATAATAGTTTAATAACGTTCATATTAGACCTAGGCCTCGTGCGTTACGATTATGACAGTTGTAGAGGTAAAATAACCGATTAACTTCAATATAAACTCGCTCTAACACAACTCGGCTTCGGTTAATGTTTTTAAATTACCATTTCAAACATCATATAGCGCGGATGTTGTAAGTTAAATTAGTTAGAATTTTAAATATGAGCAAGGCAAACTGTGGATGTCAATCAGAAAATTGCGCATTCATTTTAACAGAGTAAAAATTAAGTTTTAAATAGAAGTAAAGATAGAAGGTTATTCACTATATCTTGACCCTCTTTATCTCTGTTATTATTAGAGATAAAACAATTGTAAGGATGTATATACTTTTTTAAAATGCAATTTAAAAAACAATTGCTTGCATAGGTCACGTGATATAACAATGAAGGTTGTTTTTTAAACGGAAAACCCTCTATATTTTACATATTCTTTAGATTTTTTACATTTCAAATACCGGGTGATACAAGAGATATGTAACACTCTATAATTTTGCTATTTAAGAAGTAAAAATTTTGAATTTTCTGAGAGTTGTATATTACATAACTGTCCTTGTTTTGAGCCTATGAAACATTTTTTTAACTTCCGGTTTAGGCGGAAGTGACGCAAACTTTGTTGCTTTAAATGGTACCCTGTATATGTTTTTATCTATCTGATTTGTTTTTAAATTCTCTTTTCAACCATGTATTGTAACATGACATTTGTTTTTCAAATGACAGTTAATAGCCATTTTACTGCGTTTAAGTCTAGGTAGCCATGATATTGAAGCTTAGTGTGCCATGATATCGAAAGATCTCTGGTACGCAACTTTGTGTCATATTTTTTTGGGCATAATCAGTAGCTGAACAGACTAACTAGATTTTTCTTATTTTAAAATAAATCTGTAAGCAACCCACGATATCACAAAAACCAAGGTAGTACTTTCCTATTATTTGGGTTTTCTACCACATGTATTGTTATCCTCTTCAAAACAAATCACCGAATCTACAAAATAATAGAATAGTATAAAAATATTGCCAGCAGACAAAGGTAATGCAGTTATTATAGATAAAGATATATATAACACAAAAATCGTGACTTGTAAATGAGGGACCCTACTCAAAACTAAACAAAGATCCAACAAAATCAATAAAGAGCAAAATTTACAGAACTTTGTTTAAATACAAACATGAATTTAATGATTTTGAACGAAGGAAACTTACACCACATCATAGTAAGCCTCCTCATTTTTATGGCTTACCAAAGACACTTAAACAAAATATTCCTTTAAGACCAATTGTTAGTTCTAATAATTCACCATGTCATAATTCGACAAAATTTTTACTTAAAATTATTGATATATTATCTGGAAATACCGATTCATATATTAAAAATAGTAAACATTTTATAGAAAAAATTTATGAAAACGATATTCATGAATCACACCTGATGGTTAGTTTTGATGTAGTTAGTCTTTTTACCAATGTTCCGATAGATGAAACCTTAAAAATAGTTAAAGACAGGTTGCTAAATGATAATAATTTGGAAACTAGAACTAAAATAAGTGTAAATAGCATAATGGAACTCTTAATACTGTGTATAAAAACAACCTATTTTCAATTGGACAATGAGTTCTATCAGCAGGATTTTGGTATGGCTATGGGGTCTGCATTATCACCAATTTTAAGCAACATATTTATGGAGAACTTTGAGAACACACATTTTCAAAATTGTATAAACAAACCGGTTGTCTGGTGGAGATATGTTGACGACATCTTTGCAATTTGGCCTCATGGTGTCGATTTACTAGATAGTTTTTTGGAAAATATAAATAGTAAGGAACCGTCTATTAAATTCACATTAGAAGTAGAAAGTAGGAATGAACTACCGTTTTTAGATGTTTTAATTAGAAGGGTAAATAATACAATTGAAACAAGCGTTTATAGAAAACCAACACATACTAATAGATATCTAAATTTTAACTCAAATCAGTCAATAAATGTTAAAAGGGGTGTTGTAAAATGTTTATACGATAGGGCCAAAATAATTTCATCTAATAATGAAATACTAAATAACGAGAAAAAATTTATCAAAGAGGTTCTAGTACAAAATCAATATCCTGAAGCCTTTGTTGATAGAGTTTTCATAAATGTTGAAAATAGGGACAATCAGGTACGACAAAAACCTGAATTCCTTATGTATACGGACTATCGGAAAAGCTACGCCGTATAGGTGACAAATTTGATGTTAGGACGATATTTCAAACGGGGAACATCTATTTTAACAAAAACAAAACCGATAAACAGGGAGCAGAATTCAAAAAACTGTATTTACAATATCCCGTGCGAATGTGATAAATGTGTATTTGACATACACAGCAAAATAAGAGTTCTTAAAAAAAAAGCTTTGAAAACGGAAAGAGATTACTTTCCGAAACGTCAGCAAAATACATTATTTCTGTGTTTATTCCGATTTATATTATTTGCAAAACATAACCTCTGACTTTTCCTTTGGCGTAAACATCACGGGCGCCAGAGGCTTTTTTCCAATAATTCTATTATTTTGTAGATTCGGTGATTTGTTTTGAAGAGAATAACAATACATGTGGTAGAAAATCCAAATAATAGGAAAGAATATTCGTAGAATGCCACAAATAACTTTCAGACAATACCAAGACAGGATGCAAATTTTTTTATTTGCCCTACTTAAAAGATACTCATTTATCTTTTATTTGTGTCCAGTACAGTACAGTGTGTGCTGTACCTATCCTATTTTGCTTTCTTCATTAAAATTAGTTTCGAAAATTATTGCATTTAATTCGTCAACATTTTGTGGTCTCGTGCGGTAAATTTTTTCTTTTAAAATTCCCCACAAAAAATGTAAAGGTGTTAGATCTGGCGAACGTGGTAGTCAATGAATAACAGAGCTACTTAGTCCTATCCATCTGTTTGGAAAATTTTCATTAAGTCATCTACATACACCACCGAATAATGTATGGAAGCACTATACAGTTGAAAAATAACTTGCCTGCTTTCTTCCTCATTTAGTACTTCCATAAAATCCCAAAAATCTGTGTTCAAGAAATTAAGAAACCTCTCACTGTTTAATGTATCTTGGAAAAATGATGGATATGATTATTGAAGATCCCAATCCAGACATGAATTTTTGAGTTTTTGAGAATATTGACTCTTTGAATTTATCATCCAGTGTGGGTTCTCTGTTGCCCAGTACCTACAGTTCTTAGTAGAAACCACACCATTAGTAGTAAATGTCGCCTCATCTGTGAAGATAATAATTCTTTAAAAAATTTCTCCTTGGCAGAATAGACAGAATTAATTCCATTCTCTGTTCATCATCACCTTCTTCTAATGTGTGCATAATTTTTTGTTTAAAGGGAAGTACTTTATTTTTCAAACATGTGGGTATTTTTGATATACTTAAATGTAAATCCCGTGTAGCCTGCCTCAAGCTAATTGTTGGATTTTCTTGGCAACAGTATAGAATTTCTCTTCTGTCTGTCTCTACGTTTCCCTACTGTGATTCTTTTTTCAAAGAAGCTTTACCTGTTTCATTGAATATTGCGTTATCCTGCAGACTGTTGTATGATGGATTGGTTCACGATCTGGGCTTATTCTATTGAATTCTTCAGAAGCTTACCTATTGATCGAGCATTATCACCAATTATCTGTATTCTCTCGGCTAAGTTCAAATTTGCCATTTTGAAAATAATTAAGAACCCTTAATTCTTTACTTTTTAATTAAGTGACCTGTTCTGGACAGCTGTTTAATAAACGATATCTGTCAACAATCTTGACTTAACAATACAACACAGTAGAAAAAGAAAGATCGACTCTCCCACCCCTAACCCAGTGGGTGGGGCGGGGGCAACTTTGAAATTTGTACTGAAAATCCCTATTTTTTTTATAGCGGATTCGGATTCTACGGCCAAAAATACGTGAATTTTATATCGGGCATTTTTTTCGATTCTCGGAAGGTGTCGCTGCAATCGCAGAAAATTGAGTGGAAACATGAAAGTTTTAAACGCATACTTAAAAAAAAACTAAAAGTAAAACTATTGATCTCAGAGTGAATGATTTCCCTAGCTGTTTTGAGAACAGTGATTTTACACGGTCGTGCGGAAATTACAACAACTATTAACATTCTGTAAATTTATTAGCAGCTAGTAATTTTCAATTTACATTTTTTACAGGGCAATAAAAAACTCGATTTAAAAAAAAACTAACAGTGGTTTTACCTCTTAATTCAGCCACTTCAGACAAGTTCTTGATCCCAACCAGTGAAGGCAAGGAGGTAACTCAGCCATTTAAGGCTGTAAGGTGAGGATTTCGGCCAATTGAGGCAATTAGTTTATAGCTTAACTGCTACACTAGCAGGTTTTAATTTCAAGATTATAGCAGATGTTCAAAATGGTGCCCATTGACTTCTTGGCATTGTCCGAGACGAACGTAAAAATTTTCAATAGCACTTCTAATCATTTGAGGTGGTATTTCTGCAAAAATGTTGCGTTGCCTCAGCTCTTCCAAATCACGAGGTTTAGTGAAATAAACCTTACCCTTCACATAGCCCCAAACAAAATAATCAAGTGACGCGAGGTCGGGAGATCTTGCTGGCAATTCAATAGTTCCTCTTCGACCTATCCATCGATTTTTGAAAGTACCATTCAAATAGTACCTAACAATATCCCGATAGTGTAGAGCCCCATCTTGCTGGAACCAAACATTATCGAACTCATCGCCAGCAATCTCTTGTATTGCGGAAACTATTTGATTTGTCAACATTTCCAGGTATTTTTCTCCATTCAAATTTCCAGCTGTGAAAAACGGTCCTATGATTCGATCCGTGAAAACTCCTGCCCAAACATTTAATTTTTGTGGATACTGCGTGTGTGTTTCAAGCATCCAGGGTTTTAGTCACTCCAATATCTGAAATTATGGCGATTAACTTTTCCATTGAGTTCGAAAGTTGCTTCATCTGAGAAGATAAGTAGAGATGACAAAAAATTTGGGTTTTGATTACTCCTTTCCATCATTAATTCACTAAATTCAAGTCGCCGATCAAAATCATCTTCATTTAACTCTTGGTGAAGATGAATTTTGTAAGGATGAAATTTCAAAAGTTTCAAATTCTTATGAACTGAAAATGCGCTCATATCAAGCTGTTGACTGGCTTTTCTGATTGATAACCTTCTGTTTTCAACAAATGCCTGGGCCACTTCCATTTGCCGAGCTTCCGATGTTTCAGATTTTGGTCTTCCAGATTTTGGGCGATTTTTATTTGTCCTTGTGTCTAGGAATCGTTTGATGGTACGGGACACAGTAGATTTCGAAATTCCCACTTGATCTATACGAAAAGTTTCGTTCAATAAAATCACAACTTCATCATAGGACCTTTCATTATCGCCCCACCCTCGCATAATTAAAAGAGAAACTCTTTCTTCCTCTGTTAAAGTAGCCATTATGCAGAAAAAAACGCGAGAACTAATGAAAAATGAAATAACTTTTTCCGTACAAAAGTGCGCCTCTGCTTCTACAAAAATTGGAAGGAACTGAACGTTCTCGTAGAAATTTCACAAAACAAATACTGTTATTAAGAACACTTTAAAAGAAACATTCATAAAAACCAAGATATCACATATATTGTTTTTTAAACTGAATGTTTTTTTGTCAACACGAGTAGCTAGAGTTTGTAAATATTTACAAACTTATGGACGCTTAAGGTTTATTTCAATTTTGTGTGATTGCAGCGACACCTTGCGAGAATCGAAAAAAATGCCCGATATAAAATTCACGTATTTTTGGCCGTAGAATCCGAATCGCTATAAAAAATAGGGATTTTCATTACAAATTTCAAAGTTGCCCTCCGCCCCACCCACTGGGTTAGAGGTGGGAGAGTCGAATCCAATGTCATTGGATAGATTTCGTAAAAATAACAAATACGTGTTTTTCAATTTTTGAATTGGGCGTTTTTTTATGGGCACAAGACGCTACTCTTGAAACAGTAATGTTTTCTTTTCATTTTTTGCGATTACGGCGACACCATGCCCATGCAAGAATCGAAAAAAATGTCCGGAATAAAATTTACGTATTTTTTGCCGTAGAATCCGATTCCGCAATAAAAAATAGAGGTTTCCATTTGAAATTTTAAAGTTGCCCCTCGCCCCACTCACAGGGTGGTGGGTGGGGAGGCCATTTTGGTATCAGTAGATAGTTTTTGAAAATTTTTTGACACGTATTTTTTTATTTTTCGATTTGATGCAAACTGTTCGAGATTTTCCACCGTTCTCATACTTTTCTAACACCCGGTATATACAACCCTACAAATTTTATACGAAACTTTTTTTTATCTCCAATAATAGAAATAAAGGGGGTCAAAATATAGTCAATAACACTGTCAATTAAATATTAAATTAGCTTGCCTATTTTTAAGTAAAGCAATAAACTAGTGCTTACCTTTACCAGCCGTAAAGGGCCATGAAGCCGAAATATCATCCTCCTCGTCGTCTTCGTCCTTCACCGGCTTCGGGACTTTCTTTTTCGGCGCCCTTTTTGGCTCCTTAACGGCAATCGCAGCCTCTGTGGATACCTCCTCCGCAATCACGGCCTCCTCTTCCGCCGCAGGAACTCGAGCAGGCTCGATCGCTAAATTTATGTCTTCCTGCGGTACTTCCGCTCCTAGTTCTACCGGTTGCGCTGGCTCTTGATATATTAGAGATGGATAAGCGTCCGCCTTCTCGGTGTATCGTTCCACAGTTTCGTTTTCTTCAATGGGCAGCTCACCAATCGGAGGATACGACGGTTGGAGCCCTGCGAATGAGTTCGTGGCGACGGTGTCTCTAGTTACGACAGCAGACATGGAACCCTGCGGAGAGATATCGAAACTACGACGGAAGAGTGGATTACTGTAGTAGCCGCTGATCATGACTGATCGCTGTGGACTCACGTGATAGCCTGGAATCACATAAACTCGTTTCAATTTGCTGGTCATATATTGGCCGGTTCAGGGTTAAGATACAAGGACCCCGGGTTCGAACCCTGGCTAAAGTATGTAGGTATAATGACGTTTCTAATGTGTTGTCAAGTTGGTAACAGTGGACTAGACGGTTTGTGTGAGACGCAACACAGCTAGGCGATATACGGCTCCTGAGTTCGAGTCTCAGGTGCGACATGTGGCAATGTCGTAGGGAATGGTCGTTGTGTAATTGTCTGTGTGTATACTACATCAAACAGACTATATTTTTTATACGCCTATAAATTAAGTTTATTTGTGTCTATACAAGGTGTCTCACCGGAAACTGAATCGATCGATATAAAGAAAAGTACGCATCAGAAAATTTTGAAAATTTAAATAATTACTAATGTCGGTATGGCCAATCCAACTAAAATAATTACAAGCAGCTGGCACTTCCGCTTATACCGGAAGTCGATACCAACTTGCTTATTTCAAACGGAACACCCTATATATTTTAGGATTTTCGAAAAGAGCATAAAATTCTAAGTCGAAAAATGTAGCATATCCTATACCTAAACCTAGCCGTTTCAGCGATATTTGACATTTTATAGAAAATTTGACAGGTGCAACGGTTTGCAAGAACCGTTATAACTTTCTTCGTGTAATAGATCCTCATTTGCTTCTTGTCACGCAAAAAGAACACAAGGAGAGCTACGTTCTACAACTGAAATAAATTCAATAATATCATACCAAGTGTTCCGTTTTTCGCGTTACATTTTGTCAACTTCAAACTGCGAAAACTTGTTTAGGTCAAATGGAACACCCTGCATTTTTTTACGTCAAGTTGTGTAAAATTGAATTCCCTTTTTTCTGATATTAGCATTGTGGGGGCTAAAGTTACAACTTTTTGAAATATTTGCGATTTTATTGGAAATTCATGAATTGTTGTAATCATTTCATCAAAATAGCCATGATTAGAAACAATCAGTCATTATCTTATGTCAAAAAATGTCAGCACGTTTAAATTATACCAACGAAAACTTTTTAAATTTGTTTATTATTTATGGAGAATGTGATAAAGTAATATCAAGAACTTGCAGCACATTTGCTACTCGATATCCACAAAAACGCAAAATAACACTAACACTGTAACATGTGTATCAATCGAATTGAAGATATGGCATGAACTAAAATAGCAGAGATAAGATCAATTTAAAATATGATTTCATTTTAATTTAATAATTGCTCAAAATTCCGCCCTCGAACCTCGACACATTTTTCGCACCTTCGGATTAGTTTCTCATGGGTAGCCCTACTAATTGAATCCTGTGATATGCTTTGAAATGCATTTCTTACTCTTTGCATACAATATTCAATGGTGGTTAATGGGCTCTCATAAACTTTATTTTTAATAGTTCCCCAAATGAAATAATCCAGAACTGATAAATCGGGCGAGGGAGGAGGCCATAAGAAAGGTCCATTATTGGCAATCCATTGATCATAAAAAGTTTCTTGTGAATAATTATTAATTAAATATGCGTTATGTGGGGGAGCACCGTCGTGCAGATAAAATATGTTTCTATGTTCGGCGAGAGGTAAATTTTCTAAATAGTTATTATTCAAATTTTGTAAGATATTCAGATATCTTTCGCCTAAAAAAAAAAAAAAAAAAAAAAAAAATTACCTGTACATATTAGCAGAAGAGAAAATTTAATTTACCGTTTCAATTTTCCTGATAAAATTGTAATGCCACCACTCTATCGTTTCTTATGGCACAGTAAACAACATTAAACTGCCAACTTTCCTGAAAGTTTCGCTCTCTGAACATATGAGGATTTGAGTCACTCCAATAATGCGAATTGTGTCTATTAAAAAGTCCATTTTTAGTAAATTTTGCTTCATCTGTCCATATAATATTTCCCAAATAAGAATCGTGATCCTCAGACCTTATTAGAATAAACTCACAAAAATTCTGTCTTCTTAGGAAATCTGTTTCTTTTAATCCTTGAACCATATGGAATGAAAACGGGTGAAAGTTATGTTTTAATAAGATTCTGTGAATTGAATCCTTGCATAGTTCCAATTCCAGAGCAGCTTTGTCTTAATGACATCCTTGGAAATGCATGAAAATATCCCAGAATGACTATTTCAATGTTTTCGTCATCAACAATAGGCTTTCTTCTTTGCATTTTTGCCTTGACAGAGTCATAATTTTTAAAATTTTCCAGTATGCGTTTTACAGTGTTTGGTAACGGTTTCCGTTTTTCTGGATATCGAGTAGCAAATGTGCTGCAAGTTCTTGATATTACTCTATCACATTCTCCATAAATAATAAACAAATTTAGAAAGTCTTCGTGGGTGTAATATTAACGTGCTGGCATCTTTTGACATAAGATAATGACTGATTGTTTCTAATCATGGCTATTTTGATGAAATGATTACAACAATTCATGAATTTCTAATAAAATCGCTTTAACCCCCACAATGCTAATATCAGAAAAAAGGAAATTCAATTTTACAGAACTTGACTTAAAAAAATACAGGGTGTTACATTTGACCTAAACAAGTTTTCGCGGTTTGAAGTTGACAAAATGCAACGCGAAAAACGGAACACTTGGTAAGATATTATTGAATTTATTTCAGTTGTAGAACGTAGTTCTCCCTATGTTATTTTTATGTGACAAGAAGCAAATGAGGATCGTTTACACGAAGAAAGTTATAACGATTCTTGCAAACCGTTGCACCTGTCAAATTTTCTATAAAATGTCAAATATCTCTGAAACGGCTAGGTTTAGGTATAGGATATGCTACATATTTTCGACTAAGAATTTAATGCTCTTTTCGAAAACCCTAAAATACATAGGGTGTTTCATTTGAAATAATCAAGTTGGTATCGACTTCCGGTATAAGCGGAAGTGCCAGCTGCTTGCAATTGTTTTAGTTGAATTGGCCACTTTTCTGATGCGTACTTTTCTCTATATCGATCGATTCAGTTCCCGGTGAGACACCCTGTATAGACAGTATTACAATCTTTACATATGATTTCATATACACCTGATTTATTAAGTTTAGTTAATTGTTATTTATTATTGACCAATATTTTTCCTAGAAACTTTGTCACTATATTTTGGGATATAATTAATAAAACTATACTTTGTTGATTTGTTAGGTGCGTTGAAAAGTTCATGTTGAAGCATTTTGCGTTGTTTGTTTTTAACTATATTATTTTATTAACGATTCGCTGTATCCGTTATTTCTTGCAATTTGTTTAATTCTGTTCAATTCCCTAACAAAATCGTTTTCGCCTAAAGGAAAATTTGTAAGTTTATGTATTAGACTATGAAAAGGTGAGAGCTTAATTATTAATTATTATAATGAATGACTGTATCTGTGGTAGTAGGTATACTGAATTTTAACTGATTATTACGTTTTCTAATATTAATATCTAAAAAGTTTAATTGGCTATTCTGTTCAAATTCCATTGAGAACTGAACTTTACTATTAAAGGATTCAAGAAATTAAGGTAATTACTTATGTGCCGTCCATATGCAAAAAATATCGTCCTCAAAACGAGTCCAATAGAAAACATGCGCATTTAAATTAAATTTTCTAAATTCGCCATAAATATCTCAGCTAACAAAGGAGAAATAGGTTAACCTATTGGTAAGCCGTCTTTTTGTCTATAAATCTCGCCATTAAACTGAAAATAATTCTGTTCAATACAAACCTTTGACAGATTTTTTAATTCTATTCTTTCGTTTGTGCTAATTTTTGAGTTATCTATTAAATTGTTTCAAATTAATTTTAGTTGTGTGAGCGGGACTGAGGTGAATAGACTTTTAACGTCAAAGGAAACTAATTTTGCGTTGTTTGGTACGATCGTGAGCAAACAAAAAAAAATAGGACAACAGGACCCAACAACAAGATTTGCAATTGGTAAATGCTTTAGTAGAAAATCCATTTTACTCAGTTATTCAGGCTGCTGAAGAAACGAATTCTCCTGGATCGAGTAGTACTGGTCGCCAGCGAGTAAGAGAAAAAAGAGCTACGCTGTCATGCAGCAGCACACAAATACTTCCTTAAAGCTGAACATAAAGAAGCTCGAGTAGGATTTGCGCTTGAATTTTTAGAGCATGATGTAAATTTTTTGAACAATGTAATCTTTACAGACGAAAAAACTTTCCAGTCAACACACAGCGGTCGTATTCGTGTTTATCGCCCTCTGAATACTCGAAGAAATATATATCTAACAATGATAAAAGTGGTAGATTTTCCGTCAATATGTGGGCTTGGATATCGGCATGTGGTCCTGGTGTTTTATGGCATATTGAGGAACGATTTAATAGTGAAACGTATACTAGGATTTTAGACAATATTATGCTCCCTTCTGTGTCACAATTATTTCCTAATGAGTTCATATTTCAATAAGACGATTGTTCCGTTCATACTGCTCATACCGTAACTAACTGGTTTCAATATAACAACATCAATGTTCTTAACTGGCCCAGTCATAGTCCAGATCTTAACCCTGTGGAAGAAGTATGGGGTCTACTGGTAAGAAGTATCCAAAAACGAAATGTGAGACCAAGGAATGCCGAAGAATTACTGGAAATAGTAAATAACGCATGGGAATATATTATTACTAATGATTATTGTATAAGATTATTTAATTCTATGCCAAACAGACTTATAGAAGTTATAAATAGAAATGGTGCAATAACGAAATATTAATAGTTAGTTTCTTGTTAAGTAAGATATCCTTTGTCCTTTGATCCAGGATTTCTACTAATCGTACCGTTTATTCTCCACTTTCTTAAAATGTTACACACCAAATTTTTGTTAATGTTATAACGCAGTGCAATTTGTCTCATTAACCATGCATCATTTTCTATAGGAATAACTACAGCATTAAAATAAAAAATAAATTAAAAGTTAAAAAGTAACAAAAAGTTTGTCCTATTTTTTTCTGCTCACGACAGCACTATTAAATTTTTTGTATTTTCTATAAAAATATAAGTTTTTTTTTTATAGAATGTTAATATTTAAAATTGGTAAATTTTGGTAAGATGTAATTTAGTTCTTTACCCAACTTATAAGACGGAGCATTAATATAGGATATGGGACGTATCGGGTTATTTTCTTTTTTATATTCTTTATTCCCATATATTGTGGACTGCGTTCATACATGCTTGTTTTATGTATCGGTATGCTCAATTGGTTACCGTACCTTGTTTGTATACTTTTATTAACATCAGAATTTCTTTCGAAGTCCAAAATATGTTTCTTTGTGAAAATAAGTAAATTAAAGAAGTAGAGTCATTATTTTATATTTTTTTAAAATAGGCTTACAGTGCTGCCGATATTCAGCGTTGTCGATTAAACGGACGATGCGCTTCTGCAGCAGAAACAATCTATCTATCTCCATTGTCGATTCCCAGACAACAATCCCATATGTCATAATAATAAACTGTGTGCGTAAGCGTTGTAGAATAGCAGTATAGTTTCTATATTTAGGGAAGTTTTTAAATTACCAATGGCAAAATATGCGCTACACAATTTAGTGGCAACGGGGGCAATGTGGTTGCCCCATGCTAATCGATCATCTAGCTGAATTCCTAAGAATTTAGTTGTTGGTGCGTTACATAACGACTTTTGCTCTGATCTAACTAACAATGATCTTGGTTCTTTCTCTAGTCTTCTGCGTGTTTAACATAAGAGCATTATTTTTACACCACTCGGTTATTTCATTAGAAATTGTATTAGCTCTTTCCTGCGCATTTTCCAAATTTTTACTACTGATAACAGTCGAGGTGTCATCGGCAAACTGACACATCAGAAAATTAGAGTCATTTGATACACTGTTATTAAGATCGTTTGAGAAAATTAGGAATAAAAGTGGTGATAATATTCTGCCTTGAAAATTTGAAATTTGCGATGTTATTTGACTCGGCTGTTATTTGAACGTACTGTGATCTATCGAATACATAAGAAATTAGCCATTTTAGAGGTGGACCTGTGATACCATAACATTTTAATTTATGTGCTAACACCGATTTATTAATGACATCAAAGGCTTTCGTGAGGTCAAAGAAAATCTCTAAGGTGAACAGTTTTTCATCTACAGGGTGTTGCATCATGAGAGGGACATAGCTTAATAGGAGGTAGAGAACATCAGTGGTAACCGGAACCTCCCATAGAAATGTCTCATTGGGCTTTCATTACGAGGTTGCTGGGTGTTAAATAATTTTTGGCCAAACCTGTTTTTTGCCATAACTTTGGCAGGGAATGAAATAACGGATTCATATTTGGTACGGCTATTGTACTAACGAGCCCCAAGAGGTACATGTATAAAAAAAAATATATCCAGGTCCGGACTCACTATAATTTATGTTTCTTCTTTGCATCAATAAAACATCACCCTGTATATATTTTTTTGAAATTTCGATACGATATTCGAAAAGAGCAAGAAAAAACAAACAAAATGGCCTATTTCATTTTTTTGTTACACCTTCATGGTTATTTAAATACGTTGTTAAATGTGCAAGAAAATGGATTACAGAACCCTATTAAATGAGAGGCACGTGAAATAAATAGTTTTATAACTAAAATTTGCAAAAATTCTATTGAGCCTAGGTGGTCTGGGTGAATCCTAATTCCGGCACGTTTTAAAGGCCCATTTTGGTAAAAAAACTGTGGTCCTAATAAGTAATCGGGTATGAAATAACAAAATTTTTAATCAATCACAGTAGGCTTGTTCAAAGAATAAAAGTGACAGATAATTTAAACCATTTAGGCCTAAGCAACCAGTTACTTTGATCAAGAAAATCATCAACATTTTATACTTAATAAAAATTGGAAAAGAGAACAAACTAAAATCTAAATAAATAAAATATTTTCCATTCAATTAACAATAAATAACAAAACAATAACTAAATGTGTTTAAAAATTGACACTAAAGTAAATTTTCAAAATGTCCTCCCCCACATTCTGTGCATTTTCTTGCGCGTTAAGAAAGGTCACCAATTGCTCGACGTATCATTTCTGGATTATTCCGTATTTCGTCGCAGGTTGTAACGATGCGCTGGATTAAATGTTGTCTACTTTCAATTTCAATGCTATAAACCTCGTTTTTTAAGTGGCCCCATAAAAAGTAATCAGAAGGGTTACAATCAGGAGATCTTGGTGGCCATTCATGTGGACCCCCGCGTCCAATCCATCTATTAGGATACACATTGTTTAAGTGTTCTCTTACTTGAAGGTTAAAATGTGGTGGGGCCCCATCATGCTGAAACAACATGCCTCTTATACCGATATTTTCTAACATATTCGGTAATATGTTTTGAAGAAAATCAAAGTAAATTTCACCATTCAATCTTTCTTCAAAAAAATGTGGCCCTATTAAATGTCTATTCACAAGTCCGACCCAAACATTTACAGAAAACCTGTGTTGCGAACGGCGTTGGCGTACCGCATGTGGGTTTTCCTGTGCCCATTTATGATTATTTCGTGAATTGTTTACTCCATCCCTTGTAAATTGTGCCTCATCCGTAAATAAGGTTCTGTAAATGACTGGGCGATGGTTAGACAACCAATGACAAAATGCCAGGCGGGGGATATCGTCGCCTTGTGGAAGACGCTGTACCTGCTGGATATGATATGGATGGTAACGTTCTCTTTTTAGGGTTCTCCATACTCGCCAATGAGGAATACCAGTTGCCAAACTGATTCGTCTAGTGCTCATATTTGGGTTTTCTTGAACTACGTTTATAATATTGTTTTGTTCCTGCACACCTTGTTGTAAAACACGCTCCACAACTGCAGAATTAGGGAAACTTTCCGTGTTGTCTTGCATACTGGAACACCGTACTAAAGGTTTTATGATTAGGGCATCGACGACCAGGAAAACGCAGCCGATATTCTCTTTCCGCCGACCTACCAATTCCATTAAAGAAACCATAGATGAATATTATGTCAGCATATTCCACGTTTGTAAATTTTACTGGCATAGTTAAAATATTTTCACAAGTTTTCACTAACTAAATGCGGATTATTGACACATTAAATTACTAACAAACAATTATTCAACTGTTTAGGAGATTTCTTTTTATTATCTGTCACTTTGAACAAGCCTACTGTGATTGATTAAAAATTTTGTTATTTCATACCCGATTACTTATTAGGACCACAGTTTTTTACCAAAATGGACCTTTAAAACGTGCCGGAATTAGGATTCACCCAGATCACCTAGGCTCAATACAATTTTTGCAAATTTTAGTTATAAAACTATTTATTTCACGTGCCTCTCATTTAATAGGGTTCTGTAATCCATTTTCTTGCACATTTAACAACGTATTTAAATAACCACGAAGGTGTAACAAAAAAATGAAATAGGCCATTTTGTTTGTTTTTTCTTGCTCTTTTCGAATATCGTATCGAAATATCAAAAAAATATATACAGGGTGATGTTTTATTGATGCAAAGAAGAAACATAAATTATAGTGAGTCCGGACCTGGATATATTTTTTTTATACATGTACCTCTTGGGGCTCGTTAGTACATTAGCCGTACCAAATATGAATCCGTTATTTCATTCCTTGTCAAAGTTATGACAAAAAAACAGGTTTGGCCAAAAATTATAAAACGCCCTGTAACTTCGTAGTGAAGGCCCAATGAGACATTTCTATGGGAGGTTCCGGTTACCACTGATGTTCTCTACCTCCTATTAAGCTATGTCCCTCTCATGATGCAACACCCTGTATACATTTGTTCATGAAATTAATGGATTCTACAAGGGCAGTTTCGGTGAATTTTCCTTTTAAGAATCCGTGCTGTGTTTTTGAAAACAGCTTGAATTTATTAAAATAATTATACATCAAATGAAAGGTTAATGTTTTGGGCTTTGTTGGTGCAAGTAAAAAATTACTAAAATCCATTTGCTCTTTATGTTTACCCGAAAATTTGTTTTTGAATTCAAAATAGTGATTTTTGGCAAGAAATAAACTTTTATTGAAATACGACAATAAATACTGAGATCAGATAAAATCGGATTCAAGGCCTACTGGATAAATTTTTTGAGAACACAATTGCCAATTTAGCTATTTCACTTTTTCGAATGTATGACTTGCGATACATCGTTGTAACCAGAATTTCATGTGGAATCTAAATATGCAAAAATATCATAGGTTGATATTTAAAAATCAAAAGTTGTTGCTGCTTCTGGTTGGACCGGAAGTGATATTTTTCACTTAATAAGTGCAAAATGTGACTTTTTGTGTCACAAATGGTATGGGATATGCCAAAATTTCAAAATTGTATTCAAAATCAACCTAGAAATTGGAGCGGGACTAATCCCGTTGCCACCCGGTAATATAAAAGAAGCGTGTGTCATGATCTTCTTCCACGTGGTATAATGGTTGTCAAAATGATACATGATTTGTCAACATAAGTCACAATTTCAGAATTTTATCTTAGATTACACTAATTAGCAATGTTCGGCAAGATTTGGATTTCGTTAGTTGTTAGGGTTGCGTCACCTGCACACAAAACTCCCTTGTAAGGGGGGATGAAAAATAAAATCATATCTATTCTATCACCTACCATTTTTAGAGGGATACCCCAAAGTTACTCCAACTAAACCAACACACAACAAGCACAGAAAGATCATCGTTCCCGTTCTACGAAACTTTCAAAGAACAGGTGGTTTTTTTGAATGCGTTTAACGATCATAAGTGGGTTGGTTTTATATTGTGAAATACTTCCCCCACTAGCTTGCAGCTCCCTCTCCTCCTAAGAAGAATTTTGCATTTTCAATGCAAATTAAAAATTCTGTATGAGTCTCTGGATCGTGTAAAATTTATATTTCACTCTTTGCAATTTTTTTAACACTATCTCGGAGAGGGTATGTGATGAGAGTAGATAAGAGAACATGGGCGTGCGGGCCGGCGTCCGCGCTTGGATTCGCTATTATAATTTGGTGAGGTATTGCAGACCACAGTAATAGAAATTTCTTAACACTTTTGTTAGGTGTAAATGAATGAACATTTATAATCAATAATAAATGAATGGTTGCGCAAAAATTGAGGGAAAATAGGCACAAAGGTGACGTTAGACTTCTTTTGGAAAATTGCTCCAGTTAAGGAAAAGGTTAACGTATCCTGCTGCCTTTTGAAAATAGTCCATCAGTAAATAAAACAGTTACGAAACAAACAAAAAAAATGTATACTAAAATATACAGTGTGTCCCACTTAAGAATGTAACAGCATAATAATTCTTTTCTTTTTGTCCGATTTATATCAAAATAGTCTCAAAAAATAGAGGTCACCAAGGTCTATTTAAGACCACAAAATCACTTTCCATTCAAATGCAAGGCCATCTACGATGCTAAATTATATGAAAACATAAAAAAATCATAGCAGCCTTTTTTTCAATAAAGAAATTTTATTAACAAAACCATCCATCAAAAACCGAACCGAGTCCGAAGTTTAGGTCAATTGTAAAAAAATGAAGTTTTGATGAAAACAATCATTTTAGGCATTTTAATAAAAATTATTTCCAAATTTTTTTTAAAACAATTTACGCAAATGAATAATAAATAAAACCAAAAGAATTATACTTCGTTGAAATTCTGGAAATAACGAGTAATGATATCATGGTTAGTTTTGACGTCGAATCTTTGTTCACCAATGTATCAATTGAGGAAACAGTTAACCTGATTCGTCAACAACTTGTACCTAAAGGATTAAGAGAAGACATACCTGATCTGGCCCGATTGTGCCTGTCTACAACATACTTTCTATGGAATGGGGACTTCTACGAGCAGAAGCAAGGAGCAGCCATGGAATCACCACTTTCATCTGTGATAGCCAACCTATTCATAGAAGCTTTTGAAGAGGAAGCTATACGCTGCAGTGAGAATAAACCAAAGTGCTGGTACGCTACGTAGACGATACGTTCATCATATGGCCACATGGAGAATTATCTTTATGTTTTCTTCTACCGTTTGAATAAACAGCATCCAAGTATCAAATTTACAATGGAGACCGAGCAAGATGGAGCTTTACCTTTCTTAGATGTATTAGTGAAAAGGTCACACAATGGCAAGCTGGCCCACGGTGTCTACAGAAAGAAAACGCACACCGATCGTTACCTACATGCGACATCTCACCACCATCCACAACAGAAGAGAGCGTTAATTAGAACCTTGGTCCACAGAGCCAACACAATATGCGATGACGATAACAAATCCGAGGAACTACAGAATGTCCAACAAGCTTTAGAGAAGAACGGATACAGTCAAAGCAATATACAACGAGTAGTAAATAACCAGAGGAGAACAACAGAAGAAGAACAGCAACAACCAACAAGGTATGCATGCCTACCCTACGTCGCGGGAGTTACAGATTTTATTCAAAAAGAAAGTAGGTGTACAGTTTCGAACAATGAAGAAAATACAGCAGATGCTTCCCTGTCAAAGACCCTGTCCCCAAACTGTTATCAAAAGGTGTTTACCAGTTGAAGTGCACATGTGGTAAGAGCTACATCGGACAAACAGGGCGGAGTATCCAGTGCAGAAACAAAGAACACCAGAGAAATACCAGATTTAGATACACGGATAGGTCGGCGATAGCAGAACATTTCCATAATAACGAGAACCATAAAATCGACTACGAGGACGTCAATATATTAGAAAGAAATACGCACTATTATCCGCCAATCATTAGGGGATCACTGGAAATTATGAAAAACGTGAACAACTTTAACAGAGAGGATGGGTATCGACTTAGTAACACATGGAGACTGGTATTGCCAAGTACCAGCACCGTAGTAAGTCACGGTCAACCAAACACGGCGAATGAGCAGCGAAACGAACCAAGCGCGACCAATGACCAGCGAAGCGAAGCGGTGCCTAGGTATATAACGAGGATTGTACACAACAAATTCAGTCTTTAGAATCCTTCTGAAGAAGCTGACAGGATGATCAGCGAAACGCCAAGTCAAGTTTGACGACCACGGCAAGACCCGGAAGAAAGTACTTCATGAAACCAAGAAGGTTGGATATACCCTGGTCTCAACATGTCAATCGCTTTTTGAACTTTTCTATGTTCAATGGACATAAAAGCATAATTTGTTATAAAAATGGCTTTGCCTACCTGTTTTTCTAATTCTTTCTTGTTCAAATCAGTAACCAAAAAGGTTTAAAACTAATTATAAAAAATAAATGATAAATGAAAAAACTTGTATCCAAATTTTTAAATGGTCTGAGATTCCTTAGCATAAATAGGCCAGGCCAGTCTTTAAATCGGACAAAAGATTTTACTGTTGTTTTGTTGTTGTTCACTATAGGCCTCTTTTAGAGATACCAATTTCCCCAAGCCCCCCCCACACCAGAACATGCTCAATTTTGGAGCAATATCGCTTAAAAATCATTTTTTTGCAAATATCCCGGTTCTGAATGGTCCTACGGAAAGGTGGTGTGGAAACGAGCGCATAATGGTAGTAACCACCGATAGTTGTAGACATTTGTAATTTCAAAATTGATAATAAATATACTTATTTAAACTTCAAAAATGGCAATGAAACGTAATATCAAGTAGAAAGCGTGGAAGTGTGGAAAGTGTCGATATACTGACTGGGAAGAATTTACTTATCTTTAATAACCATCTTTTTTTCGTAGGACCATTCAGCATCGAGATATTTGCAAAAAAATGTTTTTTAAGCGATACTGACCCAAAATTGAGGGTGTTCCGGGGGGCGGGCGAGGGAGGAAATTAGTATGTCCAAAAGAGGCCTATAATGAACTGGTTCCAACAGCACAATATTTTATCCGATTTAAAAAGATGTTAATCTACCTGACGACTGGCCTATAAGGAAAGATTTATTTATTGAGATAACGAAGTAAGCGAGATTTGATACATATTCTTTCATTTATATTATTTTCTTAACAATTTCTAATTTTTAACTTATCAAATATATTTTGAGATAATAAAAGCGAGCTAGTATCATCAGAAATGGATCAACAGAGTGTATAAATAACAATACATGACTTTTCTATTGATACTCGCATTTTAATATAATAAGTAACGATATTATAAATATATTTTAATACTATTCATCATCCATCGAATTGTTACGCTTATGTCCCTTGTAAGAGGAAGCTAATTTGTATGTTCCCGGCGTAAGTTTTATACACATGTAATATTATTATGTTTTGTATTTTAGCATTTTAACATATCGACGCTGGGTTGTAGTATGTATATATACATAGCGCTTTTAATTTTTACGTTAACGGTGGAAACAAATTTGCGTCCATATATATATTTATTATGATCTACATTCTTCGGACATAAGGTGGGCAAATTAAAAAGAGAAGGATGTCTAGGTGGAGATATACAGGGTTACTGGTAATTCGATACATTCCTTTGGAGATGTGATGGGGCATGATCTAAGAAGTAAATTTAGCCCTAACATATATTATGTAAAACTCAATAATTTTTGAGATATTTAATTTTTTTTGCTTTTCTCAAAAAGTAGATCTTAATTCCTAAAAATTTTTAACATTTAACATTTTTTAAACATTTTTAAATTTTTTTTTACTGGATTACTTGTCCAATATTATAGATATCCGCTTGGAATGAAAAATATCTGGAAACATTTCGAACATGTGAACATCTGAAATAAAAACTTTAAATGTTTTTTTAAAATCAGCTATGAAATTTACCTATTAGGTTTTTTCAAAAAAATATTAACGTAACGCGTATAAATTATTATAAAAACTGCCTTATTTCAATAGCTATCTAACAAGGTACAAATGTTCAATGTACCCTTAATAGTTCTAAGAAAATACTAGTAAAAATAACACAAGTAGTACGAATTTTATTTTTAGATAAACAGTAAAAAACATTTTAAAAGTAGAGTTTAATTCTTCATTAATTTCAAAGTTGTACTTTATTTTTTACATGTCTTGCTCAAAATGGGAGCCCCTATTCCGTATACAGACACGGCAGCGTCTTCTTATTTCCGTCCTTGTTACTCTGGTTGTCAGATTATGCCTTATGTGTTGGGCAGCATCGACTATCCTTTGTCTAAGGTTTTCTACAGTATTGACTGGTGTGGCATAGACCATCTCCTTCATATGACCCCATACGTAATAATCAAGGGGTGTTAAGTCAGGGCTTCGCGCTGGCCAAGGTATTGGGCCCGCTCTTCCAATCCAACGGTTAGGGAAACGTTGATCAAGTAACTGTCGTACTGTCAGCCGATAATGTGCTGGACAACCGTCGTTCTGAAACATCATTCGCTGTCTGACGGCGACAGGAACATCTTCTAAAATCACCGCCAGATCATTTCTTAAAAAATTTTCATAGATTTCCCCGTTTAAATTTTGAGGAAGAAAGTGTGGCCCTATTAAATAGTGGCCAATGACTCCCATCCACACATTAATAGAAAACTTCATTTGGAAACTACTTTTACGTGTTAACTTGGGATTTTCCTCTGCCCAATAATGTAGGTTGTGGAAATTTGTTATACCCTCGCGATTAAATTTCGACTCGTCCGTCCATAAAACATGCACTTTCTGCATCTGAATTTAACATAAAGCGGAAGAATTCCACTCACCTTCCAGGATCACCTTCCTCCAAGCCTTGGACAGGGGTATAGTGGTAAGGATGACATCCAACTCTACGTATCGTAGACCAAACTTTCCATTGTGACGCTCCGGTTAGTCTCGCGACTTTATTAGTTGAAATAGTTGGGTTTTCCTCAAAATACCTCAATATTTCTTCCTTATCATCTGGTTCATAAACGGGAGGAGCACCAGCGCCACTTCTTCTACATTTCACGGAGCCAGTTTCAGCGATATTTCGATATGCCGTACTGAATACACGTGCATTTGGTAAGCGGCGGTTAGGGTACCAAAGACCATATTCTCGGCGAGCTTCAGCGGCGTTGCCGCCACAGTATCCATAGACAAACAAGATATCAGCGTATTCTGCATTGGCATACGCGGCCATGGCACAGAAAATACAATAACAACAACTAATAACAACAACTACGAGCAAAATTAAAATCTTCGATAACTAATTTAACAAGACCAACAAACTTAAGGGACACGGAGATAAGAATGTCAGTTAATGACTATATGCACAAACGTCAAAGTTAAGGACTGACTGACTTAAATGAAAATGAACGATTAGTCGTTTAATAAATTCCGCCACCAGCATTATCTTTACTAATTTTTTATTAGAACTATCAAGGGTACATTAAACATTTCTACCTAGTTAGATTAGCTATTGAAATAAGGAAGTTTTTATAATAATTTGTACGCTTGCTATATTAATATTTTTTTGAAAAAACCTAATAGGTAAATTTCATAACTGATTTAAAAAAAAAATTTTACAAGTTTTTATTTTAAATGTTCACATGATCGAAATGTTTCCGGATATTTTTCATTCCAAACGGATATCTATAATATTGGACAAGTAATCCAGTAAAAAAAAATTTAAAAATGTCAAGTAGATTTTTCGGAAATTAACTTTTAAGACATTAAGATCTACTTTTTTGAGAAAAACAAAAAAATTGAAATATCTCAAAAACTATTGAGTTTTGCATAATGTATGTTAGGGCTTGATTTACTCCTTAGCTCATGCCCCATCACATCTAAAAAGGAATGTATCGAATTACCAGTAACCCTGTATATTTTGGTTATAACATTTTTGATGAATATACAGCGTGTGTGATTAAATACAGCAACACCCTGTTATTTTGCAACACGCTGCCAGATTTAATTTTTTTTTGGGATATAGTACTCGATGACCCCTAAAATGGGTCGAAATTGCAAGATCGACTATTATGTATTTTTTAATTGGAAAAGTGGATAGTCTATTTGATTTGCGCAGTTATCTGAAATAGCCTTATGCAAAATTTTAGCTCGATATTTCATATAGGGTGTTTGTTACTCAATCTCCAAATTTGAAAATTTTCGACTAGACCTGTATAAAAGTCTGTTACGATGTAGTGAAACAAAAGTTGAAATATGTGTGTTTTTAATAACATGAACAACATCAGTCAACACCAATTTAAAAATAAATACTTAAATAACATAAACAAATTGTCAGTAGTCTGAGGAGAGTGGGAGTAGCTCCTTATTTGCTCAGAATCATTAAGAGCTACCTGGAGAACAGAACAATTGGATGGGAGGCAGAAAACGGCGCACACTGGAAGAAGGTGACCTGCGGGGTTCCACAGGGATCGGTCCTGGGTCCGACCCTGTGGAATTTAATGTTCAATGACGTCTTACAGCTGCCTCTGGCGGGCGGCGCTACGGTGACAGGGTACGCCGACGACTTGGCCATAACAGCTACAGGAAACTGGGTGGCTGGAGTAGAGGCAGGGGTAAATGAAACCATTAGGAGAATAGAGCGGTGGTTAAATGGGGTGCAATTAGAACTAGCCCCAAGAAAACAGAGTGCATCATCATTACGAGGAAAAGAATTCTACCACCCTTCATAGTAAGAGTAGGGCAGGTGGAGATTAGACCTAGCAGGGGCTAAATATCTAGGAATATGGTTAGACCCGCGGCTAACCTATGGGTTACATGCACTGAAGACAGCAGAAAAGGCGGAGAAAACCGCCTCTGCCTTATGCCTTATGAGTAACACGTATGGGCCCAAGGCTAGCAAAAGAAAGGTATTATGCAGTATGGTGCATTCCATTTTACTGTATGCGGCCCCAGTATGGGAGAGTTCGATGGCGGTAGAGAGCACCAGACTGAGAGAGTGCAGCGGGGTGCTGAACTCAGAGTTTGCAGTGCTTACAGAACTGTGTCGTATGAAGCAGTCCTGGTGCTAGCGGGGGTCCCCCCGATAGATCTACTAGCCAAGGAGAGAAGAGAGGTATATGAAGGGACGGGGAAGTAAGAGGCAAGGGAGAGACTCCTCGAAGGATGGCAGACTAGTTGGAACAACTCAACTAAAGGGAGATGGACAAGACGACTTATCCCAAATATAAGAACGTGGATGGAGAGGGGGCATGGAGAGATGAGCTTCCACCTCACCCAGGCTCTCACGGGACATGGTTGCTTTGTGGAATATCTCTTTGATATAGGAAAGGTTGACACACAGGAATGTGTGTACTGTGGGGAGAACGACGACGCAGAACATGCCGTATTCTACTGCAACCGGTGGAGGACCGAGAGATCAGGGGACTATTGGAACCCTGATAACCTAATTAGGTATATGCTGGAATCGGAAGAGAACTGGGAAAATGTAGCGCATGCTCTAAACCGAATAATGAGGATAAAGGAAGAGGATAGAAGAAATCTAGCACCGAACCCCTAATTGCTTTAACAGATGGGGGATGTAAGGGAACACATGGGAAGTTTTACTAACACCAATAAAAGACGAGTGACCCGTGGCCTGATGGAAAGCGAAAGCAGTTCCAGGTTACGTGGAAACACTGATCCAGGAGGGGTTTTAGTCGGTAGGAATCCGACACTACCCGGCGCGGCAGACCTTAGCGCCGGATGTCCATGTAGGATTTCCCCTCCACCATAAAAAAAACATAAACAAATGATTGGAGAAAATCGGAATTCGGCCAACGAACGGATGGAATAACGCAAAAATCTAACAAAGTATTTCAAATTTTTGTGTTCTCAATATAACTTCCTTCTAAAGGTGTTAGATGTGGCGAACGTGCCAGCCAATGAATAAGACAGCTATTTCGTCCTATCTATCTATTTGGAAAATTGTAATTAAGCCATCTACTAATTCCGTGTAGTCTGTCTCAAGCTAGTTGTTGGATTTTCTTCGAAATATTGTATTGTCAAGTTCATCGAATGGTTCACTATCTCAGGATTTGTCGATTAAATTATTAAAAAAATTTCCTCATTGGCCAACCACGTTTCCAACTAAATACATAATTACACTTAATTTTGCAAAATTCAGTATCTCGATACAAATTGCCCAAAATTTTAATTTTGTATGTAGTAGGCTCTGTAAAAATCTTGTTTGTTTTTCTACTGTGTTGTATTGTCAAGTTAAGATTGTTGACAGATAACGTTTATTAAACAAGCTGCCCAGAACAGGTCACTTAATTAAAAAGTAAAGAATTAACTTAATTTCTTAATTATTTTCGAAATGGCAAATTTGAACTTAGCCGAGAGAATACAAATTATTCGTACAATGGAGTACTAGCAGCGACGTCATCATTTGACAGCCTGAAAAGGGTTCAGTGGACTTTGAAGAATTTGACGTAAGAGGTGCGGTCGTGAGCAAAAAAAATAGGACAAGTCTTATAACGATATTTTGCTAAAATATAGTTGTGTACATCTAACTTTAATTTTTGTGACATTGCCAGTTAGTTGTCATAATTTATGGCAAGTGTGCAAAAAACTAATATGTCCCATATAAGCGATTTGGTTAAATCTGGAGTTATTGCTACAGCAGAAGATGGATGGTCAATGAGACAAATTGCACTGCGTTATAATATTGATAAAAATTCGGTGTGCAACATTTTAAGAAAGTGGAGAATAAACGGTACGATTAGTAGAAATCGTGGATCAGGGCGACGAAGGATATCAGCTCAACAACAAGATTTGCAATTGGTAAATGCTTTAGTAGAAAATCCATTTTACTCAGTTATTCAGGCTGCTGAAAAAACGAATTTTCCTGGATCGAGTAGTAATGGTCGCCGGCGAGTAAGAGAATCGGAGCTATGCTGTCATGCGCAGCACAAAAAGACTTACTTGAAGCTGAACATAAAGAAGCTCGAGTAGGATTTGCGCTTGAATTTTTAGCGCATGATGTAAATTTTTGGAACAATGTAATCTTTACAGACGAAAAGACTTTCCAGTCAACACACAGCGGTCATATTCGTGTTTACCGCCCTCCGAATACTCGATTCGATGAGAAATATGTATCTAACAATGATAAAAGTGGTAGATTTTCCGTCAATATGTGGGCTTGGATATCGGCACGTGGCCCTGATGTTTTGTGGCATATTGAGGAACGATGTAATAGTGAAACGATATTAGGATTTTAGACAATATTGTGCTCCCTTCTGTGTCAAAATTATTTCCTAATAATGAGTTCATATTTCAACAAGACAATTGTTCCGTTCATACTGCTCATACCGTAACTAACTGGTTTCAAGATAACAACATCAATGTTCTTAACTGGCCCAGTCATAGTCCAGATCTTAACCCTGTGGAAGAAGTATGGGGACTATTCGTAAGAAGTATCCAAAAATGTGAGACCACGGAGTGCCGAAGAATTACTAGAAATAATAAATAATGCATGGGAAAATATTATTACTAATGATTATTGTATAAGGTTATTTAATTCTATGCCAAACAGACTTATAGAAGTTATAAATAGAAATGGTGCAATAACGAAATATTAATAGTTAGTTTCTTGTTAAGCAGGATATCCTTTGTCCTTTGATCCAGGATTTCTACTAATCGTACCGTTTATTCTCCACTTTCTTAAAATGTTGCACACCAAATTTCTGTTAATGTTATAACACAGTGCGATTTGTCTCATTAACCATCCATTTACTGTAGCAATAACTACAGCATTAAAATAAAAAATAAATTAAAAGTGATATCTGTTTTATTTCGGCTACTCATTACATATTCAAATAGAGACAGATTTACATTTAAAAAAAAGTTGTCCTATTTTTTTCTGCTCCCGACAGTACGTCTTAGTTTGTGATCGATTTAAATATTACTAGCGCACAATTTTAATATCAAATTTGTGTGGTGACATTTATTAACGTTTTTTTAAAAGCCTAGTTTGAGAAATTTTTTTATATATATTGTAACAGTGCTGTTGTTGGAAAAAGAAAATTTGTTGTCAGGTTTGTTGACATCCCTGCTGACTCGTAAATTGTAAAAATAAGCACTAATAACGCTAATAATTTTGTTTTTCGTTTTTTTTTTTTTGTTAAGGAGGTATATTGTATGACTTATTTGCTTAAATATTCATTTAATATATGTATTCATAGATTTGGTATAAGCCAATATTGATATAGAATATAATAAGTTAGGTAGTAGTAATTTCTATTTACTAATATTAATGGTTTTATAAAAGATTAATATCTATTGCTGTGAAATTTATATTTTCTGACAATATTATTAATTCCCTGCCAAAAATGGCATATAGAAACATCTCCAAAGTAATTTAAAATATATACTTTTCTATAAGCATGGAGAGGGTCTATGTAGATGATGAAACAGTTTTACATATGAGTTTCTATGCCACTCTATTGCACAACGACTTTCCATCATATTGAGAAAGAATATCTCTTGGAATTTTTACGGTATTGATATGACTGTATGTGGAATCGACTAATTTCGTTCAAAAACTGATATCAGTCTCATAGAACCTCATAGCTTTATTTTTATCTGTTTCTATGAGCACTTTTTGGCAGGGTTGTACTTCAAGCTCAAAAGTTTCTAACGAGTTTGAATTTGTTACCATTTTAGAAACAAAATGTCGACGACGGCTGTTGTTGGGTGCACTAATCGATGGAATCGAAAAAGAACAGTCAGATTTTTGGGATTTCCATCTGCTCAAACCAGACGACAAGTAGAGCTTGCAAGAATAGAAATACGTACTCAGCCCAGCAGCGTTCTGTAGAGATGAATTTCTCGAATCGAAAATAAAAAATGCAAGAATAGGTTCCAAACATTTTGTTATGGATACCTATATGATAGATTTTACATAATTTATAACATAATATTGCAATTTTGACAGTGAATTTGCCTATTTAGTCAAAATAGGATGCATAAATGTTAATTTCACTTAAAGACCTTAAAGTGTAGATTGTACGCTTTACATATTATTTTAACATGTATTCTATTATATTGACTTGTGTAAAAAAGTATTGTTAATAATACAAATAAAACTGATTGAATATGTAGTTCATCCTCCTCCAGTAACGTGCGAATAGACGTGTTTTGGGTTGATAAATGAAGGTAGGTTTTAAGATCAAATCAGATTTTAAACTGAGTATACTAAACAATGCAAAATATATGGAAGAATGAAAAATATAACCCTAATTTTTTGAAAAACTTCGTTGAATTTTTTTATCTGAACATTTTTAAATTCAGGAAGAAAGAACAATGAATATATTAAATGTAGATAGAACAGCATAGAGCAAAATACTTTATTTTATAGTAATACATAGTGGTTTTGTTGTTTTTATTAACATATTCTACATGTAAACTTAGGAAACATACATCTGTATATACATTATACAAAGTCATTAACTTCTTTTCTGCTAATCTGTGATAATGCCTAACCTAAAACAAAAATTACATTCATCCTTAATCTGTGTTAATAATGTACAAATGTTGAAAAACAGAAATTTGTGATTAGACATTACAGACATAAGCAGTATACTTTGATAATAACTTTGAATTTCATATTATTCATACACTTACTTCAGCAACGAGATGTCGCTCGCTAATTTTTTTTGTATCCAGAAATTCTATCCATTTACATAGGCAAGCTGGGCAAAGGCATCTAAACCATCATCATGGTCGTAGAGCTCGTTCGAAATAACATATAATCCATCACCACAGTTTTAGAAATTTTTGGGATATCATTTAGCGATGCAGTTAAATCTTCTACTTTTAAACTATATGGATCAACACCGTTAATGTACTCTTAACTTAGAAATATAATTTGGTGACTCATACAATGAAGTGTATAGATCAAATTTCAACAAATTTAACATTCCTAATTGCTAAAATTAACTCACCATTTCGAAAATAAACAACTTTTGACAGTACGGAAAAAAACACGTCGGTTAAAAAACGCAAATAAAGCACAAAATTAAAGCCAGTTCAACAAGTCACCAAACGTATTAGTGAAAGAGAAAACTAATAATTAATTTTACACAAAAAAAGCTTTTCAAAAAGCTCTAAAATTCCTTAAAGCTTGGGATAATTAAATGGCCGTAAATATCACAAAAAATTTGAGTCCACTGAATTGAGCTTGACTGTGACGTCAGCTGCTACTACTCTATTGGTGATAATTTTCGACCAATGAGGGAAGTTGCTGTATAATTCAATAGAAGAAATCCAGATCGTGAACCAATCTATCATACAAACAGTCTTCAGGATAAGCGTAATATTCAATGAAACAGGTAAAGTTAAGTATATAAAAAATACGCACGTGGAAAAAAAAGTAATTGCTTCCCTACTTTACGCCCACACCCTGTAGCTAGGATATATTTAGTTATAATTAGACAATTCTATACCCATATAGAATGATAATAGTCACAATAATGTGTTATTGTTTCCCGTTGATTTATTGTTATGTAGAAAAAATGACGAGATATCCTTTGCATTAAAATGTGTTTGTTATTCAACCTCTCGGAAATGAATCACATCGAAGAGGGATCAGTCTCAATTTCTAATTTATCGTTATCTTCCGCAGACAGGGCAGGTGCGTAGTTGTGCGTGTAGAAGTTTTTAAAAGAAACGTTCGTTCACTTTTAGTATGTCCATCAGGATCGTTATGTGGTTTGCTGACCGTATTCCTGGAATATGTTTGACGTACGGGTTTTTGTAAATTAACTTGATCAGATAGGGACCAAGTTGAATAACCACGCGCACTCCCTCCAAAGCACTTCATATTTAACGTGGCACGTTTTATTAAATTACATGACTTGGAGCGATGGAAAAATGTGCATAATAAAAATTGAAATCTATAACCAACGAAAACATAGTAAAAAAATTCATATTGTTTATCTGCCGATATGTTAGCACAGCGGTCAGCCGATTAACATATGCAGGAATTAGTGGGTAGTGGATAATGTATATGTCTACGTTTTCTATAAATATAACTCCCTTTTACAGAGTATACGCAGAGGCTATGCAATCTAAGGTGAGGATTGCGCGGTGGATATACCATCCTTCGGAGGGCCTATCACCAGGTGTCAATGATAAGCCTTAGTCGTGGAAATAGGTCGACGTTAAATAAGTACAATCGAGACAGTCTTATGCTTAGATTTGGGGGTTGTCTATTATATGTAAATTCGTAGTGCATTTATATTTATCACTTAAAGAGAGAATCGAACATAAACGCACCTTATCTTTTTGTGTCTCCCAAGAAACAATAAAGAACGCATCTTAAATTTTGCAGAGAAAAATGTCTCATCGAGCTATTTTTCGTATTTCTAGAAATATTATCCATGCCATACGAACAATATTGTAGTAGAAAGTTGAAATTTAAACTGGTGAAAGAATTTTTACAATACGAGCATTCTGATAATAGATAATTAGCTAATTTATATCGGAGAACAAATGCTCCGTGCTCGATTGCAGAGGCATGTAGTGCGGAACGTCTGAAAATTGTGGTAAAACACTATGAACGGATACATTGTTCAACGTCGGAAATCATTCGAATAGTACACGTAAATAAAAACTGAGATGTACACAAATATTACAGAGAAAAATGCTCCATTTCAAATTTAATATTGTTACGAGTTTACAATCTCCAATAAACGCTCTGTACGTAGGTTCAACAAATTGCAACAAGAATCTTCACAAACCACTGATTTATTAATCACAATCGCAACAATTAATACTCTAAAATAACACAACTAATTATACTTTAATCTAACATAAATTCACTACTTTAAGTAGGATCAGTCTTTCGGCTGGTGTTTGTTGCAATCGAAGCATTAGCGTTTTGATGGTAATATGCAACTATTACACTTAACGCGCCAGGCTTGTAACTTGTAATTCAGCGCTCGGCGGGGCGCATAGCCCGGAGAGTAGCTGTTGGCTGCAGTCTGGTTACGTTCCTTGTAGTAAAATAAGGATTTTATAGATCAGTTTAAAAATATTATATTTTAACTTAATACTGTTTCTTATTTCATCTTATCGCTTGCTCATCTAATACATAACTGAACTCCGTGCGCCGATCCACTCTCTATATACCCTCTGTCTATTTTACGAGGGCCACACCAAATATCACGCTTAATATCTATTGTAGAAGAAGAAGTTTTAGAAACAGTTATCCCATTTTTTGTAAGCTATATTTGAGTAAAAAGTAATTTGAAATCCATGGCCTACGTTGTGACATATTACAAAAACCTGAGAAACAAGAAAACCACAAACGGTTATAGCTCCCTTATTTGAGGAGATACGAAAAAAGTTAAAGAGATGAAAGTTGACGGCAAAGACAATGAGAATAATAGGAATGTGTATCAAGAAGTTCTACTAACGCAGCTGGTTTTGACATACGCTCTTGTGCAAAAATGAAAAGAACAAATCTCAAAGTAGGCCATGACACTATTAATTCCGTTTATTTTTTCTCTTTCCAACGATATAAAACATGTCACAAAAATTTTAACCGATAGTGCCAATATTTAATATTTTACGAAAATCAAAATTCATATCATTGATTCGTAAAAATCAGCTATGCCATAATAGTAAAAATTCGCCTTATAATAATTATAATTCAGTAATTATTTATTACAATTTAATACAAACAAACAAATATCCCATAAATAAAAATACAAGTACAAAACGAACATCCAAAAAACGAAAAACTATGTATAACAGTACTACCTACTACCATACTGAAAAGAAAATGGGTGTATTTATTTTCCTAACTACAAATACTCGAATTGTGCACCATGCATTCTAATACATGCTCTACGAGACACATCACGCATTACATTTTGGAGCATTCCAGAAGAAATTGCCTCACATGCGTTTTGTTACATGGCCTATGTCCATTTAACAGTTCTATATAAAAACTAGTGTTTTGTTTATATTTAGCACGATCTGTGCAACATTTTGATTCAGTTTTTGTAAGTAAAACTGTTTTCAACTAACAGAATTTACTTGTATAACTGCTAAACCATTTCACACTGTTTTATGTACATATTTTAATATCTTAGGAACTCAGTCATGTTTTACACTATTATGTATTTCCGTTCTATACAGCATTATCCCAGGAAACAATTGTCTATAAAACATTTATTTACATCAGATACCTATATTTCAACTTTTATATTTTTGTTTACTATGTAAGTACATATGGTTATTTTCCTTACCTTTTCTCGTTACTATATATAGTATATCATATAAGATGTAATATATTTACTGAGTTCTCAAGATATGTTTTATCATTTATTACAGCTGTTCAGATTCGTGGTTATGTATAAAATAGAAATTACGAATTGTGAAGCAAAGACAAATCAGTTGTGGTATGGAAGTAATAAAAACTTTTATTATAGATTCCTTTTATCGATCATATGCCACTATTTTCGTTGTGAGTAAACGAAATTGTAGAATTTGCGATCTGCAAGTTGTTGCGCTTAACTCAACCATTGACAGATAGCCATACCTGCACCGTTTCTATATTTTTATAGCCTTCAATTTAATTAGGGAATTAGATTTCTCAAGTTTATTTGGTAGCATTATTTTCCAGTAAGTATGACAAAAAAAGTTTACCTTATCAGTAAAATTCACCAGGAAATCATTTGCTTGCAGCCTTTGTACTGATTCGAACGTATATAAATTTTAACTGTGGACTTCAGTAATTGATATTACATTTTTATATCCGCGTTAACAATAACATCCAGGTAATTTCATTTATTACTCATTTAAAATTTAATTAATCTTCAATTTTTGTCCTTGATGTAATTTCAATTATTTTTAAGATAAATTTAAATTCAAGGTCAATTCTTTTTAATTTAATAAGTAGTTAGAATACTATATGTACCACATGAGTTTAAAAATATTTTTCTCTTTCTTTTTCATTTATATTTATATTCTTATATGCTTATATATGCTTTTATATTATACTTATATATTTCTATATATTTATATGTACTTATATGTTTATGCACATATATACTTATGCATTTCTGTATACGTTTCTGCATAGCTTCTTCATTCCTTGCACAGCCTATCTTTCATATAGATAAAATTTCGTTAACTTTTCATAAACCACCTAGTCGGTTAATTTTCTTACGATTTTCACTCCATTTCATTAAGAGACGTAAATTGCCAAGGAAACTTTAGAATCCGTTCTTGCAACAAGAGACAATTGTGGGCCTGGATTGCTGTCCCAGAACCAGTCACCTCAACAATAGTCAATCTAGGATCCCGGTATAAATTTGTTATATATATATATATATATATATATATATATATATATATATATATATATTAAATTTCAATTAATCTTTATAAACCGATTTATCTATTATTCATGTAATATATTTTAACATTCATTTTAAACTATCATTTCTCTTACCAACAATTTCAGTCTGATCTATAGTAGACTGGTTATTCGAGAAAAAAAGACAATTCTACTTATTTTCTCTATAGATGGTGCTCAATTTAACATCAATTTTTCTTTGTCTCCTTTTCTCGAAATAAACAGAAATCTGTCGCTTATGCTGTACATATCGAAAAGGGTAAGTTTCTCCACTCTTACGAATACTCTGGATCCACGGCTCTCTGCTCCAACTTAAACCAGCTAGTCGTCCGCATATGTTGCCTCAATTCTTTCTCAAAAATAAATAATAAGGGAAATGAGGTAACAGTTTCTAATTCTGGTTTTGATGTAATCAATATTTTCAGGGACAGTTTGAAATACCTTTGTCTTTAATGTAACCCCAGACGAAAAAATCCAAGGGAGTAATATCTGGTGACCGAGCTGGCCACAGAATAGGTCCATATGAGCCAACAGCTATCTGGCATAACTTGATTTAAATAATTTGTACATATTACAGCAGTTAGGTGGAGCCCCATCGTGTTGAAAATATGAATAATTTAATCTTCCTGCCACTGTTAATTCATAAAGAAAATATTGAAATTCGTTTCGCAGGAAATTAAGGTATCTACGAGCGATTAATTCGCCATCATAAAAATAAGGTCCAATTACTTTAGTCCCTGAAAGACATACCCAAGCATTCGTAGAAGATCTGTCTTAGAAAGCAGTCTCTCTGCACCAATGTGTATTTTCTGGTGTCCACTTTTATACATATTTCCACTGAAAATTCCATTATTAGAAAAAATTGGTTCGTCCGACCAAAGAATATTGCTACATATCAGCGGGTCATTCCTTTTTTATTTATCAACAATGCATCTACAAAATCTTACTCTTCTCGGCTTATTTCCCTCATTTAAATGTTCTTTCCTCATTTTGTAGCATCGAAATCCGTTTTTTTTAAGATTTTTCTTGTACTGTCTTTTCATATGCGACAGTTTCTCTGAATTTGTCTTAAAGAGGTTTTATATTCACTTTTCTTACATTATCCGCAACATGCTCTCGCGTGCGTTTTTAGATTTTAAACTAACTTCCTAAACATAGTTCGATTTGGCTGTGGAGCATCTGTAAATCTATCTCCGTAAACCGTGACTGCCATCTCAGCGTCAAAACTCAAAATTGCACTGACAATAAATGCTAATCATGACGAATTTGTTATTATTGCCGTACACCATAATTATTGATATAAAACTTGTCTTATAGAACTCGACAACGCAACATACAACAGTGAGAATCTGTCAAATTTGTTAATAACTGTATACATTGTTTTTCACTAATCATGGCATAGCTGATTTTTACGTATGGCCAAAGTAACGGATTTATAGTTACCTTAACAAACATATCCAAATCTAAAAATTATATTTTTAAAAATAAAAAAAGTTACTAGGCGATACATGCTCCTATATCACCTGTTAGAAGCCCAAATATACATTTTCAGATATATTTATGCATGTTTATGGTACCTATCTTCCTTGAGAAGAAATAATTACGCAAAACCAAGAGTTAATTTTTTACTTCTAGAAGATTAATTCCAGTTTTCAGTAAACAAGCATTATGAACATAGTTCCGGTTTGCGGTTTGGCTCCCAAAAGTGTTTGGCCCCCAGTCCCACCCTGTATTTGTTAACTATACATGTGAATCTTTATCTAAAATATTAATGTTAATGTCACCTAATATGAATTTGATTATCTTCTTTCGTTCCTTCTAAATGTGAGTCAATATCATCTATAAAGGAGTCTGCAGTGGTTAGTACAATCAATTAACCGATTCACCTCCGAAATCTGATCAACTCAACCGATTTCTTTGAAATTTTGACAGTAGCTCAAAAATGATGCAAATAACAAACCTGACTTAGTGCCGATATGTGCTTCCACCCCGGGGGTGAAAGCCACCCTTTCTCGGGGGTGGAAATTTAAAAATTCAAAATGATACCGGGAATCGATAGAGGATCAAATTTTAAGAAGAAAATGTAGTATAAAGTTTTTTCTACAATCTAATAATTTCTGAGTTATTCGCGATTGAAAATTCCAATAAAAAACACGATTTTCAACAGTTTTTCGTGAATAACTCGAAAATTAAACGTTTTGTGGAAAAAACTATTCTTATCAAAATTGAAGCTTATAAAAAAACAAAGCGATTCGTCGTTTTTCTTTAACGTTTTAGGTCATATTAAGCGACTTATGAGTCATTGAAGACGAATTTTTGTTTGTCGTAAATGTATCTAAAGATTTAAACTTAAATAACGGAAAAATTAGTAATTTTTCAGAGAAAATGTTCATAACCTTTTTTAAAGTGCTTTATTAGACCTTTAAAATAAGCTTTTATAAAAGCCTCTAGCACGAAAATTAAGGAAGTTATGACGAAAATAAGTTAAGTTTCTGGAATTTTTGAAAAAAAATTGACAATAAAATTGGCGCCATGAGCGGCAAAATTAAAATTAATCGTAGCCCATGAAAAACTAACTTTATTTATGTCCCAATAACACGTCCCAAAAGTTTCAATGGTTTAGAGAATGTACATTTTGAAAAAAGTTGTTTTAAGTAAATTTTCTTTCCAATTTTTCAAAAAATACGTTGTTTTTTCGAAATAACTCAAGAAATAATGGTTTTACGAAAAAAGTGTTCTTAACAAAAATTTTGCTTCCTTTTTACTGAAAATTTTACTTTTTTTAAATTCATGTAGCTTAAAAATTAAGCGAGATATGGGCATTTAAAACTTTGATTTCTATGCGAAGGAAACCTCTTTTTAGCCCTTCAACCTTAAAATTCTCTGAACGGAAGGATGTAGAAATATTGCAATCATCATGACTTTATAACTTATGAAATTCCCTACAAAATGATGCGTGGGTTAATGCAAAAAGCTTAAAAGAAAGCCGAGTTATCGTTAAAAAACTAAATACAATTATCTAGAGATAACGTAGGAAAATTACGGAGCGCCTAAATTTTCAACGTTTTGGAGCATTTATTCTTTTGTACATGCTGTGTCTTCTTGATACATACATATCTGAATTCCCACTTGTATAAACACATGCATAAAAAGATGTTATATACAGGGTGTTGCATCATGAGAGGGACATAGCTTAATAGGAGGTAGAGAGCGTCAGTGGTAACCGGAATCTCCCATAGAAATGTCTCATTGGGCCTTCATTACGAAGTTACAGGGTGTTAAATAATTTTTGGCCAAACCTGTTTTTTGTCATAACTTTGACAGGGAATGAAATAACGGATTCATATTTGGTACGGCTAATGTACTAACGAGCCCCAAGAGGTACATGTATAAAAACAAATATATCCAGGTCCGGACTCACTATAATTTATGTTTCTTCTTTGCATCAATAAAACATCACCCTGTATATATTTTTTTGAAATTTCGATACGATATTCGAAAAGAGCAAGAAAAAACAAACAAAATGGCCTATTTCATTTTTTTGTTACACCTTCGTGGTTATTTAAATACGTTGTTAAATGTGCAAGAAAATGGATTACAGAACCCTATTAAATGAGAGGCACGTGAAATAAATAGTTTTATAACTAAAATTTGCAAAAATTCTATTGAGCCTAGGTGGTCTGGGTGAATCCTAATTCCGGCACGTTTTAAAGGTCCATTTTGGTAAAAAACTGTGGTCCTAATAAGTAATCGGGTATGAAATAACAAAATTTTTAATCAATCACAGTAGGCTTGTTCAAAGTGACAGATAATAAAAAGAAATCTCCTAAACAGTTGAATAATTGTTTGTTAGTAATTTAATGTGTCAATAATCCGCATTTAGTTAGTGAAAACTTGTGAAAATATTTTAACTATGCCAGTAAAATTTACAAACGTGGAATATGCTGACATAATATTCATCTATGGTTTCTGTAATGGAAATGGTAGGTCTGCGGAAAGAGAATATCGGCTGCGTTTTCCTGGTCGTCGATGCCCTAATCATAAAACCTTTAGTACGGTGTTCCAGTATGCAAGACAACACTGAAAGTTTCCTACTTCTGCAGTTGTGGAGCGTGTTTTACAACAAGGTGTGCAGGAACAAAACAATATTATAAACGTAGTTCAAGAAAACCCAAATATGAGCACTAGACGAATCAGTTTGGCAACTGGTATTCCTCATTGGCGAGTATGGAGAACCCTAAAAAGAGAACGTTACCATCCATATCATATCCAGCAGGTACAGCGTCTTCAACAAGGCGACGATATCCACCGCCTGGCATTTTGTCATTGGTTGTCTAACCATCGCCCAGTCATTTACAGAACCTTATTTACGGATGAGGCAC
The DNA here is from genome assembly GCA_963675555.1 of Leptura quadrifasciata. NCBI lineage: Eukaryota > Metazoa > Arthropoda > Insecta > Coleoptera > Cerambycidae > Leptura > Leptura quadrifasciata. The sequence goes on along the minus strand of OY776680.1, from coordinate 98,250,488 downwards.
AATTTACAAGGGATGGAGTAAACAGTTCACGAAATAATCATAAATGGGCACAGGAAAACCCACATGCGGTACGCCAACGCCGTTCGCAACACAGGTTTTCTGTAAATGTTTGGGTCGGACTTGTGAATAGACATTTGATAGGGCCACATTTTTTTGAAGAAAGATTGAATGGTGAAATTTACTTTGATTTTCTTCAAAACATTTTACCGAATATGTTAGAAAATATCGGTATAAGAGGCATGTTGTTTCAGCATGATGGGGCCCCACCACATTTTAACCTTCAAGTAAGAGAACACTTAAACAATGTGTATCCTAATAGATGGATTGGACGCGGGGGTCCACATGAATGGCCACCAAGATCTCCTGATTGTAACCCTTGTGATTACTTTTTATGGGGCCACTTAAAAAACGAGGTTTATAGCATTGAAATTGAAAGTAGACAACATTTAATCCAGCGCATCGTTACAACCTGCGACGAAATACGGAATAATCCAGAAATGATACGTCGAGCAATTGGTGACCTTTCTAAACGCGCAAGAAAATGCACAGAATGTGGGGGAGGACATTTTGAAAATTTACTTTAGTGTCAATTACGTTTTATTTTTAAACACATTTAGTTATTGTTTTGTTATTTATTGTTAATTGAATGGAAAATATTTTATTTATTTAGATTTTAGTTTGTTCTCTTTTCCAATTTTTATTAAGTATAAAATGTTGATGATTTTCTTGATCAAAGTAACTGGTTGCTTAGGCCTAATTGGTTTAAATTATCTGTCTTTTTTATTCTTTGAACAAGCCTACTGTGATTGATTAAAAATTTTGTTATTTCATACCCGATTACTTATTAGGACCACAGTTTTTTACCAAAATGGACCTTTAAAACGTGCCGGAATTAGGATTCACCCAGACCACCTAGGCTCAATAGAATTTTTGCAAATTTTAGTTATAAAACTATTTATTTCACGTGCCTCTCATTTAATAGGGTTCTGTAATCCATTTTCTTGCACATTTAACAACGTATTTAAATAACCACGAAGGTGTAACAAAAAAATGAAATAGGCCATTTTGTTTGTTTTTTCTTGCTCTTTTCGAATATCGTATCGAAATTTCAAAAAAATATATACAGGGTGGTTTTATTGATGCAAAGAAGAAACATAAATTATAGTGAGTCCGGGCCTGGATATATTTGTTTTTATACATGTACCTCTTGGGGCTCGTTAGTACATTAGCCGTACCAAATATGAATCCGTTATTTCATTCCCTGTCAAAGTTATGACAAAAAACAGGTTTGGCCAAAAATTATTTAACACCCTGTAACTTCGTAATGAAGGCCCAATGAGACATTTCTATGGGAGGTTCCGGTTACCACTGACGCTCTCTACCTCCTATTAAGCTATGTCCCTCTCATGATGCAACACCCTGTATATAATATTAGTAAAAGATATTTCTCTTCATTTTACTGATTGGGGATGGACAAAAGTCGATGGTACATTAGTACCTAACAAAATGAAGGATATGTCTGCACCAGAAGAACTTTTAAAAATGATATTTTGCAATTGCAAAAAAGGGTGTGGCTCTACTTGTGGGTGTCGCAAACTTGGGTTATATTGCAATGAAACTTGCGGCACTTGCTCAGGTGACAGTTGCCAAAATTGTCCTCCAGTCGACCAAGAAGAAAAGGAAGTTGATAGTTGAAGAAATGGATGAATTTGAAAGTTAAAATTAAATTATTAATATTCATTTTAAAAATCATCTTAATACTGTAAAATAAATATTTTTATTATAATTACAATGTGAAGTTTTAAGAGTTTAATTTCCCTGAAAGGGATGTTTTTAAGGGATGAAAATTTTAGAATAATTTTATTATATCCATAAGCAGCAATTTATTTTCATTTTTTACGCATTCCACTACTTGGAGCTTTCAAAAGTATTTTTTCCCTAATTTTTATTGTAAGGGGTGGTTTTTAGGGGTTGAATCATATTGAAAAATTATGTATCAGGTTGTTTACGACTTAAAGAATATATTTTTTCTATTCAAGATCCAAAATAAGAAGATGTTATGCTTTTTAAACCGTTTCTTTAATAATTGCGTGAGGGGTAGTTTTTAAGGGTAGTTATATACATAGTAAAATATCGAAATACTAGTTACATTATAAAAATCAAACAAATATTTAACAAATTTGAACATAATGATAACCTATCACTGCTTCCATCTATTAATTTTCAATTTTTCCTAAGTTTTATTGTTAGGGGTGGCTTTTGGGGGTTGCATCATTAATAAAATGAAGTATCAGATTTCTTATGCTTAAAGGGAAAAATTCTCCTATTACGATACAAAATAAAAAGGTTTCATGCTTTTTAAACAAATTTTTTTATTAATTTTCGTGTGAAGGGTTGTTTCTAAGGGTAGTTAAATAGTAAAATATTGAAATATTAGAAGATCTATGATTAAAAACAATTGATATTTAACATATTTGAACATAATTATAGCCCATCACTGCGTTAATTTATTAGTTTTCAATTTATTGTAGTAAGGGGTAGTTTTCACCCCTTAAAAACAAAAAGCACACTTTGCGACCAAGTCAGGTTTGAAGAGGAGGGTAAGATGAACTTAATTCTAAATTTTCAAGAAGATCGGAGCAGTACTTCAGATTTCGGACATTTGGCCCCTTTTTAACGTTGAAAGACTGTATTTGGTATGGTCGATATACGGCAATGAGTTTGAAAGGTGTATTAACTCTGAAATTTGATAGTAACTGTAACACCTCATCTCATAAGCTTGATCTTCGTAAAGACAGAATTTATTTTTAAAACTTTTTTAAATGCTCTCCATTTCAAAGTCCTATCATCAAAAGAATATTTTGCAGCACAGCGCCATCTACATTTTAACATATTAAAACACGATTTATATTCAAAACTGAAGTCATTTACACGTTAGGGTATGGATGTTTTCATTAGCGTGATGGTAGAAGTGGGCTAGACCGCGGGGTCCTGTGAGACACAACACGACTAGTCACTGCTACCTATCCTCAGTTCGAGTCTCAGTTGTGGGAATAGGTAGAATAACGGTGGTAACAATAGGTAGTGACGGTGACAAAGTAACAGTAAATGACAAAAATCAGATGTATTATCATATTTTTATAAAATTAAAAAACCAAACCTATTTCCAGCGAGAAAGAAATTATTGGAATTTCCCATGAATCGCTCCATGAACTCCAAGATTTTCTGAAGTCAAGATGTGGAATTCCATCACGTTTATGAGAGAAACGATTTTAGTACGCCAACAGGTGCATAACATAAAAATGAATTTATTTACAATGTAACTGAAACCATTAAAATTGCAACCTCTGGTAAGATTCATTTACACTCCACTTTATGCATACCACACACAACTCGAATGTTTGTGTATATTTTAACAGTCTCAGTAAGAAGAATGCATTATAGTGTTATTAAGAAAAATACTCGGAAAACAATAAATTATCAACGACATTCTTTAACGCACACGTTGAATTTTTCCTCGCAAATAATTTATTTATGACTGACTTGTGTGTTTACTTGTACAGAGTTAGTACGCCATTTTGTATTTATATCGGGGCGGATATTTTTTCGTCATAATATACAGTGTGGCCCATTTCAAATGGAAACCTCTCTGTAAAAAATGTATTTATAATCCTATGTTAGCGCTTTTTCTTTAATGATAAACCATAAACTTTATGACAAAAATTTAGAGATAAATTTCAATTTTCAAAGCCTTCTATGATTTATTTTTAATGTCGAAAATGAACAAATTTGATTAGCGATTTTTTTATTGAAATTTTAACACACCACACACACACACACACACACTGGATTCAATAACCTCTCAAATGGGTAAATCCCAAGTTCCATGAAAAAATATTGAAAAGTGACAGAGCTATGACAAAATTAATATAGGCAGTTGTACGACCCATTTTGAATGGAAACACCCCTGTAAAAAATGTGTCTATTATCTGATTTTGAAGGGACTTTTTTTAAAAGATACACCATCAAAATCTCCACTTTATGACAAAAACTTAGAGATAAATTTCAATTTTCAAGGCTTTCTATGATTTATTTTCAATGTCGAAAATTTGATTAGCGATTTTTTTATTGAAATTTTAACTACACCACTGGATTCAGTAACCTCTCAAATGGGTAAATCCCAAGTTCCATGAAAAAATATTGAAAAATGACAGATTTATGACAAAATCAATGTAGGCTCATAGTAACTTTTACTTGATTTTTTCTAAAAATCGAAGTAGCCCATGAAAAATAAAGAAAAGAAAGATAAATTAAGTGAATAGTTTTAATAAGTATTACATTTTTATTAAGTAATGGCAGATAATAATAGGGTGCCATGGAAAACAAATTTTATAGTCAAACGTCAAATCTTTAAAATTCGCATATTCTCATATTCATTGTTATTGAATTATGAATAATCTAAATGTACAGGAAAAAATTGAACTTGTGCGCCTTAGAGGAGATAATGACAGAACTTTGAAAGAGGTATGAGAGATATTCAACAACAGGCATCCGAATAGGCCCAACATTACTAAAAGTACTGTTTATAAAATAAACAAAATTTTTAATGAGTGTGACGCTGTGACACGGCGTATTATAAGAACAGATAATATACAAAGAAGAACCAGGTACGAGCAGACAGTTTTAAATTATTTTAACAAAAATCCAAACGCCAGTGTAAGAGTAGCTAGCTTAGATTTGAATTTACCTAGAGAAAATATTCGCCGATGCCTAAAGAAGAATTTGGTAAAACCATTCAAACACAAATTTTTACACACGTTGGAACCTGGTGATGATAACAGACGGATGGAGTTTTCCTTGTGGGCTCAAGGAGAGTATCTTAATAACAGAAATTTTAATAAAAATATTTTATTCAGCGATGAAGCAACTTTTACAACAAACGGGGTAGTATCATAAAAAAATTCTAGGTTTTGGGCTATAGAAAACTCACAGTTTGTCATTAATTGTAAAAGACAATATTCCCAAAAAGTTAATGTTTGGTGTGGGTTGCTCAATGAAACAATCATTGGCCCTTTCTTTTTTGAAGGTAATATGAATAGCATGCAGTTTTTACAGTTCCTAAGTAATGAATTTTGGAATATTCTACATGAACTTCCAACACAAGAAAGAGTAAATCTACATTTTCAATTAGATGGAAGCCCTGTCCATAATGCCAGAGTGGTTACCAGATGGCTGAATGTTAACTTTCCTAATCGATGGATAGGTCGTGGTAGCCCGTTCATTGAATGGCCACCCCGATCCCCGGACTTAACACCGATGGACTTCTTTTTATGGGGTTTAATAAAATCTAAAGTTTACAGGTCACGCCCGAGTAATACAGAAGATTTGTGTGCAAGAATAAGACAAGGACAAGCTTGTGCAGAAGTTACCCGGCAACAATTACAGAATGTCGTAAAAAATATTAAAAAACGATTCGACAAGTGCATCAAAATAAACGGCGGCCTTGTAGAGGCTACAAAAATTTAAGAAGTTTTAGTGTAATGTTGTACAATGTGTTATTTTTTTTATTTAATAGGTATCTAATTATTATTCTAATTGTTCATATTTATGTTTTTAAGTACAATATGATTAAGTTTGTTTAAATGACAATATTTATTAAAACTATTCACTTAATTTATCTTTCTTTTGTTTATTTTTCATGGGCTATTTCGATTTTTAGAAAAAATCAAGTAAAAGTTACTATGAGCCTACATTAATTTTGTCATAAATCTGTCATTTTTCAATATTTTTTCATGAAACTTGGGATTTACCCATTTGAGAGGTTACTGAATCCAGTGGTGTAGTTAAAACTTCAATAAAAAAATCGCTAATGAAATTTGTCCATTTTCGACATCGAAAATAAATCATAGAATTTATCTCTAAATTTTTGTCATAAAGTAGTGTTTTCGATGGTTTATCATTTAAAAAAAAAGCGTTAACATAGGATTATAAATACATTTTTTACAGAGGTTTCCATTTGAAATGGGTCACACTGTAGGTAGATTCTAATGTGTTCTGTTTTTGAGTAAAATTTGGTTCGAATCGGAAAAAAAATAAAAATTTATAAGTTAAGTGTCCTTCACATTTCCAGAAAGAAAATGTAAAAAAAATTTAGTTACAATTTTAAAGTGTAAATCATGTGACCTGATGTTTTAACCAAACATTAATTATTAGTTAACTATTCTGCTATGAAAGTTGTGTTATGTCAGAATAAATAAATTAAATCAATTAAAGTAAATCAAGTTAAGTTGTTGGAAGTAGACAATAGTGGACTAAGAGAAAAAAATAGATACAAATCTTTTTATTTCCATAGTTTTTCCTTTTGTAGAAATATATTTTTACTTTCCCTCATACCGTCTGTCTATTTTACGAGGGCCACACCAAATATTAGCTTAATATCTATTGTAGAAGAATAAAGTTATAGAAACAGTTATTCCATTGTTTGTGAACTATACTTCAGTAAAAAGAAATTTGAAATTCATAGCCTATTTTGTGAGATATATTACAAAAACCTGAAAAATAGGAAAACCACAAACGGTTATAGCTTTCTTATTTGAGGAGATATGAAAAAAGTTAAAGGGATGAAAGTTGACGGCAAAGACAATTAGAATAATAGGAATGTGTATCAAGAAATTCTAAAAACGCAGCTGGCTTTGACATACGCTCTTGTGCAAAAATGAAAAGAACAAATCTCAAAGTAGGCCATGACACCATTAATTTCGTTTATTTTTTCTCTTTCCAACGATATAAAACATGTCACAAAATTTTAACTCCTAGTGTCAATATTTAATACTTTACGAAAACCACAATTCATATCATTGAATCGTAAAAATTAGCTGTCATGATTAGTGAAAAACAATGTATACAGTTATTAACAAATTTGACAGATTGTCACTGTTGTATGTTGCGTTGTCGAGTGTTAAGACAAGTTTTATATCAATAATTATGGTGTACACTAATAATTACAAATTCTATATGATTAGCATTTATTGTCAGTGCAATTTTGAGTTTTGACGCTGAGATGGCAGTCACGGTTTACGGAGATAGATTTCCAGATGCTCCACAGCCAAATCGAACTATGTTTAGGAAGTTAGTCCAAAATCTAAAAATGCACGGTTCATTAAAAAAAAAAAGTAGTAAGGCGAGGGCATGTTGTGGATAATGTAAGAAAAGTGAATATAATATTGAATTATTTTAACCAAAATGAAGAAACCTCTTTCAGACAAATTCAGAGAAACTGTCGCATAAAAAAAGACTGTGTGAGAAATATATATATATATATATATATATATATATATATATATATATATATACATAAACAAATTTCGATGCTACAAAATAGGAAAGTTCAACATTAAATAAGGGAGATAAACCGAGGAGAGTAAGATTTTGTAGATGATTGTTAAATAAAAAAAATATTTACGATTTTATTAGAAATTCATGAATTGTTGTAATCATTTCATCAAAATAGCCATAATTAGAAACAATCAGTCATTATCTTATGTCAAAAAATGCCAGCACTTTTAAGTTACACCCACGAAGACTTTTTAAATTTGTTTATTATTTATGGAGAATGTGATAAAGTAATATCAAGAACTTGCAGCACATTCTACTCTACTCTCATTCTACTCGATATCCAGAAAAACGGAAACTGTCACCAAACACTGTAAAACACATACTGGAAAATTTTAAAAAATATGGCTCTGTCAAGGCAAAAATGCAAAGAAGAAAGCCTATTGTTGATGACGAAAACATTGTAATAGTCATTCTGGGATATTTTCATGCATTTCCAAGGATGTCATTAAGACAAGCTGCTCTGGAATCGGGACTATGCAAGGATTCAATTCACAGAATCTTATTAAAACATAAGTTTCACACGTTTTCATTCCATATGGTTCAAGGATTAAAAGAAACAGATTTCCTAAGAAGACAGAATTTTTGTGAGTTTATTCTAATAAGGTCTGAGGGTCACGATTCTTAGTTGGGAAATATTATATAGACAGATGAAGGATAATCTACTAAAAATGGACTTTTCAATAGACACAATTCACATTATTGGAGTGACACAAATCCTCATATGTTCAGAGAGCGAAACTTTCAGGAAAGTTGGCAGTTCAATGTTTACTGTGCCATAAGAAACGATAGAGTGGTGGCATTAGAGTTTTATCAGGAAAATTTAAACGGTAAATTAAATTTTATCTTCTGCTAATATGTATAGGTAAATTTTTGTTTTTTTTTTTAGATGAAAGATATCTGATTATCTTACAAAATTTGAATAATAACCATTTAGAAAATTTATCTCTCGCGGAACATAGAAGCATTTTTTATCAGCACGACGGTGCTCCCCCACATAACGCATATTTAATTAATAATTATTTACAAGAAACTTTTTATGATCAATGGATTGCCAATAATGGACCTTTCTTATGGCCTCCTCACTCGCCCGATTTGTCAGTTCTGGATTATTTCATTTGGGGAACTATTAAAAATAAAGTTTATGACAGCCCATTAACAACCAAGATTGTATGCAAAGAGTAAGAAATGTATTTCAAAACATATCACAGGATTCAATTAGAAGCGCTACCCATGAGGAACTAATCCGATGGTGCGAAAAATGTGTAGAGGTTCGAGGGCGGAATTTTGAGCAATTATTAAATTAAAATGAAATCATATTTTAAATTGATCTTATCTCTGCTATTCTCTGTTCATGCCATATCTTCAATTCGATTAATACGCATGTTACAGTGTTAAGTGTTATTTTGCGTTTTTGTGGATATCAAGTAGCAAATGTGCTGCAAGTTTTTGATATTACTTTGTCACATTCTCCATAAATAATAAACAAATTTTAAAAGTTTTCGTTTGTATAATTTATACGTGCTGGCATTTTTTGACATAAGATAATGACTGATTGTTTCTAATCATGGCTGTTTTGATGAAATGATTACAACAATTCACGAATTTCTAATAAAATCGCAAATATTTCAAAAAGTTGTAACTTTAACCTCCACAATGCTAATATCAGAAAAAAAGGAATTCAATTTTACTCAACTTGACGTAAAAAAATACAGGGTGTTCCATTTGACCTAAACAAGTTTTCGCGGTTTGAAGTTGACAAAAAGTAACGCGAAAAACGGAACACTTGGTATGATATTATTGAATTTGTTTCAGTTGTAGAATGTAGTTCTCCTTGTGTTCTTTTTACGTGACAAGAAGCGAATGAGGATCTTTTACACGAAGAAAGTTTTAACGGTTCTTGCAAACCGTTGCACCTGTCAAATTTTCTATAAAATGTCAAATATCTCTGAAACAGCTAAGTTTAGGTATAGGATATGCTCATATTTTCGACTCAGAATTTTATGCTCTTTTTGAAAACCCTAAAATATATGGGGTGTGCCATTTGAAATAAGCAAGTTGGTATCGACTTCCGGTATAAGCGGAAGTGCCAGCTGCTTGTAATTATTTTAGTTGGATTGGCCTCACCGACATTAGTAATTATCTAAATTTTCAAAATTTTCTGATGCGTACTTTTCTCTATATCGATCGATTCAGTTCCCGGCGAGACACCCTGTATAATTCAATTACAGAGTGCAGCTCTCCTTGTGTTCTTTCTACATGCCAAAAAATGAAGTATCTTTTTTTAATGTCAAATATCTCTGAAACGGCTGGGTTTAGGCATAGGGTATGCTACATGTTTCTGGCTCAGATTTTTATGCTCTTTTCGAAAACCATAAAATATATAGGGTGTTCCATTTGAAATAAGCAAGTTGGTATCGACTTCCGGTGTAACCGTAAGTGCCAGATGTTTGTAATTATTTTAGTTGGATTGGCCACACTGAAGCCAAAGAAGGGTTCTTGCAAAAATACCTGTTCGCCGTCTGTGATTGGCATTTAGAAACAAATTCTGACATTCATGTCAATATCAAATTTTTTCCGGCAGGTAGTAGGTATTCTCGAGGTTAAATTTCAAATTCCAAAGTTCACAAAAACATTTGTTCAGACAAAAACTGGTAAATTATAACATAATTAAATAAAATTGTTTGTTCTCTTAGGAGTTATATAAAACGTCCTTTGTAAGTGTGAGAATACAGGCACCGTTCGCGAACGTCATCGCGCCATCAAAGATCACCTGCGCGATCTTATCACGATGTTATCACCGAATTCCAGCAAGTAATAATTTCCAAACAATCCAGGCCGTAATTCATGCACGGTGTATCGCGCCTATTTAAAAATCTTCGGGGCTGAATAATTCATGCGCCTACGTTATACTCCTGCTAATAACATTAAGCAACGTGATTTTAAGTTCACTGACTGTTCTTGCGTATGATCTAACAAGGATATCTTTGGGTTTTTCGCATCTTCCACATCCGCCTTCACCTCAAATTGTAAGACAATTAGTGGAGTAAAATCGCTCTTCTATCTCACTTATTTCTGGTAGTTTTTTTAAGGTATAACCAAATGGGACTTTCATCATTTTGTTGGGCTTAATTTTAGCTTCTAACGGCACTCTCCAAATTTTCAGAATTTAAGGCTTTTCGAGAAAATAAGCCCCAAAGTCGCCATTAGCAAATCCGTGCATTGGAAACTTCACCGTGTGAGCACGTATGTTAATCATTCAAAATTTATGTATGCATGCATGAAATCAAATGTAGACAAAAGTATAGAAAAGTTTTTAACAAAGGATTCACCTTAACAGGTCTCATAGTTTTAGAGAAATCGACTTTTTAATACGTTTCATTTTCATAGTTAATATAATGCGCCAGACCTGCAGAGTTGCACCTGCATTTTGTAATAACGTTCCATGATCAGTTAATAGTATGTATTGAGCAAGTATACAGGGTGTCTCACCGGGAACTGAATCGAACGATATAGAGAAAAGTACGCAACAGAAAATTTTGAAAATTTAAATAATTACTAATGTCGGTGTGGCCAATCCAACTAAAATAATTACAAGCAGCTCGCACTTCCGCTTATACCGGAAGTCGATACCAACTTGCTTATTTCAAATGGAACACCCTATATATTGTAGGGTTTTCGAAAAGAGCATAAAATTCTGAGTCGGAAATATGTAGCATATCCTATACCTAAACCTGGCCGTTTCAGAGATATTTGACATTTTATAGACAATTTGACAGGTGCAACAGTTTGCAAGAACTGTTATAACTTTCTTCGTGTAAAAGATCCTCATTTGCTTCTTGCCACGTAAAAAGAACACAAGGAGAACTACGTTCAACAACTGAAATAAATTCAATAATATCATATCAAGTGTTCCGTTTTTCGCGTTACATTTTGTCAACTTCAAACCACGAAAACTTGTTTAGGTCAAATGGAACACCCTGTATTTTTGTACGTCAAGTTGTGTAAAATTGAATTTCCTTTTTTCTGATATTAGCATTGTGGGGGTTAAAGTTACAACTTTTTGAAATATTTGCGATTTTTTAGAAATTCTTGAATTGTTGTAATCATTTCATCAAAATAGCCATGATTAGAAACAATCAGTCATTATCCTATGTCAAAAAATGCCAGCACGTTTAAATTATACCAACGAAAACTTTTTAAATTTGTTTATTATTTATGGAGAATGTGAAAAAGTAATATCAAGAACTTGCAGCACATTTGCTACTCGATATCCACAAAAACGCAAAATAACACTAACACTGTATCATGCGTATTAATCGAATTGAAGATATGGCATGAACTAAAATAGCAGGGATAAGATCGATTTAAAATATGATTTCATTTTAATTTAATAATTGCTCAAAATTCCGCCCTCGAACCTCGACACATTTTTCGCACCTTCGGATTAGTTCCTCATGGGTAGCTCTTCTAATTGAATCCTGTGATATGTTCTGAAATGCATTTTTTACTCTTTGCATACAATTTTCAATGGTTGTTAATGGGCTCTCATAAACTTTATTTTTAATAGTTCCCCAAATGAAATAATCTAGAACTGATAAATCGGGCGAACGAGGAGGCCATAAGAAAGGCCCATTATTGGCAATCCATTGATCATAAAAAGTTTCTTGTAAATAATTATTAATTAAATATGCGTTATGTGGGGGAGCACCGTCGTGCTGATAAAAAATGTTTCTATGTTCGGCGAGAGGTAAATTTTCTAAATAGTTATTATTCAAATTTTGTAAGATATTCAGGTATCTTTAACCTAGAAAAAAAACAAAAATTTACCTATACATATTAGCAGAAGAGAAAATTTAATTTACCGTTTAAATTTTCTTGATAAAATTGTAATGCCACCACTCTATCGTTTCTTATGGCACAGTAAACATTGAACTGCCAACTTTCCTGAAAGTTTCGCTCTCTGAACATATGAGAATTTGAGTCACTCCAATAATGCGAGTTGTGTCTATTAAAAAGTCCATTTTTAGTAAATTTTGCTTCATCTGTCCATATAATATTTCCCAAATAAGAATCGTGACCCTCAGACCTTATTAGAATAAACTCACAAAAATTCTGTCTTCTTAGGAAATCTGTTTCCTTTAATCCTTGAACCATATGGAATGAAAACGGGTGAAACTTATGTTTTAATAAGAGTCTGTGAATTGAATCCTTCCATAGTCCCGATTCCAGAGCAGCTTGTCTTAATGACATCCTTGGAAATGCATGAAAATATCCCAGAGTGACTATTTCAATGTTTTCGTCATCAACAATAGGCTTTCTTCTTTGCATTTTTGCCTTGACAGAGCCATGATTTTTAAAATTTCCCAGTATGCGTTTTACAGTGTTTGGTGACGGTTTCCGTTTTTCTGGATATCGAGTAACAAATGTGCTGCAAGTTTTTGGTATTACTTTATCACATTCTCCATAAATAATAGACAAATTTAAAAAGTCTATATCGATCGATTTAGTTCCCGGTGAGACGCCCTGTATAGGATCTTGTAGGGTACCTAGTCCTTTCGTGTTATTATTAATCTTTTCAAAATTGACAAATAAAGTTTTATAAGTAAGTTCTTATATGAAAACTAGGCGAGAACGAATAGCTTTAAATAACTGCAATTTCATTTGAAGATGGATTAAAATTTGTTACGTATATTGTATTCTAGGGCATGATTGTCAACAAACCAACAAAAAAAGGAATACTAAGCTTAATAAAAGCAACTGTATCTCGACAAGATGAATTTACCAAAAATATTCTTATTCATAAAAATGCAATATTGTCTGCTATGAAAAGGTTTAAATTTCATATATCTTGTCGAAGTTCGTATATTAGTCGAGGAAATATTAGTACCAACTCTTCTACTTTACCTAGTACTAGTTTAAATGAACAGCTTCCTACTCGAAGTACTGATTGCTTTGAAGTACGCAAAATGTGTTTATTTTGCAAGAGAGTGGAAAAACTTTTCCATACCTATGTCTACATTTGACTTCATATACAGGGTGTCCATTATTCATTAAATACTGTTCGGAGACGGTTTTTGTTTCTCTCGATATCTATTAGCAAATATTTCACATGTTTTTGATAAAACTTTGTAACATTCTGCATAGATTATAAACAAATTTAAGTAATCCTCGTGTGCATAATTTAAGCGCCCCAGCATGATAATTAATACTTGTCAATTGGTAAGTGACAGCTACATACATTTGTTTAGCACTCAACGCCGTCATAGCCAACTAACAGTAATTAAACTTAAAATCCATAGCAAAATCCCCATATAGAAATATTGAATTGGGAATATCTCGAAAACTAAAAATTTTCGGAATAGACATCCATTACAAACTTACCCTTATTTTTAATGGCGAATAAGATAAGATTATAAAAAGTGGGGGTTTCCATTTGAAAAAATTGATTTTTGACAGTTTTCTCAATTTCATCTTTATTCTTATTTTTTGAACACCCTGTATTAATACTTATCAAAATATTATAAAAACTCTATTAAAGTAGGTCTTTTTCAACAAAGAATCGAACCCAAATTAGATAATAAAGGCTTCCTTATAGGAAAAATTGATAATTCTTTTAGGGCCCGCAAACGTCATTTTTGACATAAAAATTGAAATTTCTCAAAACCGGAGAGACATAGGTATAGGACATGATACACAAAATCGGCCTAGAATTTTGCGTACAATCCAAAAATGTTATAATATATAGGGTGTCCCATTTAAAATAAGCAAGTTGGTATCTACTTCCGGTATAACCGGAAGTGCCACCATCTTGAATAATTTTAACCGAGTTGCCCCCATCGACATTAGTTTACTACCAAATTTTAAAAATTTTCCGATATCTACTTTTCGAGATATCGATCCAGCAGTTCGTCGTGGGACACGCTGTATATACATACTTAAATTTTGAATAATTAACATACTTACTTACTTACTACAGTTTTTTTGAGTAACTTTACAAAAATTCATAACAGTAGCTCAAAGTGTTGATTAAATTGAGCGATGTATGTTTTAAAAAACACATTTTTCAAATTATTTTTCAGGCATGAAAAAATTTGATTTTACGAAATTCGTCTCTACTAAAAAAAGTTGTAATATTTCATTTCGGATGGCCAAAACTATGTTCTACAAGACGGTGAAGTCCCATTTAGTTATACGTCAATTAAAAAAAAAAACAGCATAACTAGGGGTCGATTTTAATAATAATAATAATAATAAATAACACCACAGGTAATTACGACCCCCTTTATCCCGGAAGGCTCTAGAAAAGCCTTGTGTGGGAGGGGGCTACACGTTTATAGACAAGGGATACACACCCAATATCCGTGTATAGTGAAAAAATTCCTCTCACAATATTTTCCACTGCCATGACCGGGACTCGAACCCTCAACTTTTGGGTGAAGGCAAGTGCACTTACCTCCCGACCAGTCATATGATTTTACTCAACTAAGATATTCTGTTACTGGGCTAGAACTATCACACCAATTTAGGAATCAAAATGTTTACCACAACGGCAATTTCCTGCAAAATAACAGATTTTAACAGATTTTCAGTTCTCGTTCTAAATAATACTTTTTAATGTTTTTAAAAATTTGTCATAAACAAAAAAAGTTTTAAAACTATCCTCCTTATGGAGCTATTATTGTATGCCAATTAATTTTTTAAACATACAGGATAAAGTTATAGCACTGAATTATTGTCACGGAGTTTTTAGTGGTTATATAATTTTTCTTTTAATGTATAATCTGCTGTAGACAATCACATCTGATTGTAGAGTTAACTGACGTCTGCAGCCAAAGGCGTACGTATATTCAACGTGGGTCAGTCACACAATGGCTTCAAATGAAGATTTACACTGTCAAAATTCTGAAAATTTAGATGCATCTTTAGTTTGTGGTTGAAATGATAGGAAAAATAATTTAAACATTCTAGCATTGTCGAGGATATTTAAAAATTCATATATTGTGCTGAAACTTTAAATTCATATACAGGGTGTTTCAGTTCACACACTCCCACAGCCGATATTTCGGAAACTAAAAAAATATAATTTTATTCTGTAAACGGTGATACATTTCTATGGTTAATGCCTTCTTCAGGAAGTGCAATTTACAATTATATCGCCAAAGATGGCGCTGCAGTTTTAAAATATTTTTCGATCCAAGAAGGTTTGAAAACATATGCCATTCGATTAAGAATTAAATTTTAAGCCAAATTGTTCTTAGTTCAAAAAGTCTGATCTGCAGTAGTTTTGAGATATTTTAATTTTATTGTCTAACTTTGAAGTGTTGTAATTTTTTTTTAATTGCTGTAACTTTTTAATCTCACCACAATAAAATTTTGAGAGGTTACTAAAATTGGTTCAAGAACGAAAATTGAGATAACATCAAATCTTTACGTTTTGTGGTCCTTGGAACCCAAAAAAGTGGTTTTTGAAAAATATCTGTGTGTATGTATGTGTGTTAGCACGATAGCGCCGAAACTACTGAACGGATTTTAATGAAACTTTGCATGTGCGTTTCTTTAGTGCCCCAAAAGATCTGAAAAGGTTTTGGTTGAGATCGGATTAGGTTTAGTGCCGTTTTGACGCAACAAGTTGTTTATTTTATAATTACTTTCAATTTGCAATGAAACCATTGAAAAGCAGTTAAAATTCTGATTTCAACGATATATCACACTTCCACCCTTTCGATTTGGTTTCCGTGAAAAAAAATTCAAAACAAAGCAAATATGAAGCATAGATATAATCGATGCGCGTAGCCGTTACGTCGTGAAATTCGTCACATCACGTGTCAATTCACGTGTGAGGGTTTCTTCACTGCTCTAGAAGTAGGGCGGATTACGTTTAGTGCCGTTTTTAAATATATATACAGACAAATCTAAGAATTAAACTACAAATATTCCTCTAAAATCTAGTAAAATTACTGAAATGCTAATGTTTCATTTAACAAAGACAGCCGCGAGCGATCGGATTGCAATGAGCAAATTTTGACGATTGTCATTGTCATCGTTTGTCATCCGATAACGTTGGTGTCATGTCATGTTAATAAGATTTCGGCATATTAGTAACTTTTAGTGACTGCACCAGTGGATAGTCACAAACTTTAAAGGTAGATGTAACAATATCAATATCATATGCTTTCTGTACCTTCGTTGGTGAATTTATTATGGATTATCACTTTACCAATTTTTAGTTTGTTGCTTTACAAATTGTAGGATAACTAGACTTTCTTAGTCGTTCAAGTGATGTTAAAGTTGTTAATATCCTAATAGTATATTATTCAACGAGCGATAATGTAGGTAATAACTCGCATAGATGAAATTTGCAGCACAAGCCGCAGGCCGACCTTTAATCTTGGTTTTCGGATGTAGGTTCTTGGTAACTCTTTGCCTGCTATAAGAGAATTATTTACTGGTGTTAAATTTTTCTTAATAGCACTTCCGACTTTACCGGAAATTACATTAAATTGAGAAATTTAAAAGGAAAAACAATAAATAAGGTAATTTTATTTTTGAATAATACATCTCGACAACAATATTTACAATAGATGCTCGAAAGCTTGAATACACATATCAAAGCGATGTAACAATTTCTCGTTACATGTCCTTAATAACGTGTATCTATTAATTACACCAGCCAGCGTAAGCGTAGATTTTATAAATCTACCATATCTTCTATTAGCTCTTGATATACTTGACTTTTTAAATACCCCCACAAGAAAAAATCCAGAGGGGTCAAGTCCGGAGAAGGCGCGGGCCATTTAACCGGTCCAGAGGTGCAAATCCAGCGCCTTAGAAACGTGTTATTCAAATAAGCTACAACAATATTAAACTAGGACCAATAATTCGAGTCAGTAAAGGAATGCTAGATGGCCCATGTATAGGCGGAGCGGCACATGCTTTTAGTATGCTTATGGCAGTGCGTGAGCGGCTGTCTTGCATGCCCGCTCCATTCTTCTTGGCCACAATTACTGACTCGAATTATTGGCCTAGGTATAGAGTTGTGTGGTGGCCATCTTGCTCAAACATTTTGTAAAAGTCTTGGTAACTCATTTTAAAAAAATCTTAAATAACGCAATTTTCATGGTGTACAAACGAACCTATAACCATTTAAAAAAACCACACCATACATTTAAGCTGAACACAGTTTGGTTTCTTGTTCGAACCATCCATCTTGGGTTGCTTTCCTATCAATATCTAGTTGTTCTATGTTTTGTAATTGTGCCGTTACTGTGAAATTTACTTTCGTCACTCCAAAGTCCACTTTTAAGGAAATTACAATTTCCTTCATAAAGAACAGAAAACTCTGCAAGATAGGTTAAGCGACGATCATAATGCGTAGGCAGTAAATGATGTAATAATTGTGATTTATATGGAAAGTACTTACCTACTTTCTTTTAAGATTCGAACAGTTTGCATCAAATCGAAAAATAAAAAAATACGTGTCAAAAATGTTTCAAAAAACTATCTACTGATACCAAAATGACCTCCCCACCCACCACCCTGTAGGTGAGGCGAGGGGCAACTTTAAAATTTTATTCCGGACATTTTTTTCGATTCTTGCATGGTGTCGCTGTAATCGCAAAAAATGAAAAGAAAACATTACTATTTCAATATAAGCGTCCATAAGTTTGTAAATATTTACAAACTCTAGCTACTCGTGTTGCCAAAAGAACATTCAGTTTAAAAAACAATATCTGTGATACCTTGGTTTTTACGAATGTTTTTTAACAATATTTGTTTTGTGAAATTTCTACGAGAACGTTCAGTTCCTTCTAACTTTTGTAGAGGCAGGAGCGCACTTTTGTGCGGAAAAAGTAATTTCATTTTTCGTTAGTTCTAGCGTTTTTTTCTGCATAATGGCTACTTTAACAGAGGAAGAGAGAGTTTCTCTTTTAATTATGCGAGAAAGGTCCGGGAATTTCGAAATCTACCGTGTCCCGTACCATCAAACGATTCCTAGACACAAGGACAAATAAAATTCGACCAAAATCTGAAATATCGGAAGCTCGACAAATGGAAGTGGCCCAGGTATTTGTTGAAAATCGGAGGTTATCAATCAGAAGAGCCTGTCAACAGCTTGGTATGAGTGCATTTTCGATTCATAAGAATTTGAAACTTTTGAAATTTCATCCTTACAAAATTCATCTTCACCAAGAGTTAAATGAAGATGATTTTGATCGGCGACTTGAATTTAGTGAATTAATGATGGAAAGGAGTAACCAAAACCCAAATTTTTTGTCATCTCTACTTGTCTTCTCAGATGAAGCAACATTCGAACCCAGTGGAAAAGTTAATCGCCATAATTTCAGATATTGGAGTGACCAAAACTCTCACTGGATGCTTGAAACACACACGCAGTATCCACAAAAATTAAATGTTTGGGCAGGAGTTTTCAGGGATCGAATCATAGGACCGTTTTTCATAGATGCAAATTTGAATGGAGAAAAATACCTGGAAATGTTGGCAAATCAAATAGTTCCCGTAATACAAGAGATTGCTGGTGATGAGTTCGATAATGTTTTGTTCCAGCAAGATGGGGCTCCTCCACACTATCGGGATATTGTTAGGGACTATTTGAATGGTACACTCGAAAATCGATGGATAGGCCGAAGAGGAACTATTGAATGGCCAGCAAGATCTCCCGACCTCGCGCCACTTGATTATTTTATTTGGGGCTACGTGAAGGGAAAGGTTTATTTCACTAAATCTCGTTATTTGGAAGAGCTGAAGCAACGCATAATAAACATTTTTGCAGAAATACCACCTCAAATGATAAGAAGTGCTATTGAAAATTTTTACGTTCGTCTCGGACAACGCTAAGAAGTCAATGGGCACCATTTTGAACACCTGCTATAATCTTGAAATTAAAACCTGCTAGTGTAGCAGTTAAGCTGTAAATTAATTACCTCAACTGGCCCAAATCCTCACCTTGCCTTAAATGGCTGAGTTACCTCCTTGCCTTCACTGGCTGGGATCAAGAACTTGTCTGAAGTAGCTGAATTAAGAGGTAAAACCACTGTTAGTTTTTTTAAAAACCGAGTTTTTTATTGCCCTGTAAAAAATGTAAATTGAAAATTACTAGCTGCTACTAAATTTACAGAATGTTAATAGTTGTTGTAATTTCCGCACGACCGTGTAAAATCACTTTTTTCAATACAGCTCGGGAAATCATTCACTCTGAGATCAGTAGTTTTACTTTTCGTAAGTATGCGTTCAAAACTTGCATGTTTCCACTTAATTTTTTGCGATTGCAGCGACATCTTGCGAGAATCGAAAAAAAAATGCTCGATATAAAATTCACGTATTTTTGGCCGTAGAATCCGAATCCGCTATAAAAAATAGGGATTTTCATTACAAATTTCAAAGTTGCCCCCGCCCCACCCACTGGGTTAGGGGTGGGAGAGTCGAATCCAATGTCATTGGATAGATTTCGTAAAAATAACAAATACGTGTTTTTCAGTTTTTGAATTGGGCGTTTTTTTATGGGCACAAGACGCTACTCTTGAAACAGTAATGTTTTCTTTTCATTTTTTGCGATTACAGCGACACCATGCAAGAATCGAAAAAAATGTCCGGAATAAAATTTACGTATTTTTTGCCGTAGAATCCGATTCCGCAATAAAAAAATAGGGTTTTCCACAGGGTGGTAGGTGGGTCATTTTCGTATCAGTAGATAGTTTTTTGAAAAATTTTTGGCACGTATTTTTTTATTTTTCGATTTGATGCAAACTGTTCGAGATTTTCCACCGTTCTCATACTTTTCTAGCACCCGGTGTAATGCTGATATTTTAATTTAATATTAGAAACATTTATTTTGCAGCCAAACCGCGTTGTCAGCCGCGCCCCACCTCCGCTCGATGCCACTGGCGAAAATGTATTATTAATATTATGGTCGTTCTTTATTGTTACTCACTGTTCGCGTACAAAGCGAATGGCGACTTGGTGTCTCTGGAACGTTTTCTGAATTTTTAATGTCGTCTACCAGCAGCCAGGTGGGCAACGGGGCAAGTCGGGACAACTCATCGAAAATCGCGAGGAATACAAATCGTTTTGGGTTTATTTAACTGTAAACAAAATTTACGAAAACCGGAGACAATCGCCAATGTCCAGCTAGCTGTATTAGAATACGAGGTCGATATCGTAAATAAGCTGCCCAATAAATTAAGAATGTATCAGGAATATCTAATTTTTTCTAGTATAAAGACGCGAAAGCCCCGCTTACTCATTCACTGACTAACCAATAGGTAGTTCTCCCATTTCCAGTGTACGTAGAATGTTAAAATTTGAGGCAGTCGTCTTTTACAGAAAACAGGAAAATAACGTCAAAAAAGATGTTCAAGAGCCAACCACCCAACCCAAACCGAGAGGGTGAAAACGGTAAGTATTATTATCAATATTGCGGTGGTTTTTTAAATTCTATTTATACGGGGTGTTCCAATAGTGCGTCAAAGTCCAGTATCGGCCTCATTAGAAGACTTTGGAAAATTATTCTTTTATGGAAGTGGTATAGTGTTAGAAGGCGCACATTTCAAAAATATTTTTAAGTATACAGGGTGGCTCGCTACAGCGGAGCATCTACGAGGTAATTTTTTTGAAATGGAACACCCTATACAGGGTGTCTCACCGGGAACTGAATCGATCGATATAGAGAAAAGTACGCATCAGAAAATTTTGAAAATTTAGATAATTACTAATGTCGGTGTGGCCAATCCAACTAAAATAATTACAAGCAGCTGGCACTTCCGCTTATACCGGAAGTCGATACCAACTTGCTTATTTCAAATGGAATACTCTATATATTTTAGGGTTTTCGGAAAGAGCATAAAATTCTGAGTCGAAAATATGTAGCATATTCTATACCTAAACCTAGCCGTTTCAGAGATATTTGACAATTTATAAAAAATTTGACAGGTGCAACGGTTTGCAAGAACCGCTATAACTTTCTTCGTGTAAAAGTTCCTCATTTGCTTCTTGTCACATAAAAAGAACACAAGGAGAACTACGTTCTACAACTGAAATAAATTCAATAATATCATACCAAGTGTTCCGTTTTTCGCGTTATATTTTGTCAACTTCAAACCGCGAAAACTTGTTTAGGTCAAATGGAACATCCTGTATTTTTTTAAGTCAAGTTGTGCAAAATTGAATTCCCTTTTTTCTGATATTAGCATTGTGGGAGTTAAAATTACAGCTTTTTAAAATATTTGCGATTTTATTAGAAATTCATGAATTGTTGTAATCATTTCATCAAAATAGCCATGATTAGAAACAATCAGTCATTATGTTATGTCAAAAAATGCCAGCACGTTTAAATTACACCCACGAAGACTTTAAATTTGTTTGTTATTTATGGAGAATGTGATAAAGTATTATCAAGAACTTGCAGCACATTTGCTACTCGATATCCAGAAAAACGGTCCCCGTCACCAAACACTATAAAACGCATACTGAAAAATTTTAAAAATTATGGCTCTGTCAAGGCAAAAATGCAAAGAAGAAAGCCTATTGTTGATGACGAAAACATTGAAATAGTCATTCTGGGATATTTTCATGCATTTCCAAGGATGTCATTAAGACAAGCTGCTCTGGAATCGGGACTATGCAAAGACTCAATTCACAGAATCTTATTAAAACATAAGTTTCACCCGTTTTCATTCCATATGGTTCAAGGATTAAAAGAAACAGATTTCCTAAGAAGACAGAATTTTTGTGAGTTTATTCTAATAAGGTCTGAGGGCCACGATTCTTATTTGGGAAATATTATATGGACAGATGAAGAAAAAATTACTAAAAATGGACTTTTTAATAGACACAATTCGCATTATTGGAGTGACTCAAATTCTCATATGTTCAGAGAGCGAAACTTTCAGGAAAGTTGGCAGTTCAATGTTTACTGTGCCATAAGAAACGATAGAGTGGTGGCATTACAATTTTATTAGGAAAATGTAAACGGTAAATTAAATTTTCTCTTCTGCTAACATGTATAGGTAAATTTTAGGGGTGTAATGGGGTAGTGAAGCGCAAGTTATAGCCTCTCCTACTCAATTGTTAACCTCACCTTCGCGATGAGTTCAATTTGAACTTGGTGCAACCTGTTTTCACTAACGAGGCTCTAACGACCGAGTAAGGGCGGAATAATCCTTACCTTTTGCCGTGAGCACATCCACCTTCTCACGATGAGTGCGGTAAAAATAACCCACCGCACAAAAAGGTTGCTTTTGGAAGCGTTTGGTTACCCCATCGTCGCAGTCACCTTCTGTGCCATGGGACCACACCACTCGCCTTCCGCAACCGAGCTGGTCAGTTGCATACCTGCTCCAGCTAAAACTTCAAATGCAGCTTCGTTTTCAGTCGATTAAGGCTTTTAAAAAAAAATGATGGAGCGTTCAAGTGGGACAAAATCATCCGGAGGTAAAATACCCTCCCGATCGGATCTCCGGGGGAGGGTGCCCACAGGGACACCTCATCGAATGTCGAAGAAACACCGACAAGTTATAGGTAAATTTGTTTGTTTTTTTTTATGTGAAAGATATCTGAATATCTTACTAAATTTAATTAATAACTATTTAGAAAATTTACCTCTCGCCGAACATAGAAACATTTTTTATCAGCACGACGGTGCTCCCCCACATAACGCATATTTAATTAATAATTATTAAGAGAAGAATTTCTGCACAAAATATTGGTCATAAATATACATTCTTTAACTAACAATTTAAATTAAACGGGAATGAGTTTAAAAAATATATATTTTCTCCTCATTTTTGTGGTTTTCCGGGTTTTCCGGGATATTCTGTATTTGACAAGAGGCAAACAACTAAAACCTTAAACTAGATGCAATATCAACAAAAAAATATGTGCGTCACAAATACCCACGGGGGGGAGGGTTTCATATTGGTAGCTCATGGTCTATAATTAGCAGAAATTTAATTTTCATTGATGAAAATGCTCACTCCTATTGTATTTACTTTGAAACGCATTGAATTGATTGCGATACTCGTCCACCGCGTGCTCCCGACTTGAATCCCATTGAGCATGTGTGGCATTTATTGAGTAGAGCATTTCGACCAGTTCCAAAGGACGTTAGGCAAATGTTAGATATTCTTCCCGTTTTATGGCCACAACTCACATGAGAATGACCTGTATCAACGATCCTGCATGATCGTATAATTTCACAAAATTATCCAAAATATCTCTTTCAGATGATTTCTAAGAAACGCCATCACCTTTTAGCACATTTGCAATTCTGAAGAGACATATTTAAATCTACAAATGGCAAATATGTATAATAAAATAATATTACTTAAACATTTACATATACACATGTAGGTAATCAATAATAACAATACTGCTAGCAATAAATTATTCCATTGGCATTCATCAATCACAGTTTAAAAAATATACTTGATATACATATTAATTGATTTACTGGGCGATAAAATTGTAGTAATGTATAATTTATCTTTAATAGAATCGCATTTTAGGTATAAGGTGATGCAAGAAATGACCAACGGACCAATCGCTTCGCGATGGGTGGTTCGAATGTATGGCAAAAAAAAAACAGCAAAGTATTTCCGGCCCTTCTGAACTGATACATTTTTTAGGGTAACCCACATGTATATTTTTCGCTAAAAGTATATCAAGTTTTTTATAATATCCATTAATTCTAGTCTGAGAACCAAAGCACGCACACAGGACAATCACCAACACCTCTACATCCAACAGTAGCGGGTCTTGGTCTAAAAAACGATGTTGCACTGTGCTAAGTGAGCAAACATTCTGATATACTGACAATACACCATTTGAAAGAAGCAAGCATGTCTGGAACACTGATCATAAACCAATCTGAATATGGTGGGGCTGTCTCGGCAGGGACACCCTGTATATAGATAATCATATTACAATATTCCATTTGTAATTTTCGCCCATAAGATAATTTAAATGAATTTTAACGCAAAACCTTCCCCGATTTAATTTATATTCAAGATAAGTAACTTCCTTATTCTGAACGGATTTTATGGCCGAATTTTAATTTATAAAAATTCATGATAAATATTTTTGTAGGTCGCATAAGATGAAATATTTTTAGGCAAAATAAAATGAGATAGAGTTTATTGATGCTGAAACACTAAATAGCATATACACAGGTCAATAGATATGGACAATTATTACAGGATAATACAGGAGAAATGGAGTTTAAGAAAAAAATAATAATAATAATAAATAATAATAATAATAAATAATAATAATAATAAACAATAAATACACCACAGGTAATGACGACCCCCTTTATCCCGGAAGGCTCTAGAAGAGCCAGGAACTTTTGGGTGAGAGGCAAGGCGACCATCAGTCATACAATACAGGGTGTTGCATCATGAGAGGGACATAGCTTAATAGGAGGTAGAGAACATCAGTGGTAACCAGAACCTCCCATAGAAATGTCTCATTGGGCCTTCATTACGAAGTTACAGGGTGTTAAATAATTTTTGGCCAAACCTGTTTTTTGTCATAACTTTGACAGGGAATGAAATAACGGATTCATATTTGGTACGGCTAATGTACTAACGAGCCCCAAGAGGTACATGTATAAAAAAAAATATATCCAGGTCCGGACTCACTATAATTTATGTTTCTTCTCTGTATCAATAAAACATCACCCTGTATATATTTTTTTGAAATTTCGATACGATATTGGAAAAGAGCAAGAAAAAACAAACAAAATGGCCTATTTCATTTTTTTGTTACACCTTCGTGGTTATTTAAATACGTTGTTAAATGTGCAAGAAAATGGATTACAGAACCCTATTAAATGAGAGGCACGTGAAATAAATAGTTTTATAACTAAAATTTGCAAAAATTCTATTGAGCCTAGGTGGTCTGGGTGAATCCTAATTCCGGCACGTTTTAAAGGTCTATTTTGGTAAAAAACTGTGGTCCTAATAAGTAATCGGGTATGAAATAACAAAATTTTTAATCAATCACAGTAGGCTTGTTCAAAGTGACAGATAATAAAAAGAAATCTCCTAAACAGTTGAATAATTGTTTGTTAGTAATTTAATGTGTCAATAATCCGCATTTAGTTAGTGAAAACTTGTGAAAATATTTTAACTATGCCAGTAAAATTTACAAACGTGGAATATGCTGACATAATATTCATCTATGGTTTCTGTAATGGAAATGGTAGGTCGACGGAAAGAGGATATCGGCTGCGTTTTCCTGGTCGTCGATGCCCTAATCATAAAACCTTTAGTACGGTGTTCCAGTATGCAAGACAACACGGAAAGTTTCCTACTTCTGCAGTTGTGGAGCGTGTTTTACAACAAGGTGTGCAGGAACAAAACAATATTATAAACGTAGTTCAAGAAAACCCAAATATGAGCACTAGACGAATCAGTTTGGCAACTGGTATTCCTCATTGGCGAGTATGGAGAACCCTAAAAAGAGAACGTTACCATCCATATCATATCCAGCAGGTACAGCGTCTTCAACAAGGCGACGATATCCCCCGCCTGGCATTTTGTCATTGGTTGTCTAACCATCGCCCAGTCATTTACAGAACCTTATTTACGGATGAGGCACAATTTACAAGGGATGGAGTAAACAATTCACGAAATAATCATAAATGGGCACAGGAAAACCCACATGCGGTACGCCAACGCCGTTCGCAACACAGGTTTTCTGTAAATGTTTGGGTCGGACTTGTGAATAGACATTTGATAGGGCCACATTTTTTTGAAGAAAGATTGAATGGTGAAATTTACTTTGATTTTCTTCAAAACATTTTACCGAATATGTTAGAAAATATCGGTATAAGAGGCATGTTGTTTCAGCATGATGGGGCCCCACCACATTTTAACCTTCAAATAAGAAAACACTTAAACAATGTGTATCCTAATAGATGGATTGGACGCGGGGGTCCACATGAATGGCCACCAAGATCTCCTGATTGTAACCCTTGTGATTACTTTTTATGGGGCCACTTAAAAAACGAGGTTTATAGCATTGAAATTGAAAGTAGACAACATTTAATCCAGCGCATCGTTACAACCTGCGACGAAATACGGAATAATCCAGAAATGATACGTCGAGCAATTGGTGACCTTTCTAAACGCGCAAGAAAATGCACAGAATGTGGGGGAGGACATTTTGAAAATTTACTTTAGTGTCAATTACGTTTTATTTTTAAACACATTTAGTTATTGTTTTGTTATTTATTGTTAATTGAATGGAAAATATTTTATTTATTTAGATTTTAGTTTGTTCTCTTTTCCAATTTTTATTAAGTATAAAATGTTGATGATTTTCTTGATCAAAGTAACTGGTTGCTTAGGCCTAAATGGTTTAAATTATCTGTCACTTTTATTCTTTGAACAAGCCTACTGTGATTGATTAAAAATTTTGTTATTTCATACCCGATTACTTATTAGGACCACAGTTTTTCTACCAAAATGGACCTTTAAAACGTGCCGGAATTAGGATTCACCCAGACCACCTAGGCTCAATAGAATTTTTGCAAATTTTAGTTATAAAACTATTTATTTCACGTGCCTCTCATTTAATAGGGTTCTGTAATCCATTTTCTTGCACATTTAACAACGTATTTAAATAACCACGAAGGTGTAACAAAAAAATGAAATAGGCCATTTTGTTTGTTTTTTCTTGCTCTTTTCGAATATCGTATCGAAATTTCAAAAAAATATATACAGGGTGATGTTTTATTGATGCAAAGAAGAAACATAAATTATAGTGAGTCTGGACCTGGATATATTTTTTTTTATACATGTACCTCTTGGGGCTCGTTAGTACATTAGCCGTACCAAATATGAATCCGTTATTTCATTCCCTGTCAAAGTTATGACAAAAAACAGGTTTGGCCAAAAATTATTTAACACCCTGTAACTTCGTAATGAAGGCCCAATGAGACATTTCTATGGGAGGTTCCGGTTACCACTGATGTTCTCTACCTCCTATTAAGCTATGTCCCTCTCATGATGCAACACCCTGTATTACAAAAACCTGAAAAATAGGAAAACCACAAATGGTTATAGCTTCTTCATTTGAGGAGGTACGAAAAAAGGTAAAGGGATGAAAGTTGATGGCAAAGACAATAAAATATACATATTAGTATATAGACCACCAAGTGGAGATATTGATATATTTATTACGCATCTCTCTCAAGCTCTAGATATTGCCTCAAGTAAAAGTAATTTTATTATATTGACTGGGGACTTTAATATAAATTTCAACGAAAAATGCACTTCCACAAAGTTATTGAAGGACCTATTCAGTTGTTATGAACTTACAATAACTTGCCCCAATGAAAATACCAGAATATTCACATGTAGAGATGGTTACACCAGTTCGACTTGTATTGACTATATGGCCACTAATATGTCAGCAAGCATGTTTGACTGTCAATTAAATCCAAACATTGCAGATCATTTATCCCACTTCTTATGTATAAACTCATCTGCCACACATGAAATTCGAAGTAATCAAGTAGAAAATTACAAAGTTCTAAAAAAACGAAGCATTACAAGTAGCAATATAGCACATCTAAATGTATTACTCAGTAAGGTTGACTGGTTCTACTTATTTTACTTTAATGTAAATGATGGATTTTTGTTTTTTATAGAAACAATTGTATGGTACTTTAACGAGTGCTGTCCAGTCAAATATAGAGAAAAAAAATGTACGAGTAATAATAATGCAAATGATAAAAATTGGTTAACACAGGAACTGATTAAAGAAAGCACTGAAATAAAAAATATGTTTTGGCTCATGAAAACTTCAGATTGGTAACAACTTAAAAATGAGTATCAAATTTAAAAAAAAAAAGAATATAAGAAAAATATCAAAATTACCAAACAGACATATTTTAAAAACAAAATTAATAATTCGTCAAATAAAACAAAGGAAACATGAAACATTATTAATTCTAGACTTGGTAGATGGAATAAAAATAATAAAAATATTATACTCAAGTACAATTCAGAATATGTGTCTGGCCAATGACTTCTGAAGTCATTGTCTGACCCTTACGAAGTCTCTGAATTATTTGCTTCCCATTTTTCCTCAATAGCAGAAAACAAGATTAAAGAGCATTTTGGCCAAAATATGGCATTACCTTGTACCACTACAATAAAAAATAATAACATCGGAATTTTGTATAGAACCTGTCACGGAGAAATGAATTTTAGACATAACTAATACACTTAAAAATGAATTTTCCTGTGGCACTGATGATATATTTCTTTTCATTCTTAAGAATATTAACATAAATATTATTGGTCCTTTAGTGTATCTGATTAATCAGTCGTTTTGCCAGGGTTGTTTTCCTGACATATTCAAAATTGCGCGTTATTCCACTATTTAAAAAGGGCTGCTCTGAAGACATTGACAACTACCGACAGATATCTATACTCAGCACCATATCTAAAATTATGGAAAGGGCTTTTTATGTGAGATTGATTGAATATGTTGAAAAAAATAATTTTTTTAACACCATCACAGCATGCCTTTAGATCTGGCAGATCAATAGAGACTGCCTCATGTCATTTACTATATTATGCACATTCTTGTCTAGATGATGGAAAGTACGTTTTGTCAATGTTTCTTGACCTATCCAAGGCTTTCGACACTGTTCACTCCGAAAAGCTTTTAAGCAAACTATTCGACCTTGGAATTAGGGATGCTGCCCTGAGATGGATCCAGACTTACATGGAGGGACGGTCATTAACAGTAAGCTACAATAATAACATGTCATCCATTCATAATGTCAAACTTGGAGTACCGCAGGGCTCAGTTCTTGGACCCTTACTTTTTATGCTACATGTTAATGACCGTCCTGATTACATAAAAAGTGCTGGGCATGTCACCATGTTTGCTGACGACACGACAATTTCAGTATCGGCAATAAGAAATGATGATCTCCAGTTGTATGCTGGAAATGTTGTAAATTTATTAAGGTCCTGGTGTGATAGAAATCGATTAATATTAAACACAAATAAAACGATGATTATAAATTTTCACATTAGAAGACCTCTACCTATAAATTTTAAAATATTTGATATAGAGCTAGGAAAAGAAATTAAATATCTTGGTACCTCCTTAGATTCTAAACTATCATGGGACAAACATATCGATGACGTGTGTAATAAATTATATAAAGCTTATTCTGGCATCTTACAATTGAAAGACACGCTAGACGAAAGTGGTCTATTAAGTATTTATTATGCCTTAGCCTACTCACACATTTCGTTAAACATCATAAGTTGGGGGTGCGGAAGAGAAATGGGTAGGGTATTTGTCCTACAAAAAAGACTAATACGTCTTATATTTAACTTAAAGTACAATGAAAGTTGTAGAACAGCTTTCAGAGAAAAAAAATTGTGAGTCTCCCATGCATATATATCTTTAAATGTCTCATGTACACTAAAAATAACATCTGCTCGTTTGTTCAAGTTGCAAATACCCATCGATACAAAACCAGTCATGGGAAGCTCTTAAGTATCCCATCGCACAGAACAACTTCTTTTAAACATTCGTCATGGTATAACTGCGTTAGTCTGTACAATGCAATACCTGAATCTGTGAGAGAAATAAAGTGCCCCAAGTTATTTAAAAATAAAGTTAAAACCATGCTATTAGAGTGTGTTTTTTATAGTGCTGACGAATTTATGTCCGGATTTTCCTAACCTGCTTATACACTCGCAGTCTACATACACACAACAACGCCCAGGTTATGTATAATAATGAGGCAACCGAACCTTTCCAAACCCTCACTGGAGTTAGGCAGGGATGTGTCCTGGCACCCCTACTCTTTAATTTGTTTACCACTGCTCTAACAATTATTGTTGACAACAAACTGACAGTCAGAGGAATAGGTCTCAGATACCGTTTTGATGGCGGTCTCTTTAACATAGGGCGCTTTAGAGCTTTCACGAAGACACGCACACGATTCATTTGTGATCTCCAGTATGCGGATGACTGTGCGCTTTTAGCCTCTACGCCGGAAGAGCTTCAAGAACTTTTAGATGTGTATACCCAGAGCTATGATTCATTGGGACTTAAAATCAACATTGGAAAGACTAAGATTATGTCAACTCCTCATCAAGTGAACCAAATAGACATTACACTTCACGAAAATTCTCTTGAAGTGGTGGATCAGTTCAATTACTTAGGCAACGTTGTTAATGACAAAGCAAACATGGACAGCGAGATTCGCAATAGAATTAACACTGCATTTAGAGCACTCTGGGGACTTAGAGAGAGAGAGAGTATTTGACAACCACGACCTTGCTTTGTCAACGAAAATGGCTGTCTACAGAGCAGTTGTCATTCCAACACTGCTATATGGATGTGAAAGCTGGGTCACTTACCGTCGTCATGTGAAAGAATTAGAACATTTTCAGCAAAGACACCTCAGAAGTATGATGAAAATCCGTTGGTTCCATCACATATCAAACGTGGAAGTACTCAGGAGAGCAAACAGCCTTCCAATTGAGGTGCTTATTTCAAGAGCACGCCTAAGATGGGCAGGTCACGTTCATCGTATGCATGATAACCGCCTTCCTAAATGTACACTTTATGGTGAATTGCTAAGCGGTAGAAGAAGGCGTGGCGGTCAGCGAAAGAGTTTCAAAGACGCTCTCCATGAAAATCTAAAATCCTGCGGTATTGCAGACGAGCAATGGGAACAACTTGCAGCGGACAGAACCGAATGGCGAGGGGTTGTGGCCAGCTATCAAGGAAATGTTGCTGCAAGAAGGCCGAATCCAAGACCTAACCAGGTCTATGTTTGTCCTGACTGCGGTCGACATGTGCTCTCCCGAATTGGCCTCTATAGCCATACTCGTGTGCACCGTAGATGAATGGGAATTACAATAGACTACACCTTTTACTTGTTTTTTATTGTACACAATCTATCGACTGTAACATTTTTATACTCGGACTAGAGTAACGGCTAATAATAAAAATAATATACACTCTTTAAACCCGTTTATACACTATTTATTGTATACTATTTTGTTGTTGTATTTACATTATTAATATGTGTGTCTATTTTTATTTTGCTGAGTAATTTATATACTTGTCTGACATGCCATATGTACTCTATGTATCTTATGTGGTTAATAAAGTTTATTATTATTTATTATTATAATTTAGTAATTATTTATTACAATGTAATACAAACAATCTCATAAATAAAAATACAAGTACAAAATGAACATCCAAAAAAATGAAAAACTATGTATAACAGTACTACCTACAACCATACTGAAAAGAAAATGTGTGTATTTATTTTTTCAACTACAAATGCTCAAATTGTGCACCATGCATTCTAATACACAAACGTACTCTATGAGACACCTCACGCATTACATTTTGGAGCATTTCAGGAGTAATTGCCTCATATGCGTTTCTAATTCTGCTTTTGATGCCCTCAATACTTTCAGGGGCAATTCAAAATACCTTGTCTTTAATGTACCTCAGACGAAAAAATCCAAGGGAGTAATATCTGGTAATCGAGCTGGCCATAGAATGGGTCCATAGGTGCCTATCCAGCTATCTGGCATTACTTGATTTAAATAATTCGTATACATTACAGCAGTGTGAGATGAAGCCCCATCTACAACGCAAAATAAACCGTTTTTAATACTGGTTCTGAAACTCGGTTTGCAAGTTGTCTTAACGCAGACACTTTTTGTCAAGGCATTTGATCGGGGTCTAGTAGTACTCCTAAAAATTTCACAAATGGCAGACTTTCATTTAAGGTACTAATATCTCTGGTGGATGATATCATTGTTACCATTTTAGTCTGATTTAGGGCTAGTTGGTAATTGTTGAACCATCTTTCAGCCTTTGATTGTGTTACAGAGCAATTTTGTATGAAAGTGTTCAGGTGGGTTCAGAAAGAGGTAGGAGTTGTATCATCCGCATAACATAGACAGTGGACATTAGTTAGTGCCGAGAACAAGTCGTTTATGTAAATGAGGAATAGCACAGGTCCTAATATTGAGTCTTGTGATACACCCGCGGTCACAGGTAGCTCCCTTGAACGACTGTTTCCAGGACAGACAGACTTTTTTCTGTTAGATATAACTTTATAAGAGCGACAAAGAAATATTGATTTTTGTACAATATATTGTTGGTTTCCAGATGTTTGTTAATTTGTATTTTTATTGCTTTTTCAAAGATCTTAGAAATTATAGGTAACATAGAGATGGGCCTATAATTCGATGAATCATTTACATCACCTTTTTTAAAAATAGGTACCACCGATGCTATCTTAAGTGCCTTGGGGAATAGTCCATGTTCAATGCATAGGTTTACCAATCTAGTTAACGGGGTTATCAAGATACTTTTTATCGACTTATAAGACTAACATTAAGCCCATAAATGTCTTTGCTGCTGTTATTTTTGAGTGAATCAATTGAGTCCCTGACCTCATTTTATGTGACCTCACAAAACTAAAAAGGCAGGTAGGAACTGGTACATCTAGATGTTCTAATGGGTCCTGGTTTGTTGTCGGGAACTCATCCACGACAGAGCCGGCCACATAGACAAAAAATTCATTAAATTTATTGACGTCAATAGAAGATGTTCATTGGGTGATAATTTTCTTTTGATTTATTTATTTTTAGAGTTCTTTATGAATCCCTGGGAAATTTAGTAAAGGTTATTATGACTGAGAGATAAAGCAAAAATTAAACACGAGATAAAGTGAAATTGTGAAATGGGGGGTGCTGTTTAGGTGAAAGTGGTTTTTGCAATTTTCAGCGAAACGTGACCTCCTAGCGGAAAATGTCCTTTACAAAAGTTGTAGATGATAAAAAATCTAAAACCTTCAAATGGGGTATTGTTCCAATTTTCTGAGAAAACGGCGCAAAAACGGATTTTTGGGTTTCGAATTTTTTTCTCCCGTAAAAATAATAAAATTAGCTTCTGAAATATTTACATTTTTCGAAAATGAAACCAAAACGGAAAAATTTATTGGTGTTTTTTTTTATTTAAACATTCTATCCGGGCTCATTTTAACCATTGAAATGTCTGCTATAAAATGGTCTATAAAAATGATGATGGCTTATTTTTCATGAAACTGCCTAAAATTGAGAAATACCAAAAAATAACTTTTCGAATCACGAATTTTTCAATATTTTTTATTATTTATGTAAATAACTTACGTCAATGTAATATTACTAAAGTTGAATGAATTTAAATGAAGAAAGTGGGCGAAATCATTCTGTAACTGGAATTTTTCATGGCGCACCTTACCGTACTGAAAGTCGTAAACTAGACTTAAGACTCACTGGCCCAGTGTGCAGTGTTATTGGTGTACCTATATTTTACCATTTTTTTAATAAATAAATGGTATTACGATGAGTAATCTGTTTTAAGTATATTTGAATAAATAATTATTACGCAAAACAATTAATTTATTAATAATTTTTTTTACAAATTCTGACTCGCTTCATCTTATGTGGTTTTGTAGACATTGCTGCTAACTTAAGAGTATAGTGTTATAATCAAGATGAAGAAGACGAACGAGCGTGATATGTAAATAACTAGTAGGATTGAAAAGAAGAAGAAAAATGTTTTATGTCACATTACATAACCTCACACCTCATCATTACAGAACAATATGTTGAGAAATATATCAAAAACATTTCCCAAGTTGTGTGAGAAGTACCTCGGTAACAACTTGGTGACGAAGAGGTTTGCAGGTCATTCCAAATGGCAGAACATTAAGCACATAAAGGGTCTTAAAGATGCACAGAAGAGTACGCTGTTCACTAAACTAGGTAGACAAATGAAAGTAGCCGTACAAGGTAATTGTTTTTAACAAATTATAATGGTCTAATCTTCAGCTTTTGTCTTTCTGGCGTGTTATTTAGCAATTTCAATTTGATGAATATTATTTGATAAAGATAAACTTTGAGACATTCATGACTCAATAATAGGGCTTTGTATAAGAAATTACTTGAGATGCATAATGTGTAATAGTTCCAACAATTTTTATGGAAAACATAGAACTATAACGTTTGAGTGAGGTATTTTTATTTATGTAAGTATATTTCTCGAGGGGGAAGTGGCGTCTTATTTCAGTCTTTCAATTTTCCAGAGGGTGGATCTATTGATCCAACACACAATTTAAAGTTGGAGCACATAATAGATCAAGCAAAAAGAGCCAACATGCCTTCCGCAACTATACAGAGCATCTTAAAAAGCTGCCAACAGGACAAATCCCAAGCCAAACCTGTGCTGATGGAGATAAAGTAAGTACCTAGGCTTCTAACAATAATATAAATGACTTTGCAAATAGATTTACAAAATACATTCATCCCAAACAATAACAATAACCTCTTTGTTGTAATCATAATAATAATAATAATAGTAATATGATGCTAGTGGCTTGCAAAAAGTCACTAGTGAGGTGGGCGAGGGGGCTGGCGGAAAATAACCTTTTTCGCCAAAAGCCTTTGCGCCTATTCGAACCGCCTCAGTGTGTTGCTGACAATCCACCGACCGTCGATCAGGTGGAAAATTTCTGGAAAACGTTGCCCTGGCACACTTTGAAGCCTTTTGTCAAAGGCTTCATCTATCACAGGAGGTGTGCCATCCAATAACCCCAGAAGAGGTTCGAAGAGCTCTTGAAGGTTCTAAGAATTTTGCTGCTCCAGATCCCGATGGGATTAATAACTTTTGGTGGAAAGTGGAAAAAGTTACCCACCACCGGATTTTTAATGCTTGGTTAAATGGGGAGCAGCAAATTCCTTCTTGGGTTGTTGAGGGGCGGACAGTGCTGATCCCCAAGACCGGAGATTTGTCCAACCCAAAGAACTATAGGCCAATAACCTGTTTAAAGTCATGTTACAAGGTGTTCACGCGCATCTTGTACATGCGGGTACTCCAAGCAGTTAACCCTATTTACGAACGGATATATGAGCAAAGAGAGTCGAAGAGAGATGTCGCTGGCTGCAAGGAGAACCTGTTGATCGACAGATGTGTCATGCAGGACTCCGTGCAGTATAAGCGGAATCTCTCCATGGCCTGGATTGATTACCGCAAGGCATTTGACATGACATCTCATGAGCTTATTGTACACTTGCTCCGATGTCTTGCGGTCGCCGGTCCCGTAGTGAGATGCATTGAAGATCTGATGCCGTTCTGAAGGACTCGCTTTACCATAATATCTGGTAATGATAGAGTCCAAACAGAGCCGGTAACGTTCAAAAGGGGAGTATTTCAGGGAGATTCCCTCAGCCCCCTTTTGTTTTGCATCTCGCTACTGCCATTATCCGTCTCGCTCCGGAAAACCCGCGGTTAGAACTGTGGTACCCCCGGCGACAGGAGGCATAAGGTCACCCATTTGTTTTATATGGATGACCTTAAACTTTATGCCTCCGGAGAAAGGGATCTCCAACAATCCCTTAGGGTGGTACAGGAGTACACGCAGGCTATCGGTATGCAGTTCGGGTTGGACAAATGTGCACTGGTCCATCTCAAGAGAGGACGATGTGGGGACTACAGAGAGGACGCGCAGCTCGTAGACAGAAGCATCCTACATCACCTAGATGCCGGAGAGTCGTACACTTACTTGGGTGTCGAGCAATCCCGATTCTGTCACCGAGTTGGAACCCGCTCGGCGGAAAGCCCAAATAAAAGCTGCAGAACAAACCATCTTTCTGCAGCTCCATTCAGATAAGCCACTGCATGGTGTCTTCTCTAGAAATATAGAAGAACTTGGCTTATCCGAAAGACTGATCTTCCCCTTCTTAAGGTCAGCCGTGCTGAAATCTGAGCCCGAGGGATTTATATTGACTTGCCAGGACGGTGTATTCAACACCCTCGTCTATTGAAGTCGTGTCATGGGGATGGAGGTCGCTGACGTCAACTGCAGAGCGCCGGAGACGCTTATGCACTTGTTGTCGGCCTGCCCAACATATGCAGTCTCCGCCTATATCCAAAGGCACGACGGAGCACTACGAGTGCTTTACTGTCATCTGAGGCACTCGTATGCAGTGCTGCCTTATGCTCCGGGGGATATTGAGTCAGTTGTGGGGAATGAGAGGTGTCTAATTTATTGGAACTACTCGTTTCCCATGGTCAGGCAAATACAGGCAAACAAGCCTGACGTAGTCCTCATAGACCACCAACTTAAGACAATATTCGTCATAGAGTTCTCGGCTCCCATGGAGAACAACATTATCTTGAAGGACGAAGAAAAGCGGACTATATATCGAGACCTACTCTTCGAATTCCGCAGACTGTATCCAGACCATACTGTCAAGCTGGTGGTACTGATTATAGGAGCTCTCGGTGGAACAAGACACACGCTGCTTTCGGAATTGTACATCATACCGGCATGCCGACAATCGGCAAAAGTCCTAGCCGGGAGAATGCAGGAGGCTGTCATTCTTGGTTCATTGTGTCTGCTCAGGGCACACGAGTCACGGAACCAGTGATCACTGATTCTACAGTGTAGAGAGTGGTTACTGGCGCTCCCAGCGTACCCTCTTTGGTATCGGAGGCAGGGAGAAAGACGACTGGTTTTACTTAAAAAAAAAAAATGTAACTCATTATTGTATAAAACGTAGGTTCCTTTAGGACATTGCCAGGTAGTCCATTGCTGTACTCTTGTAGTAGTTCCCTAAGCAAGCTGACAGCTGTTTGTTTCATCCCACAGCTTCTTGAATTCATTGTGGGTGTTCTCTTTGATTATTTGTATTATCGTCATGATCGATAACAGACTAGCCAAGCCTGGTCCAAAGGCCTGCTGCCTTCTTGACCAGTCTGTTGGCTACCTTGTTGCCACTACACTGTGCATGTCCTTTCACCCAGCATACCAGTATGTTATTCATGCTGGAGGCACCCACAAGTGCTTGGTGACATTCCCATACTGCTCCTGTGGTAATTTTGTAACTTCTCAGGGCTAGTAATGATTGTTTACAATCTGTGTAGATCCTGATTGTTTTGTACTGTCTGTTGTGTACTTTGTCTATGGTTAATCTCTTTTTCAGTTATGGTTATGCCCGTCAGTTCTGTCTGTACTATGCTGGCTCGCCCATCTATATTCCATTATTGAATTTGAAGACTTTTGGAGTATATTGTCTGAAAGTTATTTGTAGCATTCTACGAATATTCTTTCCTATTATTTGGGTTTTCTACCACATGTATTATTATCCTCTTCAAAACAAATCACTGAATCTACAAAATAATAGAATTATTGGAAAAAAGCCTCTGCGCCTGTGACGTTTACGCCAAAGGAAAAGTCAGAAGTTATGTTTTGCAAATAATATAAATCGGAATAAACACAGAAATAATATATTTTGCTGACGTTTCGGAAAGTAATCTCTTTCCGTTTTCAAAGCTCTTTTTGGAACAACTCGTATTTTGCTGTGTATGTCAAATACATAGCTTTAAGATTCTGTTTATGTTATTTCCATAGATACTTACTACTTACACAGAACATAGAACTGATGATATTTTCAT
Organism: Leptura quadrifasciata; assembly: GCA_963675555.1. NCBI lineage: Eukaryota > Metazoa > Arthropoda > Insecta > Coleoptera > Cerambycidae > Leptura > Leptura quadrifasciata. The sequence continues at coordinate 98,212,562 of OY776680.1, read as the reverse complement.
TTAGATAATGTTGAGTTTGTTAAGTTCTTCTTTTAACATTGGTAGCCAGGTTGTACAAATCTGCAGAACAGTTTGATACGCACTTATCTTCATTTAATATATTTTTTTTATTTTTATTATTATTATTATTATTATTTATTATTCATTTAATAAGATTATTGCTGATTCTTTAATTTTTCTTTTTTTGGTATCTGTTTCTTTTGTTAAAATTTTTGCCGAGTCCCAGTTTATTCTATGTCCGTTTTCCCAAGCATGTTCACAAATCTTTGATTTCTGAATTTCATCCTTTCTAATGTAATTGTTGTGCTCATCCAACCTCACACTGAAAGGTCTGGATGACTCACCCACATAACATTTATCACATTCGCACGGGATATTTTAAATACAGTTTTTTGAATTCTGCTCCCTGTTTATCGGTTTTGTTTTTGTTAAAATAGATCTTAAAGTGTTCTTCGTTTGAAATATCATCCTAACATCAAATTTGTCACCTATACGGCGTAGCTTTTCCGATAGTCTGTACACATAAGGACATTCAGGTTTTTGTCGTACCTAATTGTCCCTATTTTCAACATTTATGAAAACTCTATCAACAAAGGCTTCAGGATATTGATTTTGTACTAGAACCTCTTTGATACATTTTTTCTCATTATTTAATATTTCATTATTAGATGAAGTTATAAACATTTTACAACACCCCTTTTAACATTTATTGACTGATTTGAGTTAAAATTTAGATATCTATTAGTATGTATATTAGTTGGTTGTGTTTATAGAAAACCAACACATACTGAGATGAACGCCATTTATAAAAAGTTTTTAATACATTTTAGGGGTCCTGGAAGCTGTTTTATCCTATGTGAAGCCTTTACAAACCATCCCCACCAGTTAAAACAAACAATAGCCACCATACTGAGGAAACACCAGTGAGTATATTGTATTATAGAAAATTAAAGCTGTGTCATCTACAAACTGAAGAATGTATGAGTGGGTTTTTAGATAATTATTCTGGTTCTTGTTGGCTTATGTATAAATATTAAAATTTTTATTTGGGTAAAACTGATAGGATTCCTAAAATGAAGAAAATCTGCAGGCCAATAACAGCCTAAGGTAAACAGTATTTTAAATAATATTGAAAATATAGTTTGGGATTTTATAAATGAGGCCAATCTGGATTATAACCAAAAATTTCAAATGTTCACACAAAAATGCTATGGTTAATGCCTTTCCTGAGAAGTTGGTTTTATTTGATCCAATCTCTAATCTCTACTTAACATTTAAATTGGTTCGACTAGACTTGCGTGAAATTACGTCAAAGTCGATGTTACTGTCAGATCTGTATAAACAATACAATAGCAATTGTATTAAAAGGGAATTAACCAAGTATAAGAATACTGTCATTAATGCTAGAAAAATCTAATAATTAAAAGTTATTTATTTATTTAAATAGGAACTCCTAACATACATACGGATTATAAGTTAACACAAATTTACAATAAAGCATACACTACACACCAAAAATACATCAACAAATTATTTAAAAAAAACTTAGCAACAGTAGAGTACAGAGATATAAAAATACAATAATAAGAATACAATAAAAGTGCTAGGCAAGTTCAACGACCTGCATGTATCTCAAAATTTGCAGTTACTTAGACTTAATAAAAATGATTAATTGTTTCTTGAATTGTCCAACATTATTTACATTTTTTATCTGATATGGAAGAGCATTAAAATTGATTAAGTCATTATGAAATATTGAATTTATTGTACGTGAGAAATTTGTTCTGGTAACATGAAAGTCATTTATTATTCTAGTGGGATAATTATGAATTTGATTGTTAAAGGTGATAAATTGGTCAAAGTATTTGGGAGCATTTCTTGATTAAAGAATTCTCATAAAACAAAATAATATATGGAGTCCTCCAAGGCTCAGCACTGAGGCCCCTCTTTATAATATACATAAATGAGGTCCCAAACTCAAATGACCAGTTTAGTGATATACTTTTTGCAGATGATACAACTATTTCGATTCAAAATGAGAGTATTGAACAGGTTTTGGCGGTTACTTGTGAGGCAGAGTCAAGAGCAGTAGTTCAAAGAAAATAAACTCACACTAATCGTGACGACACAGTGCATATGATCGGCAAATTATAACACAATAGACACATAAAGGTTGGAATTTGGAATTGGTTGGGAGGGTGGTGATGAAAATTATTGAACCACAGCACTTAGACCCCACTGGACCCCTTGTACTTCCTCTCTGTAGACAGACCCTCGCCTAGGCCTCCAACCAACCTAATCTTGCGAAATAGCTAGTGATCCTGCCTAGGGGTGGTATAGTCCATCAACTTTCACTTCTCTCCATATCTCCGAAATATAAATGTGTACTAAGCACGCCTTAAATACTAAATACTCCAACCAGGTGTGGTAGTAATTCATCCAATCCCCATTGCAGTAGGGTAGCATAGATACCGTCAATACCTGGTGACTTAAAAGGGGAGAAGTTCTGTATTGCCCATCTTATTCTGTCCTCACTTACTATTTGGTTGGCCATTTGCCAATCCAAATTCGAGGGTTGGGTGTCAACTTCATTTGGCCACCCCTTCCATTCTGTTATCACAGATCCCGGAAAGTGAGTCTCCATGAGTAACTCTAGGCTTTCACGTGTGTCTATATTGTATTATTCTACAATTTTTTCCCTTAATTTTAATACCAGTTCATTTCTGTTAGTGCGTTTTTGGATTTCTTTTAAACGTTGGTTAACCAACCATTTCGCATGTAAGTCTCACCGGATGGCCTTACTTGACTGTCAGAACCTCTACATAGATATGCATAGCCCCAATAAATAACACATTTTTAAAAAGATGTCTGTCCAATTTCCAGGTGCAAATTCAGCGATGGGGGAGGCATGCATCTGTTCGAGGAGAAAGGCATGATCGAAGTGGAATATCCTGAGGTCAATACCAACGAAGAACAACTTTTAGACATGGCCACAGAACATGCTATAGAGTCGGGCGCAGAAGAGGTAAAAATAATCGACAACAACTTACTGCAGTTCATTTGCGGCAAAAGTAACTTGAAGAATGTGGTACATGACTTGGAACGGTTAAACTATAAAGTGAAGAGTGCCTCTGTAGAGTATATCCCTCTGAAGCTACAAAGTTTACAGGAGGGCGAGTTGGAAGTTGCAGAAAGACTGTATGAGAAACTGGAGAATTTACCAGAGGTTACGAGGCTGTCGGATAATATAGCTTGAGTGTAAAAAATTATATTTTATTTGTAAATATTTAAGAAATTGTGCATAGACCAATATAATTTTTTTATGTAAGGTCATTTTTTAATACAGAAGTATGCAGAGTTATTGAGCTAAAACTCTGTTAGTGGTAAATTAAAAGCTACATTCGATTTTTGCAAATACCAGTGTTAATACCTTAGACCATACAATTTGCCGCTACGCTCTAATGGACTGGCATTACATTAACGAAAACTATTTTTATGTTAAGAGATAGAAAATCCCAACTATCTCATTTTGGACGGAAACAGTATGTCGTCATAAACTAGGGTCGAGTCCTAATTGCATTGCTGAATTTACGCATGAATGAAGTAGTTTCTTCCGGGTCTTGCCGTGGTCGTCGAACTTGACTTGACGTTTTGCTGATCATCCTGCCAGCTTCTCCAGAAGGATTCTAAAGACTGAATTTGTTGTGTTACACTCCTCGTTATATATCTAGGCGCCGCTTCGCTTCGCTTGGCATTCGTCGTGTTTGGTTGACCGTGACTTACTACGGTGCTGGTACTTGGCAGTACCTGTCTCCACATGTTACTAAGTCGATACCCATCCTCTCTGTTAAAGTTGTTCACGTTCTTCATAATTTCCAGTGATTCCCTAATGATTCGCAGATAATAACGCGTATTCCTGTCTAATATATTAACGTCCTCATAGCCAAATCTTGTATTTCTCTGGTGTTCTTTGATTCTGCACTGGATACTCCGTCCTGTTTGTCCGATGTAGCTCTTACCACATGTGCATTTCAACTGGTAAACACCTTTTGATAACAGTTTGGGGACAGGGTCTTTGACTGAGGGAAGCATCTGCTGTATTTTCTTCACTGTTCGAAACCATACACCAACTTTCTTTTTGAATAAAATCTTCTGTGTGAATATACAACGAGTAGTAAATAACCAGAGGAGAACTACAGAAGAAGAACAGCAACAACCAACAACGTTGTATGCATGCCTATCCTACATCGCGGGTGTCACAGATAGGCTGAAGAAGATTTTATTCAAAAAGAAAATAGGTGTACGGTTTCGAACAGTGAAGAAAATATAGCAGATGCTTCCCTCAGTCAAAGACCCTGTCCCCAAACTGTTATCAAAAGGTGTTTACCAGTTGAAATGCACATGTGGTAAGAGCTACATCGGACAAACAGGACGGAGTATCCAGTGCAGAATCAAAGAACACCAGAGAAATACCCCAGAAAATAATCCGCGAAAGCAGATGAAGGAACAAGAAAGAGCCACACCAGGGCCCTCAACATCGGCCGTAAGGCGGCCTCCTACAGCCAGGTCGCTGGAGGTACTAAGGTGGGGGTGCTCTCCACCAATTACCCTATGGATCTGTTGACTACGGAGCAACAAAAAAATATCCAGGATTCGTTATTGGATAAAATTCTGGAACTGAAGAAAGAGGCTGGTATAAAGCCCAAATTTCATAGCTACAAATTTAAACCGGGTTGGCTGGCTCTAACTTGTGCTAATAATAATAATAATAATAATAATAATAATTTATTTACCACCAAAAATTAATTACAATAAAAAAACAATAAATATCTATAATACAATATGTACATGGTAGGGTAAACAAGTGTATAGAGAATCCCACAGAAGGCGAACCTTGAGAGTGGGGTAAAACTACAACAAGTCAACAAAACATGCAGACAGAAAATGTTTTATGTTAAAGCTTGAGCAGAGTAGGAGAAAAGAAAAAGACAGAATCAGAACAAAATTGGCCATGGTGTAAGTCCATATATGCATACACATATACATGCACACATATATCATATCTATTAGATACCTAGATAAGCTTAAATTAGTTTACAATTGCAATTGAATTACTTATTTTATAATCTTTTAAATTAAAATATACAAGTGTTTTTGATATCAATGAATTGATGGATTTGTAATCGTGGAATTAGACGCATCCATTTTTTTAATTTATGTTTAAATAAATTGAGAGAATTTATCTGCTTCATTTCATGCGGTATCAAATTATATAATTTAGGTCCTAGATAAATATAGCTTCTTAATAGGATATTTTTTTCAGGTTTCGGTACATGTGAAGCATTTTGTCTATATCTTGTACTGTAGTTGTGTTCGATATTCACTAAATTATTTTTGTGCTTTTGTTGCCTAGTTATGACTGTTAAAAAGAATAGCTGCCTTGGATCAAGGATATTTGTTTCTAAATATAGCTCGTGAGTAGGGTAAGTGTTGGCCTTATGATATATTATTTTTAAAATACACTTTTGCACTATTTCTAGGTTCTTTATATGACTGTTTGCTGCTGCTCCCCATGCTATTATTCCATATGTTATGTGACTTTCAACTAATGCATAGTACAATATTCGCATCTGACTATTTGTAAGTAATCGTGACAAATATTTAAATCTATATGTCGTATACCTTAATTTACTTATGAGGTAGTTTATATGGATATCCCATTTTAAGTGACAATCTATCATTATCCCTAGGTATTTGATACTATGCACCGATGAAATAACTATATTCATATTATTAGTCGGAACAGAGAGGCTGTCAAAATCAGGTAAGTGACTAGAATATGATGTGAAAGGTATGTAGTGGGTTTTGCTGAAGTTAATTGTCAATAACCGACTGTCAAACCATTCCATTATATGTTTAAAGTCCGTTTCCGCGGTTACTTTTAAAACTTTCCAATCGGAAGCCTTGTATATTATTGCAGTGTCATCAGCAAAACTCACCACATCCCCTTCAACTGGTAAGTTATATAAATCATTTAGATATATGTTGAATAGGATTGGCCCAAGTACTGTCCCTTGAGGTACTCCATATTTTACTATTTCCATGGAACTACAGGTGTTATTTATTTTAGTACATTGTGTTCTATTGTTTAAATAGCTATGCATTAAATTAAATGAAGCTCCTCTAAATCCAATACCTTCCAATATCCGTAACAGTTGCGAGTGGCTAACCGTATCGAAGGCTTTTGCCAAGTCGACAAAGATGCAAAGAGTGGGACATTTCTCATCCATGGATTTACTTATTTTAGATGTCAAGTACTCTATTGCATCCTGTGTCGACCTGTTCTCTCTAAACCCAAACTGCTTATCAGATAGTATGTGATATTTATTTAAATAGCTTAGGATACGTTTTTTTAATAGCATTTCAAAGACCTTTGCTAGGTTTGAAATTAGAGAGATAGGCCTGTAATTAGCCACTTCCGCCTGATCACCATTTTTGTAGATAGGTTTTATTACCGCGATTTTGAATGCAGAGGGAAACTTTCCTGTTTTAATTGCCGTATTAATTATGTAAGTTAACGGTGCTACTATTACACTGGCTATATATTTTAAAATTTCGGCTGTAATATTATCAATTCCAGGAGATTTATTATTTTTTAACTTAAGTATAGTCTCCTTTATTTCTGTCTCGTCAGTTTCAGGAATGAAAATTGAGTTTGACATTTTAGTTATATTAGCATGTAAATGAGCAGTACTTTTTTGTTTAATCGCATCAGCAAGTTTTTCACCGATCCCTGTATAGTATTTCGTAAAGGTATTAGATATTTCATGTTCATCTTTGCTTGTATCACCATTTTCCATTTTTATTTCACGAATTTCACCCTTCTTAGCATTATTTTTTACAATTTCATTGACACACTGCCACAGATTTGCTGTGTTACCCTTATTTTGATTAATTCTTTTTTGGTAATAGTTAACCTTAGCTTCTCTCATTAAATCACTTAATTTATTTCTATATTGTTTATATTTGGCTTTATTTTCCTCAGTAGGAAATTTAGTCATGTGCTTATATAACTCGTCTCTTTTATTTACAGATTTTACCAAACCATTTGTTATCCATGACTTTCTTTTTATTTCAAAGTTTTTTAATTTAACTGTTTTTGTGCATATATCAATTTTATTTTTTATTTTTTTTATTAACAAATCTGCGGCAATGTTTACATCATTACATGAATATATATCGACCCAGTTTTCCTTCCGCAATTCGTTAAGTAAATTGTTTTTGTATAAGTATTGCTTCGTTTTTATTAGCTTATTAATCTCTTTCTTTTTTTCAGGCGCTGTTATTTGTACAATTACAGAGAAATGATCGGTAATGCTAGTTTCAAATATGATAGGAATATAATTGTAATTTTCGCTATAATTTTTAATAAATAAATGGTCTATGCAAGTTTGATTGTTTCCCTGTACCCTAGTATATTTATTTATTGCAGACAAAAAGCCAAACTCGCACATTATATTTAAGTAAAAATGCACAGGTTCGCTATTATCCATTATGTTAATATTTAAATCGCCTACTATTATATGAATATCTAAATCATTAGAACAATTCATTAGATAATAGTGTAATTGGTCATTGAAAGATTTGATACATGTGGAAGGTGGTCTATATAAAGCTGTAATTCGTAAATTTTTGTCGTTAAATTTTACCGTTATCTCGATGGCTTTTATTACAGATATATTCACAATTTTGTATTCAAATTTTATTCCATTTTTAACATACACAACTAGACCGTCATTTTGATTCACATTACCTGTATTATAAATAAGCTCATAACCCTCAATATTGTAGAGAGAAATATCATTAATATTCCAGGTCTCAGATAATACTATGTATTCAAATTCTTGTTGCATTTCACTAAGCATGACTTTTAATTCATCCAGGTTTTTATTAATACTTCTAATATTATTATGAAATATTTTAATGCTTTCATGAGAATTTGTTTTTAGAATGCTATTTATTTGGCCAATATTCGCTGCCGTATGAGTTTCTATGGTTTTTATTTGAAAATCTCTAATATACTTTTCCATTTTTTGTTTTTTTTTTATTATTTTTTTTTTTTTCCTCCCTCCACTCTAACTTATGTCTTATACTCTGCTTTATTTTTCCACAATTATTTATGATAATCCTTAAATACAAAATTTCTAATCATTTACAATATTAAAATTTATATTAATGACAATTAGTGCACAATTAATAGCAATTATATACATAGGAAAATTGCAAATTTACATATTACAGAATTTAAAAATAGTTAAAGCTTCTTTGCCCTGCTCGCGGAGCGTATTACTTTTTGATGCTCTGTTCTTTCCGGACCTCTCCTATTCTTTTTCTCTTGGACTTGCTTCTTTATAGAATTCGAATCTCGTTCGGTGTTGAAAGATGTTCCCTGGGCGTTTTCGATAGGTAATGTCTTGGAAAAAGGTAGTTTATCTTGAAATGGGGTTTGCTTAAGTTCCTCTAAGGTGAAATTCTTTTCATTAACAATGAGGATGTTCTTTTTAATTTTCGCCTCCGGATATTTTTCTTTTGCTATTTTTAGTTGCCTCATTAAAAATTTTTTATCCTGGTAATCTTGGGCTGTATAATCATGCGTTATAAATATTCCACTGTTCTTCAGTTCACCTGTTTTATTTATAATATTCGTTTTTAATCTATAACTTACAAATTCTACTACAGTAGGGCGCGGTCTGTCTTGTGATTTAGCTCCAATTTTGTAAATATCTCGAATATCGTTTACTACGCAGTTAATTTTCAAATTAATTCAAAAATTCAAAATAATGCCACAATACAGTGGCTAAAAGACATAATAACAGAGCTAAAGTCCTGGGAAAATGCGTCACTAAGAGTCGCTGAAGAGGATGAAATGCCTCACACGGAGATTCTGGTGACAACTTTACCACCCGATAATCAGGACGTCTCAAATGAGAAAATACTAAAAACTCAAATACCCAAAAAACTCAAAACAATGGGCTACAGGATTAGCTACAAATTCGGCCAGGTACAGCTGAGGACGAGGAGCAAAAAACCTAAAGCCCCAAAGGAAACCCCACTAGGAAAACGGCCTGATAAACAGGACCAACCCAAGAGGGGGTTCCTAGTACAGGCGGAATTAACGCCTGAAGACATAGGGGAATTAGCTCCCAGGAAAATCACAAGCTTTGTATAAAGTCTGGGAATCCTGGATAATCACTAGATGTAGGGTAAATCACAAAAGATCTTTTAGGTCGAAGTGAAGTAAGGCTGTTCGAAGCCAAACGACCCCATAAAACAATCTACAATCTATGCATGCCTTGAGTCTTTCCCAGAACGCAATATCATATGTAAAAATCAAGATTCTCTGCGTGTAGAATGGTTCGCAGATGAATAAAAGCCATGTGTGAACACCTTCACTTTTTAAATAGCGCATGTCAGATACATAATACGGCAGAAAACAGGCAAATAAGAAATCGGTTAAGATTAGAGTAGAAATATGCTTTAAAGAAACAAAAGATTCATGCTAACAATGAATTCATAAAAAACTCTAAAAATGCAGCCAAAACTATATGAAGTATAAATAAATCAAAAGAAAATTATCACCCAATCAACATCTTCTATTGACGTCAATGAATTTAATGAATTTTTTGTCAATGTGGCCGGCTCTGTCGTGGATGAGTTCCCAACAACAAACCAGGACCCAGGACCCATTAGAACATCTAGATGTACCAGTTCCTACCTGCCTTTTCAGTTTTGTGAGGTCACATAAAATGAGGTCAGGGACTTAATTGATTCACTCAAAAATAACAGCAGCAAAGACATTTATGGGGTTAATGTTAATCTTATTAAGTCGATAAGAAATATTTTGATACCCCCGTTAACTAGATTGGTAAACCTATGTATTGAACATGGACTATTCCCCAAGGCACTTAAGATAGCATCTGTGGTACCCATTTTTAAAAAAGGTGATGTAAATGAGGCATCGAATTATAGGCCCATCTCTATGTTACTTATAATTTCTAAGATCTTTGAAAAAGCAATAAAAATACAAATTAACAACCATCTGAAAACCAACAATATATTGCACAAAAATCATTATGGCTTTAGGGAAAACCTATCTACCATAGATGCTATTTTAAGTTTCATGGAACTAACATTAAACTGTGTCAAGAAAGGTATGTACTCGGGATCCATTTTTGTGATCTCAGTAAAGCCTTTGATTGTGCACCACTAACAAATTACTCAGATATGGCTTCAATGACTCAAGTGTCGCTCTTATAAAGTTATATCTGACAGAAAACAGTCTGTCTGTCCTGGAAACAGTCGTTCAAGGGAGCTACCTGTGACCGCGGGTGTACCACAAGACTCAATATTAGGACCTGTGCTATTCCTCATTTACATAAACGACTTGTTCTCGGCACTAACTAATGTCCACTGTCCATGTTATGCAGATGATACAACTCTACCTCTTTCTGAACCCACCTGAACACTTTAATACAAAATTGCTCTGCAACGCAATCAGAGGTTGAAAGATGGTTCAACAATAACCAACTAGCCCTAAATCAGACTAAAACGGTAACAATGATATCATCCACCAGAGACAACCAGTATTAAAAACAGTTTATTTTGTGTTGTTCCACTCAAAAGTATGCTATGCAATCCTAGCTTGGGGTCACTCTGCTATCAGACATCGACTATTCGGCATACAGAGAAGGGTCATCTGGGTTTTAGGCAATTTAGCTTATCGGATCAAATCCAGGGATATGTTTATACATTTGAAAATACTTATACCACCATGACTTTTTGCCCTTTTTGCCTGTTAATATTTTTTTTAAAAAAAGGTATTGGCACCAGCCTAATTACAATAATTAGAATGTATCATTTAACTCACCATTGTCAGTACTTTTTACTACTCTGTCCTTTCTCTTGATCCAATCACTTCATATTCCTAACTAGAACTACTCTGATGCGTTGATCCCGCTTCTTATATTCCACGGTGCTTATTCCAGATCAATCCATTTCATTCTAGTGTGCCCTGTAGAGGGTTTTATTCTTTTCTAGTGCATTTATGGTAGAAAGGTAACGGGGCAATCTCTTGGCCGGCTGACGAACTAGCATAGTATTGCTAGCTTCCCTGTATAAAGGGGTTAACCCTTCCTTCGTAAAAGATCGTGCACATAACACTATTCACTTACCTGCAACCAATTTTAGCCGCTGTAGTCCAAATAAGCGGGAAAAAAAGGGGATGAAAACTATCCATTAGAAATAAAAAAGATCGTGACTGATTTGAAGAAGCTGGGGAAGAGCATTCACGGGCGATATAACGCTATACAGGGCGCACGGAAATTCTGCAGGCATAAATTTTTAAAGGTGATCGCTTGCTTATTCTATTTTTTTATTGGTAATTGCATTTATATTCTGGTTTCGGCAGGGGTAATGGGGAAATTGACGCATTTGTGGTACTAAAAGAATATTAGTTTTTTTTTATGAAATACTAGCTTTGATTTTTAACTATAAAGAATATTATATTACAGTTTATTCAGTTATGATTTCATTCACAAATTTAATTCATAAAATTTCACTTTCTGAATATTTTACTAGGGAAATTTGCGTTTGCAAAATAACAAGTTTATATTCAAGAACTATATATTTTCTGCGTCTATGCAATGACAAGAAACTTTCATTTCCATTATTTTTCATCTGATGTACCTATTAAGGCTACTGTGTGCTTAATTTGGACATGTAAAATGTCATACCAAATGTTTACCTTTCAAATGATTATCTGAGATTTCTCACCAGCGATCTATTTGGTTTTCTATGATTGTTTAATAACGATCCATCCATTTAATTACCTTGCACTCACAAACCGTACAGGCCATCGGTCAGTGCTGGGTTAATTAGCCCGTACACCTGTTCATATTAAGAAGGGTTTACTTTTCGTCGAGTGCTGAACCGGGACGTCTCATCTGTTTGATTTACATCTACCCACCTTGTTTCACGTTGTTGGGCAGTCATACAAAATTTGGTAGACTGCTTGTTTTAATTATAATCAAAGGATTTTTCCTCAACATTCTATGATCTTTTACATGAGTATTTAATTCTCATTTATCAACTTAATTTTGATAATGTATAAACATGACATGATTCTTGTCCTCTGTTTTGCATTCCATTCATTATTTGGCTATTGCTAACAACTTTAATTATGAATTATTATCTAGCGATTGCTAACAACTTTCTTTAATTATAAACCATTATCACCTGGCGATTGCTAACAGCTCTATTATAGATTATCATTATCAGGCCATTGCCACAACTCTAATTACTATTAAAATAACACAGCATACTTTTGTATCTCAGTTCTTGTTATTGCCTCAAAACACTCAGCATATCTATAGTATGGTTATTAAGTGTTTATCAGACATGAAATTCTTCTTATATTTCGTGTTCTTTTAAGATAATATAGTTCTAATTTTTATCATATTCTATGAATTGTTCAAGAGAAAAAAAGTGCTTGAATTTATTAGTTTCTATTAGAAAACAGAGCCTCAGTTTTATCATATCCCAAGAGTTTTTATCTGACAAGAAATAATTGACGTTCTTATTATAAATCAATGCAGTTGAGTTTTTGTTTAGAAAAAATACTCGAGGATTTAGGAGGGATTATTTAGGTTTCAATTCCCAGATAGATCCTCATACATACTATTTTGGAAACTCATCAAACCTTATATATTCCATTGTCGACCGATATTAAGTGAGATATTCTCGAGGGCCCTGATAAAATGGACAGCCTGTATATACTTCTATGAGCCATTTTTGGCAGAGCTATTTTGACCACCCTCCAATCGGATTCCTTTTGGAAAACCGGCAGAAAAATTGAGGGAAGACCCTGATCCCTGCAAGGGGTAGTGTTCACCCCTTTGACTGAAGAATCAATTACGGCTGTTTTTTGCCTCAAAGGGGTGACTAACACCCCTTTTGATTAACCCTCTCAATAGCCGCGTATCAAAAATCACTTTTACAAGAAACATTCCACACAAAACCTCCGCCTCCACTTGTTACACCACGGAAAACCCGTTTTGGCTGTGGTTTTTCGCCAATAGGGGATGAAGGCAGGTTTTTCATTCTCCGATGTATCACAATCGATTCCCCGCCTCAGAAAACGGGAGGGAAATGTCTTTTAGCCCTGGCCCAGAAGCATCCAACCGTTCCGCTTATTTACCTGGAGAACTAAGCACTGCCACAAACACGAAAACGGAAAATAATGTTAAAAACACTCACCTAGAGATGTTTTCTTCATATCCTATCCGATTCGGAACCTACCTATACATAAACAGATACACAAATATGAGTAAAAATGATAATGATAATCTAATCCTAAATAAATACCTTTAACTCCATTTCCTAGTGCCTCAACGTCTCCATTATAGTAACCATTTAACTCACTTCTATCAATCACACACTGAAACAAATGAAAGGACATTATTAAACATCGAATAATAGTACGGTCGTGAGCAAAAAAAAATAGGACAAGTCTTATAACGGTATTTTGCTAAAATCTAGTTGTGTACATCAAACTTTAATTTTTGTGACATTGTGTGCAAAAAACTAATATGCCTCATATAAGCGATTTAGTTAAATCTGGAGTTATTGCTAAAGCAGAAGATGGATGGTCAATGAGACAAATTGCGCTGTGTTATAATATTGACAAAAATTCGGTGTGTAACATTTTAAGAAAGTGGAGAACAAACGGTACGATTAGTAGAAATTCTGGTTCAGGGCGACGAAGGATATCAACTGAACAACAAGATTTGCAATTGGTAAATGCTTTAGTAGAAAATTCATTTCAATCCGTTATTCAGGCTGCTGAAGAAACGAATTTTCCTGGATCGAGTAGTAGGTACTGGTCGCCGGCGAGTAAGAGAATCGGAGCTACGCTGTCATGTCATGCAGCAGCATAGAAATACTTACTTAAAGCTGAACATAAAGAAGCTCGAGTAGGATTTGCGCTTGAATTTTTAACGCATGATGTAAATTTTTGGAACAATGGAATCTTATTTACATACGAAGAAACTTTCCAGTCAACACACAGCCGTCGTATTCGTGTTTACCACCCTCCGAATACACGATTCGATGAGAAATATATATCTAACAATGTTAAAAGTGGTAGATTTTTCATCAATATGTGAGCTTGAATATCGGCACGTGGTCCTGGTGTTTGGTGGCATACTGAGGAATGATTTAATAGTGACACATATATTAGGATTTTAGACAATATTATGCTCTCTTCTGTGTCACAATTATTTCCTAATAATGAGTTCATATTTCAACAAGACAATTGTTCCGTTCACACTGCTTATACCATAACTAACTAGTTTCAAGATAATAACATCAATGTTCTTAACTGGCCCAGTCATAGTCCAGATCTTAACCCTGTGGAAGAAGTATGGGGATTACTCGTAAGGAGTATCCAAAAGCGAAATATGAGACCACGGAATGCCGAAGAATTACTGGAAATAGTAAATATGCATGGAAAAATATTGTTACTAATGATTATTGTATAAGGTTATTTAATACTATGCCAAACAGACTTATAGAAGCTATAAATAGAAATGGTGCAATAATGAAATATTAATAGTTAGTTTCTTGTTAAGTAGAATATACTTTGTCCTTTGATCCAGGATTTTTACAAAAACATTCTATAAATGTGTATATGTGTATAAAATATATAAGTTATTAATTGCTAATTACATAACTGTAAAATAAACTAATTAATGGGTCCGGCAGAGTGGTGTCCATTTTCAAAGTTAATTCATGTCATAGTGTAATGAGATATAGATTCAAATCAAGTCGCCATGCTTTCACGATAAATGGAATTTTAATAAAGCTGTCAAAGCGTTTGCGGGAAATGTGAGTTTAGCTGTGAATGTGGAGAGTTGGTCGGATATTCAACGTTCCTTTGCAGTTGAAGCTTATTTAAAAAATAACTATTCTGTTGCAATCACCTAGCGTTTATTGCGTCGTCACTTTCATTTAAATCTATGAGATCCAGTTGCTAGTCGAATAACAACTAAAAAATAAGTACACAAGTTTCGCAGTACTGCTTCATGTGATAAGTCAATAATTATTGGCGGAGATTTTAACATTAATTTTTTAAGTCATAGTATGAATTTGTCACTGTTTAAAGACCTTCTCTGTTGCTTTGATCTTCACATTACTGTTAACTCACCAACAAGAGTAACTTCGGTTTCCAGTACATGTATAGACAATTTTTTAGTCACAACAAATATTAATAATTTTAAAGTCAGTGTTGTTGATCTGTATTTATCGGATCATTTTTCTCAGTTTCTTTCCATTAAAGTAAAAAATAAATGTAAAAATGAAACCAAATATATATGCCGTAGAAATTTCAGCACACGGTTCCATGATTATTTGCAGAATGAAAATTGGCAAGATGTTCTTACCCAAAATTGCCCTAATACTGCCGTGGACAAGTTTTATGACATGATTTTGTATTATTTTGAAGCAAGTTTCCCTGTAAAGCGTTTTAATATTAAGAATAGAAAACTAAATGAAAACAAATATATGACACCTGAAATAATTAGACTAAGAAACCAAGTAAACTTATACAGTGATATAGCAAAAATAGATAATAATTATAAGGGCTTTAGTACACGTCTGAATAACTTATATCGTAATAAATTACAGACCGCTAAACGAGAGTATCATGATCGTGAAATCTGCAATTCAAGTAACAGGGCTAAAACTATGTGGAACATAATTTAAAAAATTCAGGGGTCAGGATCAATTTCTGAAGATATATGTTATAAAAAAGATGGCGATGAAATACCGATTGAAGATGTAGCTAATGGCTTTAATATTCATTTCACAAGCACCACAAATATAAATACCTTGTGCGATTTTAATTTCTTAGAATCTAATGTGCCTAATTTTCATAGATCTATATATATATATGTTAGATAGTGGATTGTAGATTTAACTTTTTAAAAACATTTATTTAATTTAACACTGGAGTCAACGTTGACTCTATAATAATAACAATAATAATTTTGAAGTGATTTATTCGAACATGAGTTTAAGACTGAGGTTTACAATGGCAGTGGGTAATATTTATAATATCTGGAGAACAAAGAACATTGGATTTGCAATTCAGCATGATAACAGATTACTGAGAAAGAAATGTTAAGCTCAGCTAGCGTGAGCGGTTATTAGAGAAGAGCTGTTACGCAATTTGTAATGTGATATGTCTGAGAAGGTTAAGCCTGTCTCGGTGATATTATATATCATGGTATATTTCTAATATAACAGCTTCCCCCTTATAAAAAAAGTTGGTGTTTTATGCAGCAACTTTTGAAATGAATATAAAATGTATATAAAAGGAATGGTACAATTTGGAAAAATATAAAAGATACAAAAATGTTAAATAGTAAGGTTTAAAATACAGAATATAACCTTAGCGTCTAAAATATGAAATGCAAGCACAATAAGCTTGATTCATAAAATAATATAACATAAAAATGTTAGAGTTAAAATATAGCTTTAGCAAGAAAGCGTAAAATACAAACATAATAAGTTTGTTGTAAAATGGGATAATATAAAAATATTCCCAGGGTTAAAATATGGCTTTACCGTGAAAGCCTAAAATATAAGCATGATAGGTTTAAATGAAAATGGTATAAAAATGTTAATGCAATTGAAATTAACAAGGGATAAGTAAAATAATGAAATGTAATGATTAAATGAATAAAATATGGTTCACTGAAGAGTCCAGCACTAAAAGTCAGTAAAAGGCACAAAACAGTTCATCTTTATGTAAGTTCTATGTCTTCGGCTTCGTTGTCTTCTCTCCTTAAGGTAGGTCGTCTTCGTGAAGGGAATAGGTTAGCAAATGTCCTGTGGGGTTTGCTAGGCCTAGGTGGAGATGGGGGTGATGCAGAAACATCGATGGCTAGTCTTCGTCTTTTTGTTCTGCACTTACAAAATAGGTACAGAAATAACAGTCCAAATATTAGCACAATGATGAAGTAGGTGAACCAGGATATGTGTTTTGTTACGAATGGTTCGTTGATTAAATCGTCTAGATCTCTGGAATATTGGTCCAATTTGTGTTTGGCAATTTCGAGATCTTCTGTGTTAAGGTTGTTTAATTTTAATGGTTTAAGGTTTGGTGCTCTAATGTTGTTTGGAATTTTGTTGCAGCATTCGAATGGAATTTGGATGGGATGAGTGTCGTCGTTTACGTCGGTTACTTCGTTGGTACTGGCTTGGATTTTTGTGATGCCTATAAAGGCGTAACAATTAGGTTGTAATTTCACTATTGAGTTTTTGTAGATGACTTCAGTTTTCGAACTTCTTTCTGGACAATTGATGGTTGCCTGTAATGGTTCTGCGTTGATAACCAGCCACGTATTTTCGTCTATCTTTTGGACGTTGTATCCTTGGCCGATGATGAATGATGTCTGGCAGCTTCCTGGCAGAGTTTTGAGGTTCTTGAAGAGACGGGCTTCGCAAATGGCATTATCATCAATGGGGTATGAAAATAGATTTAGACATAATTTAGTGTTGAAGTAGAGTGGTTTGCATTCTCTGAGGTCCGGGATGGTTAAGTACATTAAAGAATCATCATCTCTCGCGATATATTTCTGAGAGGTTGACAAGATATGATATAAGCCAGTTCTATTATCCAAAATAGGGATAGGATATAATTGAAATACTGAATAGGTTTGAGGGTCTACCAAAGGTATGTCTAATACGAATATTAAATCTGAATTTGTTTGAAAAGCTTTTAGTTCTATAATGTCTAAATACTGTGCAACTTTTGATAATTTGATTGGAAGTGGCAAATTGTTCCTTTGTAGGTTCTGTGAGATTTCCTGTAAGGAATTTACCAAGTCTTTTGGGTTTATAATCGATGTGTGAATTATTTTGAGCCTCGCGAAAGTGATAGAATTCAGGATATCGTTTAAGTTATCTTCGATAAATAGAATAGCTTGCCATAAGCTGTTCGCAGATTTCTATAAATTTTAATTTTGCGTGAATATTTTCTATGTCTTTAGTCATGTCTAGAATTGAAGTTTCGATTTCTTTAATATCTTTATTGAAAGTTTCTTCATCAACCTGCAGTTTTTGAATGGTTGCGTTGAAATTTTTGATTACTGAAGTTGTGACAGATATTTGATTTTTGATTAAATTTTCGAGTTGGTGCTCGTCATTACTTAATTTGTTGATGCAATCAGAATAATACTGACCATCTTCTGCATCTAAATTTCCAGTTATTGATTTGAAAATTGTTCCAATACCGTTTAGTATTCCTCGCTTGTATCGTTTCGTGTCAAGGTAAATTTCGTCAAATTTTGATTGTATTGATTGAGAAATTTGTGTCAATAAACTGAGGTGAGTTTTTACGTCTCCTAAAAAGACGTTCATGTAATGATACGTTGGGTCGAGTGTGTTGTATAGTGTCTGTAAGATCTTGTCGTTTTTGTCGAAAGCTGTCTTAAAGGTAGATATGTTTTTGTGTACCAGTAAAGTCCATTTCTTGTGAGAAATCACAATGTCTGTGTCTCGGTGATAGTATACTCCAATTGTATTGTTAATTGGTGTTATTTTAAATTGAGCAAGTGCTGATCCGAACAGCAGGAAAAACCTGAAAATAAATTTAATTTTCAGTATAAGGTTTCATTCGGTCAAAGTTTACTTTAGTCGTTTGGTTTGTTTCCGGATTTAATAATGTTGCAGAATTTTGAGAAGTTTCTAAAATTTCGAAGGGGCCGTTAAATTTGTTCTGTAATTTGTTTTTTATCTGTGATTCTTTGACGTACACTTTGTCGCCAATATTATATGTGTGTCGATTTTCGGGAATGTTTTTGTCGAATCGAACTTTGGCTTTTTGTTTTTGTGCTTCTGTTCGACTTCGCGCAATTTTGTAATAGTGGGATATCCGGTTGTTAAGGTCTCTAACGTATTTGGTAATCAGGTCTTTCTGGTTATAAAGAGTTTCGGGTGGTCGGTTAGCTGTATGTCCGAAAATAAGCTCGTATGGCGTAAAGCCATGAGTTTTGTTTACCGAGTTGTTATAACATATTACCGCGTATGGTAATATTGTGAAAGGATGTTCGTTCGGATTCTCTGTTTTATGTATTCTGATCATTTCTGCTAGGGTGGCATGGAATCGTTCGATAGATCCATTGGATTGAGGGTGTCCTACGCTGGAGTATGTTAATTTTATGTCGTAGAGAGTACAAAGATCTTTTAATAAATTATTATCGAATTCACCGCCGTAATCACAATGAATTCTTAATGGGGTGCCATAGTGTTGGAAATATAGCAACAGGGTGTTTACAACTGATTTTGCACTTTTGTCTGGGACAGCATAAGCTTGAGTAAATTTCGTTAACTCGTCGCGGATGGTTAGTGCATAGTTTCTCGTGGGAAATTCGAATAGATCGATATTAACTCTCTCAAATGGAGTTTTAGGGGTTTCGGTAATTACTAGGGGATTGTTGAGGTTTTTACGACAGACTTTTGTTCTTTGACATGTTTCGCAGTTTTTTATAAAATTTTCGACATCTTTTGTTAAACCTTGCCAATTATATTTATTTTTGATTCTACGTATTGTTTCGTTTATTCCACGATGTAAATTATTTTTTCCGGTGTGATGCTGGTCGAGAATGATCGGACGTTGGTCTTCATCGGGAGTTCGTAATAAATTTTGACAAATGATTAGTTTTAAATCTTTTTCTGCAAAAATAAATGATAGGATTTCGAGAATTGGAAAGTCTAGATTGTTTTCAACATGGTAAGTTTTGGAAAGGTCTAATTTGTTTCGATGTTTGTAAAGTGTTAAAAATAGATGTTCTACCACAGACTCTGGGTCGAAAGGTAGAGCGATAATGTAGTAGTTTCTTTGTCGGGTCGATTTGCTGGAAACGATATTAATTGTATTGTTATAGAATTCGGGGTTTTCTTCGAAAATATCCTCGATAATTTGATGGTGAAGGTCTGTCAAGTTGTTTTGTTGGAAAAACGTTATGATATTTTTATTTTCTCGATCTAATAGTTGTTTATTTGTGATTTGAATTTTGGAATAGTCTATTAGAGATTTGGTTTTGTAAAGTCGGGAAAATGTGTCAAATTCTCGGGCGATTTGTTCGTCGGTAATTTCGTCATCGTTGTCTGAAATTTCGTCTTCGTCTGAGTCTTCGTTCGCGGCTAGAATTTTTGAATAAAATTTGGAACATTCTGAAAAGTGATTAATTTTTATTCTGGACAACGCGTCCGCGTTTTTATTGATTTTTCCGGGTTTGTATATTATTTCGTAATCGTATTCTTCGAGTTTTAAGCGCCAACGCGCTAGTCTACTACCTGGGTCTTTTATGGAAAATAACCAAGTGAGTGGTCGGTGGTCGGTGACGAGTTTGAACTTCCTTCCGAATAGATATGGCCTAAAATGCTTTACACTCCAGACCAAAGATAAAAGTTCACGCTCAATGGTTGAATACTTAGTTTCCGCGCCGCATAAAGTTCGAGATGCGTATGCGATTGGCAAATCTTTTCCTATACTTCCTTGTGAAAGTACAGAACCTATTGCAAATGCACTAGCGTCTGTAGTTAGGACAAAAGGTTCATCAAAGTTGGGGTAGATCAATATCGGAGTAGTTGTCAAAGTTTGTTTTAGGGTTTCGAATGAATTTGTACAGTCATTGTCGAAATTGAAAGGTATATCTTTTTGTAGCAACTTAGTTAAGGGTTTTGAAATTTTGGAGAAATTAGGAATGAAGCGTCTATAGTAGCCTGCTAGACCTAGAAAAGATTTAATTTCTTTCTGATTTTTGGGTTGAGGAAAGTTTAGAATTGCTTCGACTTTGGCAGGGTTTGGTTTTACACCATCCTTTGTAATAAGATGCCCTAAATAGGCGACTTCCTTGCGAAGGAATTCGCATTTGTCTGGCTGAATTTTGAGGTTGGCTTTTTGTAGACGTTTGAAGACTTCTGTTAGTCGAGAAATATGTTCATGGATAGTAGGGGAATAAATAATAATATCGTCCATGTAGACGAGACAGCGTTCATTTTGGATGCCTAATAGAATATTGTCCATGACCCTCTGGAAAGTGGATGGGGCATTTTTTAGACCGAATGGCATACGTACAAATTCGTAGTGGCCATTCTCTACCGTGAAAGCTGTTTTTTGGATGTCCTTGGGATCGATTTCAATTTGGTGGAAGCCAGAGGCCAAGTCTAACGTTGTGAAATATTGGCATTTGCCTAATTGATCTAAAAGGTCGGAAATGTTAGGTAGAGGATATTTATCACCTATTGTTACTTCGTTTAATTTTCGGTAGTCCACTACGACGCGCCATTTCTGTTTACCAGAAACGTCTAGTTTTTTGGGGACTACCCAAACTGGGGAGGACCAGGGAGAAATTGAAGGCTGGATAATGCCTTGGTCGAGCATTTTGGAAACTTGTGATTTTACTTCTTGTTTGTGAATTTGGGGGTAACGATAAGATTTAGTGAAAATTGGTTTAGAATCGTTAGTGTCTATTGAATGCTTGATTTCGTTGGTAAATGTCAAGTTGTCACCTTCTAGATAAAATATGTCTGAAAAGTCTAAACAGAGTTGAGTAATTAATTCACTCTCCTCATCGTTCAAGTGGTCTAAGCGTAATTGATTTTTTATTTCGTAGTTTCGGTCTATGTATTGGGAATCCGGATTTTGAAGATTTACGTTAAATATTGATCTAAATTTTTGAACGGGTTCAAGTTTAAGATCCGAGAAATGTATTGTTTTTGGAATCGCGTTTGCGTTTATTATCGTTGTCAAAAATTCACCATTGTTGTCTATTTTGACAATGGCATTCGGTAAACGTACCTTTTCATTTTCCTGGGCTATTAGTATAGCTTCGGTATTTTGTAAATTGCATTTAAGTTTAAAAATCTTTTCTGTGCGTGGTTCGATAGAAATTACATTTTGGTTTTTAACATTTAAATTTGGGTTTGAAATTCTAATACCTGTATTATTGTTTTCGTTAGAATTATTGTGGTTCCTGATTGATGTTACCTCAGTCACCTCAAATAGTGGTACGGTTTTAAAGTTGGTAATAAGTTGATTATTTTCAAAGTCCACATGACACTTATAATATTTTAAAAAGTCTGCACCTAATAGTCCATCGAATTCTATATCTAGGTCGTGAACATAAACCTTGTATGGGTCATTTATATTGAATGGTATTAGTACAGATTCGGTGATATTAATTTTTTCATCTGTTATACCCTGTATAATTACGTTTTCAGGATATCTTTGTTTGTACCTTTCCGCTGTTTTGGTTTTAAATACAGAAATACCTGCACCTGAGTCGACAAGAATTTTGAAACGATTTGTGAAGTCTTTTATGTAAAATAGATTTTTGGAATTTACGACATTTAGTTTGTAGCGGGGTGTTTTTACATGAATTGGTTTTCCGGGAAGTTCAGGTTTGGGTCGAAACTGTCCTGGAGGTTTATCGCTTGGACTTGGCGAGAAATTTGGTCTAGTTCGTCCGTTTGTTGTGTTGGAGTATTCGTGGAATACTCCGGGCCTGTGCAAAAATCCGGAGGATTAGCAGTATAATCCTCGTATTGCTGAGAATTAACAGTATAATTCTCATGTTCCTGGGATTGGGAATTAGCAGTATAATGCCCATATTGTCCGTTTGGAAAATCGTAGTCATCATTATTTTGAGATTGATAATCAGGAGAATAATTGGTAGAATAATTTACGGATTGATTTGCAGAGTAATCTTCGTATTGGTTTGGGTAATCTGAATAATTATCATAAGTTTCTTGGTTTAGGTGATGGGTTTTTTGTTGGTTAAATCTATTGAAATTCGGGTTCGGTTGTATGGCAGAAGGTCTCTGCTGGTGGAAGTTAGGATTTGGCCTGATAGCTGAGGGCCTGTTTTGTTGTGGATAATTGCGTTGTTGATTAGAAAAATTTTGGGAATTCTGTGGTCTAAAGTTTGCTTGGTTAGGTACACTCTGGAAGTGCTGTCTAGGAGCTTGTGCCTGATTGGAATAGGCGTTTGGTGTGAAATTGGGTTGTGAAAATTGGTGGTTTTGCCTCGTGCGGCATTCGTTAAAGCTGTGCCCATTCCTTTTACAGAATGTGCAAAATGGTGGGAGATTTGGGCGTCTTTGTTGATTTTGAACGGGACTTCTATTTTGAATTTTATTGGAGAATTTTTGCGATTCGAAGTACGACAATTGCAACTCACGTTTGATGCGATTTATTGCATCTAACATATCACTAGGGTTGCCAGCCCTGATAATTTGCCCTAACTTGGGTTCTAATCCAGTCAGTAAGGTGGTCAATGTCATGTTTTCGATGAGGTTACATTGAGCGGTTTTTTCCTCTAAAGTTAGAGTCTGCTTTTGCACGGCTGCGTGCATTTTCGCGTTGTGCGTTTGTAGTCTTGATACGAATATTAGTGCGGTTTCGTTGGGTAGTTGGTGAATGCGTTGTAAGTCCTGTATAAGGGCTGTCAAGTCGCGGGAGTCACCGAAGTGGGCCTCGAGTAGGCTTTTAATTTCTGCCCAGGTGGCAGGGTTCCTGGAGTTTACTAACTCGGCGGCTTTTCCCCGAAGTTTATTTTTAATGTGCAGAGCAAGTAGAACACGTTGGTCTTCTATAGACATTCCGTTCGCGTAAATACACGCACTAATAAAGGTTTGTAAAAATATCGGATTTCCATCGAATTCCGGGACTATCGAAAAAATCTCACTTAACCTGTAAGGTTCAATATTTATAGTTTCGTTCGCCGTGATTGAATTGTTTGCATTGGAATTGCTTACGTTTGTGGTGGTAGCCATTTTGTTTATATTATTTAGATAATTAAATAACTTAAAACACTTTTTTCAATTTGAGCTAGTACGCTACTGACAATTGGTAATTTTATATTATATGTAAAAGAATGTGTTGTTTATTTTATAATATTTCAAAATTTAATTACAAGGATAATTGGATTAATTTAAAAAGTGTTTTTAGTTGGGAATAATGTCACTGAAATTTTATATACTAATGTGCATTTAAACAGTATAGAACATGTGGGTTTTATTTTATTTCACAGTCAAGTAAGGCGTAAACTTAACCTTTATATGATATATGATATTATGATAAAAATAATGTTAAGATAAAAATGGTGATTATAATTATTTATGTAGGAAATGTAGATAAGTTCGTACTTAAAGAGTATATGATATTACGATAAAACAATGTTAAGATAGGAACGGTATAGTTATTTATGTAGGTCACATAAATTTTAAATAAAATATTATATTACTTCTGAATGAAATTATTATTTGAATATTAGAACTGCTGTTCGTTAAATTGAATTGTTTTTTTTTTTTATAAGAAAAATATGCAAAATAATCGAGATGATTCTTAAAATCTACTTACATTAAAATTTCCATTCCACACGTCTGGATTGAAGTTGAATGCTGCTCCGTGAACTTTGTTACAATGCGGTCTTCTCTGCCAGGGGCGTTACCAGGTATTCCTTCCACAGAGGTCTCCTACACTGCCGAAGACACCAACTTCTCGACTGGGATGAATTCTTACTTGCTAATTTGTTGATTGATTGATATGTTGCTTTGTTGCTTGTTGAATTATTATTATTGTTTCTTTGTGAACGTAGATTCTTCTGAGTAAAGGATTGGGATCCACCACGACAGCTAAGGAATTTCTCCTTTTTCCAGGGGCTCTTTTCTTCAGGTTAGGCACCTTTTCCAGATGAACTCCTTGTTCCTTCCGATATGTTTTCCACTGGTTAGGCTCCCGAACTGTGCGTGTTCTTCAGATCCGCCACGACTGCGCCAATGTTAGATAGTGGATTGTAGATTTAACTTTTTAAAAACATTTATTTAATTTAACACTGGAGTCAACGTTGACTCTATAATAATAACAATACTAATTTTGAAGTGATTTATTCGAACATGAGTTTAAGACTGAGGTTTACAATGGCAGTGGGTAATATTTATAATATCTGGAGAACAAAGAACATTGGATTTGCAATTCAGCATGATAACAGATTACTGAGAAAGAAATGTTAAGCTCAGCTAGCGTGAGCGGTTATTAGAGAAGAGCTGTTACGCAATTTGTAATGTGATATGTCTGAGAAGGTTAAGCCTGTCTCGGTGATATTATATATCATGGTATATTTCTAATATAACATATATATATATATATATATATATCTAATGTGCCTAATTTTCATAGATCTATATATATATATATATATATATATATATATATATATATATATATATATATATATATCTGCAGTTTCTATTACTGATGTTGAATTATTTATAAATAAAGTAAAATCCTCAAGTTCTAGCGGCCATGATAATATTTCTAATAATTTAATTAAAAAATGCAAATGTGTCATTAGTTATCCGTTAGCTTACATAATAAATCTCTCCATAGAGAATGGCATTTTTCCCAGCAAATTTAAAAGGGCTATTGTCCATCCCCTTTATAAGAAAGGAGATCCAAATGAGTATAGAAATTATAGAGCTATTAGTTTATTATGCAGTTTTTCAAAACTTTTCGAACTCCATCTCAAAGAGCAGTTATTCAACTTTCTGCAAAAAAATAATCTGCTTTCTCCTGCTCAACATGGTTTCACTACTAATAAAGCACTGAGTCGGCATTATGTGATTTTCATCACCAAATTATTAAGGCGCTGGACAATAAAAAATTTGCTCTAGGTTTCTAGATTTCTCGCGAGCTTTTGACATGGTAGATCACCAGTTGCTCAAAGCTAAACTCGCACGATATAGTGTTCGAGGGAAAGCTTTGGAAATATTCACTTCCTATCTTGACAACAGGGCTCAAACTGTAATAATGGCCTATGGAGCTGAAAGCGAGACTTGCTGCGTCAAGCAAGGAGTTCCACAGGGTTCAATTTTGGGACCACTATTGTATATTTTGTTTGCCAATGACATTATCGATTACTTGCAAAGAACATCAAATGTTCATGTCGTGTGCTACGCAGATGATACAAATGTTCTAATTACAGGAAATAACTCAACGGAAGTAAAAACAACCACTGAAATAATTTATCAGGAAATTATATGCTGGTTTTGTAAGAATAATCTAAATTTAAATAAAACTAAAACCGTTTCCATACAATTTACCTTAAATAACAATTCCGAAGGCGTAACACTTTTTAATGGTACTGACTTTGAGTTAAATACCTGTGATGCTAATAATTTGTTAGGTGTCACTTTTGACAAACACCTGCAATGGGCCCATCACATTGAAAATCTGTGTATAAAGCTACGAAAAAAAACTTTTGCTCTAAAATTTATGTCTAAGCATTGTAGCCAGGATATCCTTAAAACCCTTTATTTTGCCAATTTTCATTCTCATCTGAGGTATGGAATTGTAAACTGGGGTAATAGTACTAATGTAGCCAAGGTATTTTTACTGCAAAAATATGCAATTCGTATACTGTTAAATTTGAGTTACAGAGAAACTTGTAGAGATGCTTTTAAAGTTTTAAAAATTTTGACTGTTGCTAGCCTATACATTCTGGAAGTATGTTCATATGTCCACAAACACAAATCCACCTTTTTAAATAATCAAGTTGGACATTCACATGATACTCGATCTAAACATCTCCTACTGCCTGACTGTCATAGAATAGAACTACTATGTATCAGAGAAGTTTTCTATATCAAGGGTGTAAATTCTATAATTTATTAGACGAAGATATTAAATCCTCTGGTAGTATATACATGTTTTTAAAGGGAAACTTAAAAAACTGTTGCTAAACAAAAACTGTTACACAGTCAATGAATTTTTTAATTAATTGTATTTTAATATCTCCTTTTTCCATATTATTGTTTTTTTCCTCTTTTTAAATTCATATGACATAAATATAATCTATATTTTTATAATTATTTTAGGGTCTGACTAAGTCAAAAAATGTCTTATATATTTTAGCCACATTTATATTATAGTGTATTGTTTTCTATTGGTACTGTTTTTTTAATTATTTATGTGACATTTTCTTCATCGACCTTATGTATACTTTTTTGTGTACATATGTTTTTTCAGTGAAGAAATAAAGATTATTATTATTATGATAGAGAAAAACAAAAATTCGTTCTGTTCACACACTTGAAAACGGTGAAAGGGTAAGAGCAGCTGTACTACAAAGTCGTAAATGATCTACAAAATGACAAGCATTTGCCTCAATATTTCGAACTCTAGTTATTGCCGCATTCTGAAAGGCTTATACATTTCTATCCCTACAAAAGTCAACTCGTACAAAAGCTACTGCCTCAATATTTTGGAACACACATTGATTTTTGATAATGTTTCGAAGGGCTATTCGCTGAAAACCCGAATATCGTTGAATGTTTTCTGATGTTAGATGAAGCTCATGTTCATCTTTCCAGATATGTTAACCAACAGAACTTTTGCTACTGGGTGACAGAAAATTCTGTGCAATTGCACGAAGTACTGCTTCATAGTAAAAAGTTTACTGTGTGGTGAAATTTCTGGGCCGTTCTTCTTTGAGGAAAATGATTGACGGTTACTGTTACACCACAAAAGGTATTACGTAACTTTGAACAACAACTTCGTAATGTTGGTATAGATATTCGAAGAATATGGTTTCAGTAGGACGGAGCCACTTCTCACATTGCTAGGGATTCTATGACAATTTTGTGAAGAACGTTTCCTGGCCATGTCATTTCGAAATTTGGGGACATCAACTGGCCAGCACGGTCACCGGATTTCTCAGCTTATGATTTCTTTATATGGAGCTGCTTAAGTCAAAATTGTTTTCTAGCCGACCGCAAACTTTGGAACAATTAACATACAATATTCAGACAGAGATTAATGCAATCCCAATTAATTGAAATGTTGAAGCGGGTGATGAAAATTCGTGCTAGGCTTTAAGAGTGTCAGCAGCATGGAGGTCATTTGGCTGATGTAATACTTAAAAAATAAAATATCTGTGTTTCCTCAAGACCCTTGTGTTTAATTTTTTAATAAAAATTTAGTCATTAATAAAAATAACTCAATTTAAAATGGATACACTTCATTCTGCCGGAGTTTTTATACATATTTATCAACCAAATAAATTTTGGAATCTATAAATCTGTTGTCGCCCTCTGTATGCTTATTATTTAAGGTTCTTAAATCTAAATCTGTGTTTTTCCAATAGGTGGCGACACGCGGATATGATTTAGTATTAGTGCTCTTGACTAGAATTGTAGATTTAAAGCCACGGAGTATATTTGGTTGCCTAATAGCTCTCAAAAAATAATATAAATATAATACAGATTTCAAACTTGGTAAATAATTCTGTTCCAAAGGTTAAACTGAAAAATATGTGCAGCTTGGTAATAAAAGCCTTGGGTGCATAGCAAAACACTGATACAAGTTTCTAAAAATTGTAATTTTACAGAAAGGAATAGAGTATTAAAAGTGACCCACACGACATTTTTAATATCAATGATGTTGCATGACAAAAGTGGCCCCATGCCATGATAGCACAACAGCAGACAAACTGAAATCCTCTATGACAAGCTTGCATCAGGCAGGCATTTTTGGGTATGTACTATTTTAGTTGAATTTCTCAATAAAAATATATTCTTTGATAAACTAGTAGCCAAAAGCTGAATATGATTTTCGAATTTTAATTTTGCGTGCAAGTATATCCCCAATTAACAGGAGCTTAATTAATGATCCGTCCTCTTTTTGGAGACATGTAAATAATTTAAGAAACCTTAGAAATTATCCTTCACATATGCATCTTGGAAATGAACAAAGTAGTGATGGTTACTCCTCAGTGTGTCTTTTTGCGAAGCATTTTTCTTCAGTTTGGAGTAAGCAAAGGGTTTTAGATTGGATTTGTAGCTTAATATCTGATAAGATTCAATGAGTAAAAATTAATAAGCATGTATCAAATGCCATTGATGTCCCATCTCCCGCAAGGGTCACATTGCGGAACAATTTTATTTAATTTATTTATTTTTTTTTTTATACATTTATTTAACGTCGGCCTATTTCCGCTACTGAGGCCTAACACCGACGCCTGTAGACGAGCTACCCCCAACCAGGAATTTTTGCCGAACCTCTTCCCTTAAGAAGAGTAGGGATCTTTTACTTGCCTAACATTTAATAGACAAGGGACCGACGGCTTTACATCCCCTCCGAAGGATGGTATATCTCCTATACAACCCTCGCCTAAGGTTGTATAGCTTCCGCGCATACACTGATATACAAGCCGCTGGAAGATGTGTAAGGCAAGAACGCGGTTTCCGTTGGAATGGTCACCATCCAAGTACTAATTGCGCCTATCGTTGCTTTACATCGCATACCGAAGTATGTACATAGTAAAGACGCACCTACGCTCGCCCCCTATTAATGATATTGGACAGGTTTTGAATCATTCTGAGTATTTTGTCAATGATCTAAAAATATATAGGTCAATATCTCAAGATAGTAACTCCGACATGTTGCAAGTTGATATAAATAGTTTCTATGCATGGTCTGTGGATAATGCCCTTGCTGGCCTTGCTTTGAATACTTCCAATAAACTCTCTAGATGAGTATAAAGTTAATGGTACAGCTCTTAATAGGGTAGAAGTAATCAGGTATCTTGGCATCATTGTGGATAAGACGCTATCATTTAGAAGTCATATGAGAAGGTTGACACCTGTGAGGTTTAGGAATCTTGGTTTTGTGCTTAGAAATAGTAAAGACCTAGCTCTGAATAGCATAAGATTGGTTTATTCTTCCTTTGTTCGGTTGTTGTGTCTTGAATATGGATCTGTAGTATGGAGTCCTATTCACCTCCTTTTTGAAGAGGATAATATTCATGTGGTAGAAAACCCAAATAATAGGAAAAAATATTCGTAGAATGCCACAAATAACTTTCAGACAATATTTTGATATCGATATGTTGGAGAGAGAGTGCAAAAGAAGTTTCTTACGCATTATGCTTTTAGACTGGGATATATTTGGAGTGAGGCTGATTATGGGACCATCTCACTAATCTACAATATCTGGTGAAACGTAGGCAAGATGCTGATTTAGTATTTGTGTACAAATTGCTAAATGGTGACATAAATTAAATTAAACATAATATTTTTAGTCGCAAACTCCTCTATAAAATCCTTATTTTACTATAAGGAACGTAACCAGATTGCAACCAACAGCTAGTCTCCGGGGTTATGTGCCCCGCCGAGCGCTGAATTACAAGTTACAAGTCTGGCGCGTTAAGTGTAATAATTGCATATTACCATCAAAACCCTAATGCTTCGATTGCAACAAACACCAGCCGAAAGACTGATGCTACTTAAAGGAGCTCTCTTGCCAGCCGTCTCACACCACTTGCAGACTGCAGTTTCGAGCGGTTGGCTCTCGTCAGTGCAAGGTAGGCATGTGACGACCGGCACGAGGATCCTTTGACTATTTGGTACATCCCGGTATTTTTACAATAGCGACATGTAAAATAGTCAGCAGGCGCCATCTAGCGGTCCAGTGTCACTGTTGTAGCTTGTAATTCAGCGCTAGGCGGGGCACATAGCCCGGAGAGTAGCTGTTGGTTGCAGTCTGGTTACGTTCCTTATAGTAAAATAAGGATTTTGCGACTAAAAATATTATGTTTAATATTCCGCCCTTTAAAAGCACATTTGAACTATGCTAAGCCCAGTCAGGCTATTTATTTTTCGATTTCCGGTCATCACATGCCTACCTTGCATTAACGAGAGCCAACAGCTCGAAACTGCAGTCTGCAAGTGGTGTGTGACGGCTGGCAAGCGAGCTCCTTTAAGTAGGATCAATCTTTCGGCTGGTGTTTGTTGCAATCGAAGCATTAGCATTTTTATGGTAATATGCAATTATTACACTTAACGCGCCAGACTTGTAACTTGTAATTCAGCGCTCGGCGGGGCACATAGCCCGGAGAATGACTGTTGGTTGCAGTCTGGTTATGTTCCTTATAGTAAAATATTATGTTTAATATTCCGCCCTCTAAAAGCATATTTGAACTATAAATTAAATTGTCTTGAACTGTTATCAGAATTTTCTTTTAATATTGGATTGGATGGAACAGACATAGACCATTGTTCTACATTCAGTCGCATGCAAGAAATTATGGTTCTTATAACAGTCCATTGGCGCGTCTGCCAAGATAATATAACAATTATTGCCCTTTAGATATTTTTAGTTTATCTCTTATTTAATTTAAGTAAGCATTAAAATGCGTATCTGAAGGTGAATACAATTAAGTGTTAATGTTGACATCTAATGTTAGTAGCTTATTTAGTAGAGAATAAATAAAACTGCTAGATCTAAGATGGACATACTGAGGACGTACCTTCTGTACTTCCCTAGATGTCCCGCTTTGGAAATGTCGAGGATGCCTATATTAGGTCGTAGGACATTCAAACTAAATAAGGACCAAAACTTGATGTCCCTACGATGTCGTATGCTATCTGGATGTATAGGTAATTATTGCTCAAATGGGTATAAGAGAGGGTTGAAATAAGATAAGGCCATCTAATTGGTTTATTTTAATATTTATTTGAAATAACAATAAAAGTAAGCAGATGTAAGAGAGAAAAGGTATAGTGTATGTAATATAATAACAATAATATAAAGGCTAAACACTGGAAATATTACTTATTAAATATCGTACAAGTACATTTGGAACTTTTTACAAATATACTTATTTAAATTATACATTATAATGGCGCAAGGAAAACCTGTGACGACTACCAAGAAGGAAGAATGCTAGCACACTCAGGGACAACATGCATCTGGATATACAAGGTGTTTCAGTTAACATTCCCACAGCCGATATCTCGGAAAGTAAAAAAATATATTTTTATTCTGTAAACGGTAATAACTTTCTATGGTTAATACCTCCTTCAGGAAGTACAATTTACTATCACAACATTATCACCAGATATGGCGCTGCAGTTCAAAAATATTTTTCGATCAAGGAAGGTTTAAAAAACGTATGCCATTCGTTTACAAGAGTTAAATTTTATGCAAAATTGTTCTTATTCCAAAAAGTCAGATCTGCAGTAGTTTTTGAGATATTTTAATTTTATTGTCTAACTTTGAAGTGTTGTAATTTTTTTTTTAATTGCTATAACTTTTTTAACCTTGGTTTTTGGATGTACGTTCTTGGTAATTTTTTGCCTACTGTAAGAGAATTATTTACTGGTGGGAAATTTCTTTTAATAGCACTTCCGATTTTACCGAAAATTACTTTAAATTGAGAAATTTAAATTAAAATAATTGAAAAATTCTTTCCCGACACTTTCTATCAGTTGGATGTATTATTTATATTTTGAATCTTTCCTACCACATTTACCCACCAAATTTAATTCTTAATCGAATGGCATATGTATCAAACCTTCCTTGATCGAAAAATATGTTTAAGCTGCAGCGCCATCTCTGGTGATAATGTTATAATAGTCAATTATTTTTCCTAAAGAAGGCATTGACCATAGAAATCTATTACCGTTTACAAAATAAAAATATATTTTTCACTTTCCGAGATATCGGCTGTGGGAATGTTAACTGAAACACCCCATGCAGGGTGTCTCACCGAGAACTGAATCGATCGATATAGAGAAAAGTACGCATCAAAAAATTTTGAAAATTTAGATGATTACTAATGTCGGTGTGGCCAATCCAACTAAAATAATTACAAGCAGCTGGCACTTCCGCTTATACCGGAAGTCGATATCAACTTGCTTCTTTCAAATGGAACACCCTATATATTTTAGGGTTTTCGAAAAGAGCATAAAATTCTGAGTCGAAAATATGTAGCATATCCTATACCTAAACCTAGCCGTTTCAGAGGTATTTGACATTTTATAGAAAATTTGACAGGCGCAACGGTTTGCAAGAACCGTTCTAACTGTCTTCGTGTAAAAGATCCTCATTTACTTCTTGTCACATAAAGGGAACACAAGGAGAACTACGTTCTACAACTGAAATAAATTCAATAATATCATACCAAGTGTTCCGTTTTTCGCGTTACATTTTGTCAACTTCAAACGCGAAAACTTGTTTAGGTCAAATGCAACACCCTGTATTTTTTACGTCAAGTTGTGTAAGACTGAATTCCCTTTTTTCTGATATTAGCATTGTGGGGGTTAAAGTTACAACTTTTTGAAATATTTGCGATTTTATTAGAAATTCATGAATTGTTGTAATCATTTCATCAAAATAGCCATGATTAGAAACAATCAGTCATTATCTTATGTCAAAAAATGCCAGCACGTTTAAATTACACTCACGAAGACTTTTTAAATTTGTTTATTATTTATGGAGAATGTGATAAAGTAATATCAAGAACTTGCAGTACATTTGCTACTCGATATCCAGAAAAACGGAAACCGTCACCAAACACTGTAAAACGCATAGGTACTGGAAAATTTTAAAAATTATGGCTTTGTCGAGGCAAAAATGCAAAGAAGAAAGCCTATTGTTGATGACGAAAACATTGAAATAGTCATTCTGGGATATTTTCATGCATTTCCAAGGATGTCATTAAGACAAAGCTGCTCTGGAATCGGGACTATGCAAGGATTCAATTCACAGAATCTTATTAAAACATAAGTTTCACCCGTTTTCATTCCATATGGTTAGGATTAAAAGAAACAGATTTCCTAAGACGGCAGAATTTTTATGAGTTTATTCTAATAAGGTCTGAGGGTCACGATTCTTATTTGGGAAATATTATATGGACAGATGAAGCAAAATTTACAAAAAATGGACTTTTTAATACACACAATTCGCATTATTGGAGTGACTCAAATCCTCATATGTTCAGAGAGCGAAACTTTCAGGAAAGTTGGCAGTTCAATGTTTACTGTGCCATAAGAAACGATAGAGTGGTGGCATTACAATTTTATCAGAAAAATTTAAACGGTAAATTAAATTTTCTCTTCTGCTAATATGTATAGGTAAATTTTTTTTTTTTTTTTAGGTGAAAGATGTCTGAATGTCTTACAAAATTTGAATAATAACTATTTAGAAAATGTATCTCTCGCCGAACATAGAAACATTTTTTATCAACACGATGGTGCTCCCCCACATAAGGCATATTTAATTAATAATTATTTACAAGAAACTTTTTATGATCAATGGATTGCCAATAATGGACCTTTCTTATGGCCTCCTCGCTCGCCCGATTTATCAGTTCTGGATTATTTCATTTGGGGAACTATTAAAAATAAAGTTTATGAGAGCCCATTAACAACCATTGAAGACTGTATGCAAAGAGTAAGAAATGCATTTCAAAACATATCACAGGATTCAATTAGAAGAGCTACCCATGAGGAACTAACCCGAAGGTGCGAAAAATGTGTCGAGGTTCGAGGGCGAAATATTGAGCAATTATTAAATTAAAATGAAATCATATTTTAAATTGATCTGCTATTTTAGTTCATGCCATATCTTCAATTCGATTAATACGCATGTTACAGTGTTAGTGTTATTTTGCGTTTTTGTGGATATCGAGTAGCAAATGTGCTGCAAGTTCTTGATATTACTTTATCACATTCTCCATAAATAATAAACAAATTTTCGTTGGTATAATTTAAACGTGCTGGCATTTTTTGACATAAGATAATGACTGATTGTTTCTAATCATGGCTATTTTGATGAAATGATTACAACAATTCATGAATTTCTAATAAAATCGCAAATATTTCAAAAAGTTGTAACTTTAACCCCCACAATGCTAATATCAGAAAACAGGGAATTCAATTTTACACAACTTGACGTAAAAAAATACAGGGTGTTCCATTTGACCTAAACAAGTTTTCGCGGTTCGAAGTTGACAAAATATAACGCGAAAACAGGAACACTTGGTATGATATTATTGAATTTATTTCAGTTGTATGACGTAGCTCTCCTTGTGTTCTTTTTATGTGACAAGAAGCAAATGAAGATCTTTTACACGAAGAAAGTTATAACGGTTCTTGCAAACCGATGCACCTGTCAAATTTTCTATAAAATGTCAAATATCCCTGAAACGACTAGGTTTAGGTATAGGATATGCTGCATATTTTTGACTCAAAATTTTATGCTCTTTTCGAGAACCCTAAAATATATAGGGTGTTCCACTTGAAATAAGCAAGTTGGTATCGACTTCCGGTATAAGCGGAAGTGCCAGCTGCTTGTAATTATTTTAGTTGGATTGGCCACACCGACATTAGTAACTATCCAAATTTTCAAAATTTTCTGATGCGTACTTTTCTCTATATCGATCGATTCAGTTCCCGGTGAGACGCCCTGTATAGTTGAGTAATATTTTTTCAAATATTTATACTGTTCTGAATTCAGTCGATTACGTCTGAACTGATCGAAGAAAATTCCTGTACGATATTTGCTTGGTGTTCAATACTGTACAATCCAATAATAATCAGGATTGTACAAAATGTTCCATTATCAAACCAAAAATAGGATGTTTGTTCCACGGTATCATTACGTTTTTAAATAAAACACAGCTTCTTTTCGAGTTGTCACAGGTTCATTTTAGAACACCCCGCCTTTATATTGAATTAGAATATATGCTTTACTTTTGTTTAAATCTTAAAATGTACATATTCATTTATGATATTATTAACCGTATGTGCTAATTCCTTCCACGGAACTTTAAGAAAAAACATGAGACAAAAATAATCGTTCGTCTCATATATTTTTTTAATAATGCGAATTCAGTTGTGTACTGAACATAAAATTATACACCTTGATTGTGTTAAAGTTGAGCAATTATTTTTGTTTCGATCATATTAGTTGTGATATATCTAGGCCAGTTACTGAAGGAAAACCTCGCGAATTGTAGATTTAGACCTAATGTTCTTGTTTTATCTTGTCGGGAAACTACCAAATGGTAATAATTTGAGTTTCAATATTAAAAACATGGCTTTTTACAAATAAAAATTTAACATACCTACAATGCGTCCACGGCAAAGCGGTATTATTGGTGTAAATTTAACGAAGGTATATTATGTCTTGGCATATTCTCATCTAAATTATATGGCGATTTACTGGGAGCAAACTACTGAGCCCAACCGCACATTCGTTATACAAAAAAGAACAATACGAAAAATTTTGTCTGTCGGCCCATTGGATTCCTGTAGGCCCATCTTTAAAAAGCATCATATCTTACCGCTTCCCTGTGTAATCATTTATGTGGCTCTAATTTTCGTTAAAACAAATCGAGGAAAGTTCCTACAAAATAATTCAGTGCATGCTCACGATGCCAGGTTTAATTCTAATATTCACATTTCAAACTTCAACTTGTGTCAATGTATAAAAAGAATCCTTATTGTTTCTGTAGTGATATTTTCAATCATTTGCCCAACTCCCTGAAGAATATCAATCCAATAAGCAAATTCAAAAGCCAAATCAAGCGTTACCTTCTAGAAAACTGTTTTTACTCTTTCCAAGAATACTACAACCGTAATTAATTTTAACTATATACCTCGATCCACGATCGACCAGCTGGTATTTTTAGAGAATGCCATTCAAAATTCATTTTTTGAAAGATCCCATTTGGTCGTTATTTTTTTTGATCTTGAGAAAGCATATGACACAAGTTGGAGGTATGGAATCATAAAGAAACTACATGACTGGGGTCTTAGAGGAAATATGCTTCCTCAACCATCGCCAATTTAAAGTTCGAACCCATGATACAGAATCTCACGTTTACAGGCTGGAGAACGGAGTCCCGCAAGGATCCACCCTCAGCGTCACTCTTTTCGCTATCGCTGTAAATGACCTGACAGAGAT
Source organism: Leptura quadrifasciata (assembly GCA_963675555.1). NCBI lineage: Eukaryota > Metazoa > Arthropoda > Insecta > Coleoptera > Cerambycidae > Leptura > Leptura quadrifasciata. Next base: position 98,175,685 of record OY776680.1, on the reverse strand, counting down.
GATAAATCCTCAATTAAAAAAGTGTATCTATGTTGATGATCTGGTAATGTTTTATTCCTCAAAAAGTATGGATGATATGGAACACACGCTAAGGAGAGAGATTGATGAAATCACGGTTATTGCAGAAAGAAAACGCTATCGTTTCTCTACAGAGAAAACCCACTGTATTCACTTTTGTAGGCTGCGTAAACCACACAATGGCCCTGAACTTTTCCTTAAAGGTTCACGCCTTGAATGTAGAGCTACAACGAAATTTCTGGGCCTTACTCTTGACTCGAAACTCTTATGGGGGCCACATATCAAAGACCTTATCGGTAGATGCAAGAAAGCCCTTAATGTCATTAGATGTGTATCTAATGTCTCCTGGGGAGCAGATAGAGAAGTGCTACTAAACCTATATAGGAGCCTTGTGCTTGCGAAGATGGATTATGGATGTATATTGTACTCAGCCCGTACCACGCAGATACATGCTCTAGAGTCGATTCATTCCACTGGACTAAGACTGGCTACTGGAGCCTTCCGCACATCACCGCTATCATCACTATGTTGCGAGGCAGGAATGTCTCCTTTGAAATACAGAAGAGCACAAATGATTATCAACTGCGCAATTCAAATTCGCTCACAACCTACGCATCCAAACTATGCCCTCATAACAGATCAAGACCTATTAAACATAATATTTTTAGTCGCAAACTCCTCTATAAATCCTTATTTTACTACAAGAAAAGTAGCCAGACTGCAACCAAAGTTACAAGTCTGGCGCGTTAAGTGTAATAATTGCATATTACCATCAAAACGCTAATGCTTCGATTGCAACAAACACCAGCCGATAGACTGATCCTACTTAAAGGAGCTCTCTTGCCAGCCGTCACACACCACTTGCAGACTGCAGTTTTGAGCTGTTGGCTCTCGTCAGTGCAAGGTAGGCATGTGGCGACCGGCTCGAGGATCCTTTGACTATTTGGTATATCCAATAGTGACATGTAAAATAGTCAGCAGGCGCCATCTAGCGGTCCAGTGTCTGTTGCAATCGAAAAATAAATTGTCTGACTGGGCTTAGCATACCTTGCACTGACGAGAGCCAACAGCTCGAAACTGTAGTCAGCAAATGGTGTGTGACGGCTGGCAAGAGAGCTCCTTTAAGTAGGATCAGTGTTTGTTTGCAATCGAAGCATTAGCGTTTTGATGGTAATATGCAATTATTACACTTAACGTGCCAGACTTGTAACTTGTAATTCAGCGCTCGGCGAGGCACATAGCCCTGAGAGTAGCTGTTGGTTGCAGTCTGGTTACGTTCCTTATAGTAAAATAAGGATTTTATAGAGGAGTTTGCAACTAAAAATATTATGTTTTAACATTGTATAATTGTACTGAAATCATCGAGGAAATCATATATAGCACATTTTGTGAGGAACATAAAATTATACCAATTTTGACCTGAATCTTTTCGTATGATCAGTCCTTTAAAAAGTTAAAAAAGTTATAATGGTGCGAATACCAACCCGAATCATCTCTGGTATAATAATACTACCCTTATATAGGTATTTTACTAAGAATAATTATTCGTCAATTATTTTAAATTTTAATTAATGATAGAACAAAAAATATATGTCCAAACTGGATATAGTTTACGAATTATAGTTTTACTCCTCCAGCACCTGGTCTAATACTCATAAACACATTTCAAAATAAATAACTAGTATATAAGGATACAAATAATGTTTGGGAGCGACATTACGGAACATTATCTCCAATATTAAAACTTTAAAACATATCAAAACCCACCGTTTTCCATATACTCCCGAAGAAGGCATTAACTCTACCGTTTACAGAATTCAAATATATATTTTTTAGTTTCCAAGATATCGGCTGTGGGAATGTTAAATGAAACATCATGTATATGTATTTTGAAAAAGTCACTACAAACCCGAAGCCAACGAAGTCGCGCGCACGCATTATTGTCCGGTCCCCCGTCCTGTGTATATAATATAATAATTAAGATATGAAATAATTAAATACACATATACATATCAAAAAATTACTATTAAACATTTTTACTCACCAGTTTATTAAAATTTCTATCAGTCCAAATTTAATTTCAACACAGATGAAAATATTTTTAGTATTTTGGCACAGCTGGAGCTGAATAATGTACATCAGACATTCCGCGTATCAATTGAATTTAAAAACACTATATAATAACATTAATAACCGGGATAATAGAAAATTAACACTCTCAAGACCGGGTAAACACTACACAACACAGTTTAAACACGCTCCTATGCGCGACAGATTGAACGAATTCAAACTCAGACACCCCCACCCCACCAAAACAATAACATTATTTAGCTAGTAGGCTGTGCGAATGTCTAGTCTGTGGTGTCTATGCAGTTAGTAGTTCCCGGAAATGCGCAGCGTTGACCTAAATTATTTCCTTATATGGTAATAACACCACGCGACAAATAACAATTGACAGTCGCAGGTCGCAGCACAACAATCGGGAAATTCGTGACGTATGCGTCAACAAGTGAGAATGTCGATTGTCATATCATTTATTTTGTGAGTGGTCATTGTTCAGTATCAGTGTTGCCTAATTCAAAAACTGCGGTAAAATCATTTTTTCGGGTTATTAATTACAGAAAGTATATCATTTCGTGGACAATAATCCTAGACTGTAGTGGAGTGATATTTGTAAACATGAATGGGTCCCTTTCCAATTACAAGATCAAGAAGCTCAATGTTGGTAAGATTTTGAATTATTATTCCTTTGCCATGAAATATTGCAAGCTGTATAGATAGTTCAAGTTGATGTTATAAAAAGTATTGGTAATTTGTATGTAACTTTCCAAGCTTGTGACCATAATACCAATAGCTTTTGCAAGATAAAATTAATTTTCAAAAAGTAAGGGTGATAATATGAAATAGGATATTTCTGTAGAGAAGTTAACAAATAGGTAATGTAAATATTTCATGTCATGTTTGTTACAAAATAAATAGGTACTTAACTATTTGGGGTGTCTGAAAAATTAATGTGCAAATTTTAAAAATTAGGTGATTGGCATTTTGAGTGGGCGGTGAAAGCTATATAGGTACTTATATGTTAATTTTGTTTCTCACATAGTTTCCACAAGCACCAAAACACCTCATCAACACCACACGCAAATACTTTACTTGACTTTTGCGTTTCGCCAATCATGTTGGCATCATTTGTAGATGATTAAAATATCGTTATTAATCATCTGCAGATGATGCCTACGTGGTTGGCGAAATATGAGTTGAATAAAGTATTTTTGATCATTTAATCTCGGTTTTGATGCTTGTGGACACTGGTCAAAGGAGGGTCATACCGAAGGTTTCAAATCCTTCCAGGACTACATTTTGCTCGAGAAGATATTTGGAAATTTCCATGTCTCTTTCGCTTTTAAAAATCATTCGAATTCGAACTTTTTGCTGTGTACCTATGTAAATACTGGACCATAAGTCAAACAAAAAATACGCAAAACTTGTCTTTTATGTCTTAAAGGGTAGATAGAGCTCAAACTTGAAAACGATGGGTTTTTACAATATACTGTCATGAGCAGAAAAAAATAGGACAAATTTTTTTTCTAATATAAATCTGTCTCTATTTGAATATGTAATGAATAGCCAAAATAAAACAGATATCACTTTTAATTTATTTTTTATTTTAATGCTGTAGTTATTGCTATAGTAAATGATGGACGGTTAATGAAATAAATTGCACTGCGTTATAACATTAACAAAAATTTGGTGTGTAACATTTTAAGAAAGTGGAGAATAAACGGTACGATTTGTAGAAATCCTGGATCAAAGGACAAAGGATATCCTACTTAACGAGAAACTAACTATTAATATTTCGTTATTCCACTATTTCTATTTCTGTTCTGTTGTTTGGCATAGAATTAAATAATGTTATACAATAATCATTATTAATAATATTTTCCCATGCATTATTTACTATTTCCAGTAATTATTCGGCATTCCGTGGTCTCACATTTCGTTTTTGGATACTTCTTACGACTAGTTCCCATACGTCTTCCACAGGGTTAAGATCTGGACTATGACTGGGCCAGTTAAGAACATTGATATTGTTATCTTGAAACCAGTTAGTCACAGTATGAGCAGTATGAATGGAACAATTGTCTTGTTGAAATATAAACTCATTATTAGGAAATAATTGTGACACAGAAGGGAGCAAAATATTGTCTAAAATTCTAATATACGTTTCACTATCTAATTGTTCCTCAATATGCCACAAAACACCAGGACCACGTGCCGATATCCAAGCCCACATATTGACGGAAAATCTACCACTCTTATCATTGTTAGATATATATTTCTCATCGAATCGTGTATTCGGAGGGCGGTAAACACGAATATGACTGCTGTTGAGTGGAAAGTTTTTTCGTCTGTAAAGATTACATTGTTCCAAAAATTTACATCAGGAGCTAAAAATTCAAGCGCAAATCCTACTAGAGCTTCTTTATGTTCAGCTTTAGGTAAATATTTCTGTGCTGCTGCATGACAGCTTAGTTCCGATTCTCTTACTCGCCGGCGACCAGTACTACTCGATCCAGGAAAATTCGTTTCTTCAGCAGCCTGAATAACTGAGTAAAATGGATTTTCTACTAAAGCATTTACTAATTGCAAATCTTGTTGTTAAGTTGATATCCTTTGTCGCCCTGATCCAGGATTTCTACTAATCGTACCGTTTATTCTCCACTTTCTTAAAATGTTACACACCGAATTTTTGTCAATATTATAACGCAGTGCAATTTGTCTCATTGACCATCCATCTTCTGATTTAGCAATAACTCCAGATTTAACTAAATCGCTTATATGAGGGATATTAGTTTTTTGCACACTTGCAATAAATTATGACAACTAACTGACAATGTCACAAAAATTAAAGTTAGATGTACACAACTAGATTTTAGCAAAATACCGTTATAAGACTTGTCCTATTTTTTTTTGCTCACGACCGTACTTGAGTATACATTTGATTTGCGAACATCGAATTTTATTCTCTAAACAACTAAAAACTAAATAACCGTTTATGATTAAGGACAAAGATACGACAAATAAATAGGTATCCTGAAGCGAACTCCGCAAGTAACAATTTCTTACCCAAAAAACATTAAACCCTAAAATAACTTAGTTTTGTAATGCAGTTCTTCAAAAATTGTTTATTTCTAATTAAGTATCACTGTACATCTCTATCTAACATTAAAATTGTGCAAAAATTTATAAAATCTAGTGCGTTCTTTCTTAATTTTATACATCTGGTAATTTATAAAATTTAAGGAGTTAATTATTTGTATAACTAGTAGAAGAGTCGAAACATGCATTTAGAACATTAAAGGGAAAACAACATTTAAGGCAATCTTATGGGAAGATAAAAACGTTTACGAGAAAATATCAGAAAGTGCAGGGAATTTTTTCCACTTGCATATCAATTTCAAGGTCAATTTTAGAAGTATTAGATTCATCAAGAAACTTTAGACTAATACTGTATATCAAACTTGAACAACTGTTTGTTTAAATATTGTAGTAGTTTTTCTGAGTTTTGTTGTTGTCATCTTACTGAGCTGATGTTTTACACACTTACTACACAGTGTATTTCAGTGAACATTCCCACAGCCCATATCTCGGAAACTAAAAAATATATTTTTATTCCGTAAATGGTAACAGATTTCTATGGTTAATGCCTTCTTCAGGAAGTACAATTTATTATTATAACATTATCACCAGAGATGGCGTTGCAGTTTAAAAATATTTTTCGATCAAGGAAGGTTTGAAACATATACCATTCGATTAAGAATTAAAGTTTAAGCAAAATTGTTCTTATTCCAAAAAGTCAGATCTGCTGTAGTTTTTGAGATTTTTTAATTTTATTGTCTAACTTTGAAGTGTTGTAAATGTTCTTTTTAATTGTTGTAACTTTTTTAAATTTGGTTTTCGGATGTAGGTTCTTGGTAACTTTTTTCCTGCTATAAGAGAATTATTTACTGGTGGGAATTTTTTTTAATAGCACTTCCGATTTTACCGGAAATTATGTTAAATTGAGAAATAAGGTAATTTTATTTTTGAACAATACTTCTTGACAACAATATTTACAATAGATGCTCAAAATTACTTTCGCTTGTTTAAATACCCATATCAAAGCGGTGTAACAATTCTTCGTTCTTCTTCTTCCTGTGGTGCGACAGCCCTATTGAGCCTTGACCTGCCCTAACTTTTGGTCTCTAGCGGCCACTTGCCAATTCCTCACCCTCATTAATGACTGGGCGTCCTTGCGAACGTTGTCTTGCCAACTATGTTTACCTCTTTACACAGCTGTTTTAGTTCATAGTTGTATCTGATACGCCATAGACCGATTTTATTTACTGGTCCATAGATTTTCCTCAATACTCTCCTTTCGAATATGGCTAACATTTCTTCAGTTTTATTTGTTAACGTCCACGTTTCACAGCCATATGTCACCACCGATCTTATTAGTGTTCTATATATTAGTGTTTTGGTGTCCTTATTCACTATTTTAGATTTGAATATGTTGTTCAGTGCATATAGTGCTTTGTTCCCTTTTATTAGTCTGTGCCGTGTTATTGTTATTGTTAATTATATTTCCGAGGTATGTGAAATCTTCAACTACCTCTATGTTGTCGTCTCCAATCAACCAGTTTTGTCCATTTCTTCTCCCTGTCTTGTTTTCCATCACCTTTGTTTTTGTTATGTTTATGTCGAGCCCTACATTCTTTCCATTCTCCTTCTATTTCTCATAGTTTTCTCTCACTGCTCTTTCCGTTCTTCCCATTATGTTGATATCGTCTGCATATGCAATTACTTGGATTTCCTTTTTAATAATGGTTCCATTCACGTCTATTGCTATTTCTCTTATAACTTTGTGTAGGGCAATATTGAACAATACTGGGGCTAATCCATCCCCTTGCCGGAGCCCTTGGTTTACATCAAAGGTTTCTGATAGTTTCTGCTGGATTTTGACTTTAGCTTTTGTATCGTTCATTGTCGTTTTTACCAGGTTTATTAGCTTTGTTGGTATCCCAATTTCTTCCATGGCTTGATATAAGGACTTTCTATGTATGTTGTCATATGCTTGTTTGAAACCAATGAATACTTGATATATTCCTATATCATATTCCCATGTTTTTTCCAGTATTTGATGAACAGTAAAGAGCTGGTCAATTGTAGATCTACCGCTTCGAAATCCCCCTTGATATTCTCCGATATGTTCTTTAACATACGGGGTTATTCCTTGTCCCAGGATGTCTGTAAAAATCTTGTATGCTGTGCATAGCAATGATATGCCTCTGTAATTCTCGCCTTAGTCTTTCTCCTTTTTTGTACACTGGGCATAGTATGGCAGTTTCCCATTCCTTTGGCATTCTTTCTGTGTTCAATATGTTTATTATCATTCTGTGAATTCTTTGCAGAAGCTCATCTCCTCCTTGTTGAAATAATTCAGATGGGATATTGTCTATTCCAGGTGCCTTATTTTTTTTCATTCTGGATATACTATTTTTTACTTCTAAGGTTGGTACTTCTGTTATGGGTTGTGCTGCATTTATCAGTGAACTTTCTGGTACATCTGCCCAATTGTTGTTCTGGTTTAGCAGTTCTTCGAAGTATGATTTCCATCTGTGTACTACTTCTTCTGGGCTTACCAGAATGACACATTGTTTCCCTAGGTTGATAATTACTGTCCATTCTTTTCACGTTTTTGTAGAAATCTCTCACCTCGTTCTTGTTGAACTCTTGTTGCATATCTTGTACCTTTTTGTTGATATGCCGTCTTTTCTTCCTTTTGCAGACGGATTTTGCTTCTCTCTTTAGCTTCTCGTACTCTTCTTTTTTGTTTCTGGTAGGTCTTTGGAGCAATTGTAGTTTTGCCGCATTTCGTTTATCTACTGCTTCTATGCATTCATTATCGTACCATGCGTTTTTCTTGTGTCCCTTATGTTTTCCTAATATTTCCTCTGCCGCTATTTTGACAGTATCCCATGAAAATCTAAAATCCTGCGGTATTGCAGACGAGCAATGGGAACAACTTGCAGCGGACAGAACCGAATGGCGAGGGGTTGTGGCCAGCTATCAAGGAAATGTTGCTGCAAGAAGGCCGAATCCAAGACCTAACCAGGTCTATGTTTGTCATGACTGCGGTCGACATGTGCTCTCCCGAATTGGCCTCTATAGCCATAGTCGTGTGCACCGTAGATGAATGGGAATTACAATAGACTACATCTTTTACTTGTTTTTTATTGTGCACAATCTATCGACTGTAACATTTTTATACTCGGACTCGAGTAACGGCTAATAAAAATAATAAAAAAAAATTATTATATAAATCGACAATTATTTTTGTTGAAATTAGAAACCTATGGGGAGGAAATGTAGGTGCGCCTTGAATGTATACATAGTTTGATATGTAATATACAGCAACGTGGTTAGTATTTGGATGTGAGACCATTTCAAGGAAATACATATCCTCGCCCCTCATTTTCCAGCGGCTTGTATATCAGTGTATGCGCGGAAGCTATGCAATCTTAGGCTAGGATTGCTTAGTTGATATACCATCCTTCGGAGGGGATGTAAAGCTGTCGGTCCCTTGTTTATTAAATATACCTACGGCAAGTAAAAGATTCCTACTCTTCAAAAGAGAAGAGGTTCGGCAAAATTCCTGGTTAGAGGTAGCTCGTCTATAGGCATCGGTGTTAGGCCTCAGTAGCAGAAATAGGCCAACGTTAAAATAGATTTAAAAAAAAATTAAAAGATGAAGATGATTAATTTCCGATTTAGCATATGTTGCCTCCCCCGACTACTAGCAAAAGATGTTTACCAACTGAAGCATACCACGAAGAGTTACATTAGACAAATAGGGCAGAGTATTCAGTGCAGATATGTCGGCAGTGGCAGTAAAATGAAGTAGGTATATAATGAAGAACCGAACACACCAACTTCGCAATGTTTGGAAGCTGACAGTATGATGAATGAAATGTGAAATTTGTCAGCCATATTAAAAATAACAATTTGGAAGAAATGATTTGATTAGTTGCTTAAGCTTAATAATTTGGTGTTGACTTGTTTATTGATCAATCAAGAACGAGCAAAAAAAATTCTCCTCAGAATCAAATACGCAATTTCTAATATTTTCTCGTAGTACATACAGGTAAAGGTAACAAGATAGTACCTACATTAGTATAATAAGTTATACATACATTTACTTTTTTCGATTTACACCGCTTGGGTGTTTTGTTATGGTCCCTTGTTTAAGAAAACGTTTGATTGGATCTCATTTACATACAAACGAAAATGAACATATAAATAAGCTATCAGAAATATATGGGACATACTCGATAGAGGCCTCTGTCAGTTTAATGGAGAAATTACCATGGAACTACCTAATTTGGTCTTTTATTTGACAAATACCAAACAAGTGATTACTGTTTAAATTTCTAGATTTTGGTCTTAATGAATAGTGAAAGAAGTTAATTCGTGTTCCGTTAGGCTGATATTGAAGTGTCATCATTTGGCCAACATTTTATGTTCAAAATTGTGAGGTTGTGTTGTATTGTTTAAAGCTGTTTAATACAAGTACTGATGGAAATGTTAAGAATAGTCCTAGTGATCTCCTAGGCAAAAATTTTCCTCGCGAATAAATATTTCGGATGCCAATGTTCTTGAAGAATGTTTTGTATATATAATATATTTGCTGTTAATTAATTTTGGAGGTTAGGTTTTAGGAATCAAAATATCCCCACATTATTTCAATCAATTTTGGATAAATAGTTACCGCAACTGTTCAGTCAGTGCATTTTGTCAATCCCACATATTTCTCAAAGCAAAAATTATTATCTAACAAACAACTAGTAAAAATATAAGAACACATCCAATTACTTGAATTTTCATCATCAGTCAAACATTTTTTTGGTTCAGTTTTCTCAACTTGAAAAAATATAGGTAACCTATCTAAAATCTAAGTAGCGTGGTGTATTTACATACGTTTTTTGTTTGTCAGGAGTAAAATTGAAATGCTTTTCTGCAGGTGAGGTTTAATGCAGACGTGATACTGGTATTGACACCCTGCATATGAATTTTGAGTCCGTAATAGCTTTTTAATGTGCGTTTTCTGCGAAATAAATGAAGGAAAGGTTGCTTAATAGGCCAACCGCCAAGTATTTTGGCAGCGAAAACAATTCGATATGAACATTTTATAATTGTAAGCGCTTCATTTGGGTGCTATAAAGAAATATAAAGTTTTTTCCCCCTTCTTAATCTTCGAAGAAACAAGAAATCGTAAACAACTCTGTTTTTTCTAGGGTGTTTAAAATAGTTTTAAAATGCCACATTTTGGCATATTTAATGGTTTTTTCGGACAGGAAGTGACACCAATTCTTGATTTTTAAACGTACGTTAATGCATTTTCAGAATCCTGGCAAAATTCTGAAGCCAAGTTTTGTTTCACATCTAGAGGGCTGCGATTAACTTTATGCAGGGTGTCTCACCGGGAACTGAATCGATCGATATAGAGAAAAGTACGCATCAGAATATTTTGAAAATTTAGATAATTACTAATGTCGGTGTGGCCAATCCAACTAAAATAATTACAAGCAGCTGGCACTTCCGCTTATACCGGAAGCCCATACCAACTTGCTTATTTCAAATGGAACGCCCTATATATTTTAGGGTTTTCGAAAAAAGCATGAAATTCTGAGTCGAAAATATGTAGCATGTCCTATACCTAAACCTAGCCGTTTCAGAGATATTTGACATTTTATAGAAAATTTGACAGGTGCAACGGTTTGCAAGAACCGTTATAACTTTCTTCGTGTAAAAGATCCTCATTTGCTTCTTGTCACATAAAAAGAACACAAGGAGAACTACGTTCTACAACTGAAACAAACTCAATAATATCATACCAAGTGTTCCGTTTTTCGCGTTACATTTTGTCAACTTCAAACCGCGAAAACTTGTTTAGGTCAAATGGAACACCCTGTATTTTTTTACGTCAAGTTGTGTAAAATTGAATTCCCTTTTTTCTGATATTAGCATTGTGGGGGTTAAAGTTACAACTTTTTGAAATATTTGCGATTTTATTAGAAATTCATGAATTGTTGTAATCATTCATCAAAATAGCCATGATTAGAAACAATCAGTCATTATCTTATGTCAAAAAATGCCAGCACGTTTAAATTACACCCACGAAGACTTTTTAAATTTGTTTATTATTTATGGAGAATGTGATAAAGTAATATCAAGAACTTGCAGCTCATTTGCTACTCGATATCCAGAAGAACGGAAACCGTCACCAAACACTGTAAAACACATACTGGAAAATTTTAAAAATTATGGCTCTGTCAAGGCAAAAATGCGAAGAAGAAAGCCTATTGTTGATTCAGGGATATTTTCATGCATTTCCAAGGATGTCATTACGACAAGCTGCTCTGGAATCGGGACTATGCAAGGATTCAATTCACAGAATCTTATTAGAACATAAGTTTCACCCGTTTTCATTCCATATGGTTCAAGGATTAAAAGAAACAGATTTCCTAAGAAGACAGAATTTTTGTGAGTTTATTCTAATAAGGTGTGAGGGTCACAATTCTTATTTGGGAAATATTATATGGACAGATGAAGAAAAATTTACTAAAAATGGACTTTTTAATAGACACAATTCGCATTATCGGAGTGACTCAAATCCTCATATGTTCAGAGAGCGAAACTTTCAGAAAAGTTGCCAGTTCAATGTTTACTGTGCTATAAGAAACGATAGAGTGGTGGCATTACAATTTTATCAGGAAAATTGAAACGGTAAATTAAATTTTCTCTTCTGCTAATATGTATAGGTAATTTTTTTTTTTTTTTTAGGTGAAGGTCAGAATATCTTACAAAATTTGAATAATAACTATTTAGAAAATTTACCTCTTGCCGAACATAGAAACATTTTTTATCAGCACGACGGTGCTCCCCCGCATAAGGCATATTTAATTAATAATTATTTACAAGAAACTTTTTATGATCAATGGATTGCCAATAATGGACCTTTCTTATGGCCTCCTCGCTCGCCCGATTTATCAGTTCTGGATTATTTCATTTGGGGAACTATTAAAAATAAAGTTTATGAGAGCCCATTAACAACCATTGAAGATTGTATGCAAAGAGTAAGAAATGCATTTCGAAACATATCACAGGATTCAATTAGAAGAGCTACCCATGAGGAACTAATCCGAAGAGAAATGTGTCGAGGTTCGAGGGCGGAATTTTGAGCAATTATTAAATTAAAATGAAATCATATTTTAGACTGATCTTATCTCTGCTATTTTAGTTCACGCCATATCTTCAATTCGATTAATACGCATGTTACGGTGTTAGTGATATTTTGCGTTTTTGTGGATATCGAGTAGCAAATGTGCTGCAAGTTCTTGATATTACTTTATCACATTCTCCATAAATAATAAACAAATTTAAAAAGTTTTCGTTGGTATAATTTAAACGTGCTGGCATTTTTTGACATAAGATAATGACTGATTGTTTCTAATCATGGCTATTTTGATGAAATATTTCAAAAAGTTGTAACTTTAACCTCCACAATGCTGATATCAGAAAAAAGGGAATTCAATTTTACACAACTTCACGTAAAAAAATACAGGGTGTTCCACTTGACCTAAACAAGTTTTCGGGGTTTGAAGTTGACAAAATGTAACGCGAAAATCGGAACACTTGGTATGATATTATTGAATTTATTTCAGTTGTAGAATGTAGTTCTCCTTGTGTTCTTTTTACGTGGCAAGAAGCAAATGAGGATCTTTTACACGAAGAAAGTTATAACGGTTCTTGCAAACCGTTGCACCTGTCAAATTTTCTATAAAATGTCAAATATCTCTGAAACGGCTAGGTTTAAGTATAGGATATGCTACATATTTTCGACTCAGAATTTTATGCTAAAATATATAGGGTGTTCCATTTGAAATAAACAAGTTGGTATCGACTTCCGGTATAAGCGGAAGTGCCAGCTACCTGTAATTAGTTTAGTTGGATTGGCTACACCGACATTAGTAGTTATCTAAATTTTCGAAATTTTCTGATGCGTACTTTTCTGTATATCGATCGATTCAGTTCCCGGTGAGACACCTTGTATAATCATAAATGACAATTCTTTTTTGTGCTGTTTCCGCTTCTACAACAGACGACACGGAATTTAGAGAAGAAGAATCTTTATTATCTTGTTAAGGACGAAAACAAATGAAGCATTTATCATTTTTGCATTGTTTTTTTTGTCCATTTTCGACTTGGTGCCAGGCCTCTAAGTGCAAAGAGGAAAAATAAAAAAGTGCCAAAATAAAAAAAAAATAAAAACAATTTATTAAAAAAAATATTGCAATGAGACTAAAACTAAAAATAAACCTATTGTCTAAACATAAAAATAACACCTGATTTAACTGCAAAACACCTACTCCCTGTAAAATATACGAATAATTTCTACAACTAATCCCAAATCTTGTTCTAACCAAGAAAAAGAATAAACGCAATATCGACAATCTTTTTGGTGATGCGAACACAATTGGGAAAATTGTCAAACGCTGTGTATAGTTACAGGAAGGTGGGTTTGAGTGAATAAAATAATTACGCACATCGAAAGAATCTAGGGAATGCGATATCAAAAAGTGTAACTCTAATAATGCAATTTCTTAATAGCAATGAGTTTTGCTTCAAAAAAATTGATAGGAATAATTTGATTAGGTTTTCAAGAGTTGAACAATAAGAAGGTTTCAAAATATTTGTGTAAATTAAATTCTTCAATCGGTTAAATACCCTGGGACAATTACCTACACAATAGAGAGGTCCTGAAGGACCTATAGCTTGATCACCCCGTTCTACAGACCTTAATCTACTGGATCATTATTTATTGGACCATTTAAGAATCTTATGTTTATTGCTGTTTTTTGTTATTCCTGATGAGTAAACTCTTCTTCATGGAATTGAAAAAGAATATCAGCAAATCCCCGAGAATCCAGCAATTTTTAGTAAAGTGAGAGAATGTATTCAAAAGTGTATTGAGATGGTCATCACTTCGAACATCTCTTGAATGTTATGGCAATAGTTTCTAAAAAGTGTTAAAAATTCCTTCGTTTATGTTACAAATTATAATTTGTGCGGGTTCACTTCATTGTTCTTTGTTGTGTGGCAGATCTACGGCATTGGTAAGTGAATCTGATCAAAAGAAATTTGTTTGGAACTTCAAATAAAACGGCAACAGGAATCTAAAAGTTCTGCGCTGGTCACAGATGAATCAAAATTTAATTTTGTGTGGATCCGAGATGAAGTTAAGCATGGAAGGCATCCGGGCCTTTCTACATAAGACTATGAAATTATTGTTTTCCCATGACCTGCACAGTCTCCAGATTTTAACCCTATAGAACATGGAATGTTACAGACCAAAGGGAGATAAATAGCCTCATTTGCAGCTTTTCCAACAGGTGTAGGGCTGTGGGAAACTAAAATTTTTATAGCAAGTGTTGAAAAATAGATTTGTTTTTGTTTTGGTATTTTTTTGAAAAGTGCACTTTATTATTGTTTCCTAGATTCTCTCGATATGTGTATTTAAAAAAAAAAAAGTAATGGTATAACTGAAGCATTCGAAATGTCCACACGACTCAAAAAATTGCTTAAACGAAACTGTGTCAGATCGAAATCCTTCCTTAAAAAAAATCACATTTTCCTGCTAATTTGATAAACGTTTCTTCAAATTCGTCATATGTTTTTGCCTAATAATAATTGTATGAAACCGCATAATCCGTAGAAACCAATCTATCACCGTTTCTCCTTATTTTTAACGACGCCATTTGTGCAGGTTTCGTCCATATTCTGGTCCAAATTGACCTCTTCGACGCACTCCAAGCCAGAGTCGACACTCAGTTGTTTCTCCTTGTGCCAGACGTAACTGCTAGGTGCCGAGTTTGATCTGCCTGATCTACCAATATGCTGTCTCGGCATCGACACTGATGCGGCACGCGCCTCTGGCTGTCCCACGGTTGTGTCCCGGCGGTGGAGGAATGGGTTCTAAAAATTTTACAGAATTAACATAGTAAATAATAAAACTATAGCGGGGGCAGGGAGGGATAGGAGGGAGTACAATAAATCATGGTATGACCTTTCTGCGTGCATACAAAAATAAACCAATGTACAGGGTTATTCTTTATATTTTCACCCCCCTTTTATTTTTGTTGTTGGATATAAAACAAAGTTACGTATAAAAATTATAGGGTTGTATAAAGGATGTTTCAATTAACATTCCCACAGCTGACGTTGCGGAAACTAGAAAATATAGTTTTATTCTGTGAACGACAATAGATTTCCATGGTTATTGCCTTCTTCAGGAAGTACAATTTACTATTATAACATTATTACCAGAGATGGCGCTGCAGTTTCAAAATATTTTTAGATTGAAACGTATGCCATTCGATTAAGAATTAAATGTTAAGCAAAATTGTTCTTATTCCAGAAAGTCAGATCTCTTGCAGTTTTTCAGATATTTTAATTTCATTGTCTAACTTTCAAGTGAAGTAGTTTCTTCCGGGTTTTGCCGTGGTCGTCGAACTTGACTTGACGTTTCGCTGATCATCCTGTCAGCTTCTTCAGAAGGATTCTAAAGACTGAATTTGTTGTGTACAATCCTCGTTATATACCTAGGCGCCGCTTCGCTTCGCTGGTCATTGGTCGCGCTTGGTTCGTTTCGCTGCTCATTCGTCGTGTTTGGTTGACTGTGGCTTACTACGGTGCTGGTACTTGGCAATACCAGTCTCCACGTGTTATTAAGTCGATACCCATCCTCTCTGTTAAAGTTGTTCACGCTCTTCATAATTTCCAGTGATTCCCTAATGATTCGCGGATAATAGCGCGTATTCCTGTCTAGTATATTGACGTCCTCGTAGTCGATTTTATGGTTCTCGTTATTATGGACATGTTCTGCTATCGCCGATCTATCCGTGTATCCAAATCTGGTATTTCTCTGGTGTTCTTTGATTCTGCACTGGATACTCCGTCCTGTTTGTCCGATGTAGCTCCTACCACATGTGCACTTCAACTGGTAAACACCTTTTGATGACAGGTTGGGGACAGGGTCTTTGACTGATGGAAGAATATGCTGTATTTTCTTCACTGTTCGAAACCGTACACCTACTTTCTTTTTGAATAAAATCTTCTTCAGCCTATCTGTGACTCCCGCGACGTAGGGTAGGCATGCATACGTTGTTGGTTGTTGCTGTTCTTCTCCTGTAGTTCTCCTCTGGTTATTTACTACTCGTTGTATATTGCTTTGACTGTATCCGTTCTTCTCTAAAACTTGTTGGACATTCTGTAGTTCCTCGGGTTTGTTATCATCGTCGCATATTGTGTTGGCTCTGTGGACGAAGGTTCTAATTAACGCTCTCTTCTGTTGTGGATGGTGGTGAGATGTCGCATGTAGGTAACAATCGGTGTGCAAGGAGCAGCCATGGGATCACCACTTTCACCTGTGATAGCCAACCTATTCATGGAAGCTTTTGAAAAGGAAGCTATACACTGCAGTGAGAATAAACCAAAGTGCTGGCTACGATACGTTTATCATATGGCCACATGGAGAATTATCTTTATCTGTTTTCTTCGACCGTTTGAATAAACAGCATCCAAGTATCAAATTTACAGTGGAGACCAAACAAGATGGAGCTTTACCTTTCTTAGATGTATTAGTGAAAAGGTCACACAATGGCAAGCTGGCCCACGGTGTCTACAAAAAGAAAACGCACACCGATCGTTACCTACATGCGACATCTCACCACCATCCACAACAGAAGAGAGCGTTAATTAGAACCTTGGTCCACAGAGCCAACACAATATGCGACGATGATAACAAACCCGAGGAACTACAGAATGTCCAACAAGCTTTAGAGAAGAACGGATACAGTCAAAGCAATATACAACGAGTAGTAAATAACCAGAGGAGAACTACAGAAGAAGAACAGCAACAACCAACAACGTATGCATGCCTACCCTACGTCGCGGGAGTCACAGATAGGCTGAAGAAGATTTTATTCAAAAAGAAAGTAGGTGTATGGTTTCGAACAGTGAAGAAAATACAGCAAATGCTTCCCTCAGTCAAAGACCCTGTCCCCAAACTTTTATCAAAAGGTGTTTACCAGTTGAAGTGCACATGTGGTAAGAGCTACATTAGACAAACAGGACGGAGTATCCAGTGCAGAATCAAAGAACACCAGAGAAATACAAGATTTGGATACACGGATAGGTCGGCGATAGCAGAACATGTCTATAATAACGAGAACCATAAAATCGACTACGAGGATGTCAATATATTAGACAGGACTACACGCGATTATCCGCGAATCATTAGGGAATCACTAGAAATTATGAAAAACGTGAAAAACTTTAAGAGACAGGATGGGTATCGACTTAGTAACACTTGGAGACTGGTATTGCCAAGTACCAGCACTGTAGTAAGTCACGGTGAACCAAACACGACGAATGGGCAGCGAAGCGGCGCCTAGGTATATAACGAGGATTGTAACAATTTTTCAGTCTTTAGAATCCTTCTGAAGAAGCTGACAGGATGATCAGATTCTTGGTTTGCGGATGTAAGTTCTTGACCTTTTTGCCTGCTATAAGAGAATTATTTACTGGTGGGAAATTTTTTTAAATAGCACTTCCGATTTTACCGGAAATTTCTTTAAATTGAGAAATTCAAATGGAAAAACAACAAATAAGGTACTTTTATTCAAATACATCTTGACAATAATATTTACAATGTATGCCCAGAATTACTTCCGTTTGCTTGAATATATATATCGAAGCGATGTAACAATTCCTCGTTATATATCGTTAATAATTTGTATTTATTAATTGCACCAGTGTAAGCGTAGATTTTATTGTATAAATCTGCTATCTTCTGTTGGCTTTTGATATACTTGACTTTTTTAATATCCCCACAAGAAAAAGTCTAGAGGGATCAAGTCCAGAGAACACTTGGTCCATCTAACGGGTCCTAAGCTGCCAATCTAGCGCATTGGAAACGTATCATTCAAATAATTTACAACAATATTGGAGTTGAGTGAGGTGGTGTGCCATCTTGCTGAAACCAAATTTCAGCTCTGTTGTGGAGAACATTTTGTAAAAGTCTTGGTAACTAATTTTCTAAAATTCTTAAATAATGCACACCGGTTAAATTTAAAAAACCACACCATACATTTACGCTGAACACAGTTTGGTTTCTTGTTCGAATCATCCATCTTGGGTTGTTTTCCGACCAATATCTACAGATATGTTTTGTAATTGTGCCGTTACTGTGAATTTTACTTTCGTCACTCCAAAGTACATTTTTAAGGAAATTGCAATTTCCTTCATAAAGAACAGAAAATTCAGGAAGATTAAGCGATGATGATAGTCCGTAGGCATAATGATGTAATAAGTGTGGTTTATATGGAAAGTACTTATTTTCTTTTAAGGTGAGAATATCCAAGAGAGAGAGAGAGAGGTCCGATAGGGAAATATTTACTGTTTTTGACTATAACTTCTTTTTCTGAAACACATATTGCAAACAAATTATAAGACTACCTAAGTAGAAGTACAACAAGAGTAATGTTAATTCAAATGTGCTTTTAGGGGGCGGAATATTAAAACATAATATTTTATGTCTCAAACTACTCTATTAAATCCTTATTTTACTATAAAGAACGTAACCAGACTGCAACCAACAGCTACTCTCCGGGCTATGTGCCCCGCCGAGCGCTGAATTACAAGTTACAAGCCTGGCGCGTTAAGTGTAATAATTGCATATTGGTGGAGGCTCTTATTTGTCGTAATGATGAGTGGGGATCATTGTTAACGGTTTGTAAAACTAGAGCCGTATTCCCCTGGGTTCTTTCACGTTTTAACTTTTTAAAACTATCATATTGTAATAAATTGTTACACAAATTGGAAGAAGTCTTGCAATCGGGTTGTGGTCTGTTTGGAAATTGTAATTGATACATACGTTTGGCTTCTTTTGCATTTTTATTGCTTTTTCCATAAATTAATAACATATTAACTTTGTTAACATTGGTATGAGCCATATTTTGGACAAATTTTACAGACATTTTCTTAAAATGATACACATAAACGAAAATTAAACTTCTGACAGTTAATAAATAAACAATTACAATTTTTTCATGGCTAACGAGAGTTAAAAGTCAGAACTTAACTTAAGTTGTTAGCAATCCCGTTTTTCGTGCGAGAGTTTAGAGATAGAATCTCGGACGGGACTTAACTTTTTCGATTTATTATTTTGCAAGTAATGTGCTAAGTAAGATTTAAAATGTAAATAATACATCCAAGTGATAGAAAGTTCCGAGCAAGAATTTTTCAATTATTTTAATTTAAATTTCTCAATTTAAAGTAATTTCTGGTAAAATCGAGCAGGCAAAAAGTTACCAAGAACCTACATCCGAAAACCAAGATTAAAAAAGTTGCAGCAGTTACAGGGAGGACGTATAAGACTCCCAATGGTGCCCAAGTGCTGTGGTTCAATAATTTTTATTCACGACCCTCCCAACCAATTCCAGATTCGAAGTTACAGCAATTAAAAAAAAATTACAACACTTCAAATTTAGACAATAACATTAACATATCTCAAAAACTATGCCAGATCTAGCTTTCTGGAATAAGAACAATTTTGCTTAAACTTTAATTCTTAATCGAACGGTATATGTTTCAAACCTTCCTTGATCAAAAAATATTTTTAAACTGCAGCCCATCTCTAGTGATAATGTTATAATAGTAAATTGTACTTCCCAGAGAAGGCATTACCCATAGAAATCTATTACCGTTTACAGAGTAAATAGCTATTTGTATGACAAGGCAGAAAAGTGCATAATTTCCTCCCGCGGATAGTTTGATCAATATCCAAGGGAGGAAATGGCACTTTGCTCCTGTGTAATACATATGATTTTTTCTACGACCATTTACAGTGTTTTACATTGGTTTTACATATATTTTATTATATTTTCTTATGCATGACAATCAAAAAACAAAATATGTCAAAATGTCATAATAGGTATTTAGATAAATATTGTTAAAAATCAAAGTACATGGAACGTTTCTAGCCAAAGTATTTTCCTCCCGAGGGAGGAAAAGTACTACTTCGCTCTCTGAAATGAGAGAGTAAAATAGTATTTTCTATGTAGGGAGTAGAAAAAAAAATATTTTTTAATTTCCAAGATATCGGCTGTGGGAATGTTAATTTGAATCACTCTGTATATATAATCTTTTGAACGGGGATCATTTTTGTGGCCTGGGGGCCATAATAGAAGAAACTATAGTGAAACCTTCCCGAAGTCATGTCGTGACATGCTGCACTGTGCTATAGGTCGATTAGAAATCTGCCTAAAAAGAGGAGACTCTTATCTTTCAATAAATAAGCTACTGCATTTGTGTAATTGAATTAAGTTAACCCCAAATACTTAAAATAATGTCTGATTTCAATTACCTGAAACGAGTGTTTTTTGAGCATATGTTTGATTAATATCAAAGTGTCCAATTTCGGTATCGAAGTTATAACTTTGGCCACGTCTTCTTCCGTCACCTCCACCAGATGGCAGTTCTCCTCTTCGGATGGAAGGGGATGAATGCCGAACCTCGTGACCCACGGGTGTTCCTAGGAATCAATTACAAAATTAACTAGCATATTGGATAAATAAACTCTATGCCCGTGACATGTTGACTTTGTTCCTTTGACATAAACGTCACAGGCGTAAAGGTAATTTTTCCAATATATACTGATTAATTTTGTTATTTTTGTAGATTCTATGATATTTTTCATAAAACTAATGTGGTAGAAAAACTCATAAAAAGAAGTTTAATAATCTTCCCTAACTATTAGAAATATATACCGGGTGTTAGAAAAGTATGGGAACGGTGGAAAATCTCGAACAGTTTGCATCAAATCGAAAAATAAATACGTATCAAAAGTTTTTCCAAAAACTATCTACTGATACCAAAATGACCTCCCCACCCACCACCCTGTGGGTGGGGCGAGGAGCAACTTTAAAATTTCAAATGGAAACCCCTATTTTTTTATTGCGGAATCGGATTCTACGGCAAAAAATACGTAAATTTTATTCCGGACATTTTTTTCGATTCTTGCATGGTGTCGCTGTAATCGCAAAAAATGGAAAGAAAACATTACTGTTTCAAAGTGGCGTCCTGTGCCTATAAAAAAATGCCCAATTCAAAAACTGAAAAACACGTATTTGTTATTTTTACGACATCTATCCAATGACATTGGATTCGACTCTCCCACCCCTAACCCAGTGGGTGGAGCGGGGGCAACTTTGAAATTTGTAATGAAAATCCCTATTTCTTATAGCGGATTCGAATTCTACGGCCAAAAATACGTGAATTTTATATCGAGCATTTTTTTCGATTCTCGCAAGGTGTCGCTGCTATCGCAAAAAATTGAGTGGAAACATGAAAGTTTTGAACGCATACTTAAAAAAATACGAAAAGTAAAACTACTGATCTCAGAGTGAATGGTTTCCCGAGCTGTTTTGAGAACAGTGATTTTACACAATCGTGCGGAAATTACAACAACCCTTCTGTAAATTTATTAGCAGCTAGTAATTTTCAATTTACATTTTTTACAGGGCAATAAAAAATTCGATTTAAAAAAAAACTAACAGTGATTTTACCTCTTAATTCAGCCACTTCAGACAAGTTCTTGATTCCAGCCAGTGAAGGCAAGGAGGTAACTCAGCCTTTTAAGGCAAGGTGAGGATTTCGGCCAGTTGAGGCAATTAGTTTACAGCTTAACTGCTACACTAGCAGGTTTTAATTTCAAGATTATAGCAGGTGTTCAAAATGGTGCCCATTGACCTCTTGGCATTGTCCGAGACGAAAGTAAAAATTTTCAATAGGTAGCACTTCTTATCATTTGAGGTGATATTTCTGCAAAAATGTTTATTATGCGTTGCCTCAGCTCTTCCAAATCACGAGGTTTAGTGAAATAAACCTTACCCTTCACGTAGCCCCAAACAAAATAATCAAGTGGCGCGAGGTCGGGAGATCTTCCTGGCCATTCAATAGTCCCTCTTCGACCTATCCATCGATTTTCGAAAATACCATTCAAATAGCCCCTAACAATATCCCGATAGAGTGGAGGAGCCCCATCTTGCTGGAACCAAACATTATCGAACTGATCACCAGCAATCTCTTGTATTGCAGAAACTATTTGAT
The DNA here is from genome assembly GCA_963675555.1 of Leptura quadrifasciata. NCBI lineage: Eukaryota > Metazoa > Arthropoda > Insecta > Coleoptera > Cerambycidae > Leptura > Leptura quadrifasciata. Next base: position 98,153,395 of record OY776680.1, on the reverse strand, counting down.
TTGTCAACATTTCCAGGTATTTTTCTCCATTCAAATTTCCATCTATGAAAAACGGTCCTATGATTCGATCCCTGAAAACTAGTGTCCTGCCCAAACATTTAATTTTTGTGGATACTGCGTGTGTGTTTCAAGCATCCAGTGACGGTTTTCGTCACTCTAATATCTGAAATTATGGCGATTAACATCGAAAGTTGCTTCATCTGAGAAGACAAATAGAGATGACAAAAAATTTGGGTTTTGGTTACTCCTTCCCATCATTAATTCACTAAATTCAAGTCGCTGATCAAAATCATCCTCATTTAACTCTTGGTGAAGGTGAATTTTGTAAGGATGAAATTTCAAAAGTTTCAAATTCTTATGAACTGAAAATGCACTCATATCAAGCTGTTGACTGGCTTTTCTGATTGATGATCTTCGATTTTGAACAAATGCCTGGGCCACTTCCATTTGTCGAGCTTCCGATGTTTCAGATTTTGGGCGATTTTTATTTGTCTTTGTGTCTAGGAATCGTTTGATGGTACGGGACACAGTAGATTTCGAAATTCCCACTTGATCTACACGGAAAGTTTCGTTGAATAAAATCACAACTTCATCATAGGACCTTTCTTTATCGCCCCACCTCGCATCATTAAAAGAGAAACTCTCTCTTCCTCTGTTAAAGTAGCCATTATGCAGAAAAAAACGCGAGAACTAATGAAAAATGAAATAACTTTTTCCGTACAAAAGTGCGCTTCTGCCTCTACAAAAGTTGGAAGGAACTGAACGTTCTCGTAGAAATTTCACAAAACAAATACTGTTATTAAGATCACTTTAAAACAAACATTCATAAAAACCAAAATATCACAGATATTGTTTTTTAAACTGAATGTTTTTTTGTCAACACGAGTAGCTAGAGTATTTACAAACTTATGTACGATTAAGGTTTATTTCAATTTTGTGCGATTGCAACGACACCTTGCGAGAATCGAAAAAAATGCCCGATATAAAATTCACGTATTTTTGGCCGTAGAATCCGAATCCGCTGTAAAAAATATAGATTTTCATTACAAATTTCAAAGTTGCCCCCCGCCCCACCCACTGGGTTAGGGGTGGGAGAGTCAAATCGAATGTCATTGGATAGATTTCGTAAAAATAACAAATACGTGTTTTTCAGCTTTTGAATTGGACGTTTTTTTATGAGCACAAGACGCTATTCTTGGAACAGTAATGTTTTCTTTTAATTTTTTGCGATTACAGCGACACCATGCAAGAATCGAAAAAAATGTCTGGAATAAAATTTACGTATTTTTTGCCGTAGAATCCGATTCTGCAATAAAAAATAGGGTTTCCATTTGAAATTTTAAAGTTGCCCCACCCACAGGGTGGTGGGTGGGGAGGTTATTTTGGTATCAGTAGATAGTTTTTTGAAAAATTTTTGACACGTATTTTTTTATTTTTCGATTTGATGCAAACTGTTCGAGATTTTCCACCGTTCCCATACTTTTCTGACATCCGGTACGATAATTTTGGCGAGACAATCTTAATGCTACCACTGAAAACCCTTACTATACTAACCTTAATTTCTGACAACGTTATCCTCTTGTTGGGATCCTTGACAAGCATCTTCCTGATCAGGTCTTTCAGATCCTCCGACACTTTGGGCTTCTCTGGAAACTCTACCGGTTGATGACGGATTTTCGAGTAAAGTCCGATGATGTTACCGTCATAAAAGGGAATTTGTCCGTAGACGAAGGCATATAAAGTGACACCCATCGACCAAATGTCTGTGCCCTACGAAATATTCATTGTCTAAAATCAATTGGAGTTACGAATATTCAAAATGAGATAGGGATTCGACTTGAATTAAATAATCTGAATGTAAATAATGAAGCTATTTCTGGTGCAATTATAAATATAAGATGTTATCAATTATGCATTGAATAATGGTGGACACATTAATACGCATGTTACAGTGTTAATGTTATTTTGCGTTTTTGTGGATATCGAGTAGCAAATGTGCTGCAAGTTTCTTGATATTACTTTATCACATTCTCCATAAATAATAAACAAATTTAAAAAGTTTTCGTTGGTATAATTTAAACGTGCTGGCATTTTTTGACATAAGATAATGACTGATTGTTTCTAATCATGGCTATTTTGATGAAATGATTACAACAATTCATGAATTTCTAATAAAATCGCGAATATTTCAAAAAGTTGTAACTTTAACCCCCACAATGCTAATATCAGAAAAAAGGGAATTCAATTTTACACAACTTGACGTAAAGAAATACAGAGTGTTCCATTTGACTTAAACAAGTTTTCGCGGTTTGAAGTTGACAAAATGTAACGCGAAAAACGGAACACTTGGTATGATATTATTGAATTTATTTCAGTTGTAGAACGTAGTTTTCCTTGTGTTCTTTTTACGTGACAAGAAGCAAATGAGGACCTTTTACACGAAGAAAGTTATAACGGTTCTTGCAAACCGTTGCACCTGTCAAATTTTCTATAAAATGTCAAATATCTCTGAAACGGCTAGGTTTAGGTGTAGGATATGCTACATATTTTCGACTCAGAAATTTTATGCCCTTTTCGAAAACCCTAAAATATATAGGGTGTTCCATTTGAAATAAGCAAGCTGGTATCGACTTCCGGTATAAGCAGAGGTGCCAGCTGCTTGTAATGATTTTAGTTGGATTGGCCACTCCAACATTAGTAATTATCTAAATTTTCAAAATTGTTTGATGTGTACTTTTCTCTATATTGATCGATTCAGTTCCCGGTGAGACGTATGGTAGGCGTAACATATGGTATATTTTTGAAATCAGAAAAAAAGGATCATTCCAAAAATTTAATATACAGGGTATCCCATTTTAAAAAATATGTTATTTTTTGTATCCCCTGAAATCTACATGGGACTGTACTTTCGATAGCATTTTAACAAAATTCAGTCGTGACCACACAACTTTTATTTTCAATTTTTTTTTCTATAGGATAATGAAATAACCCTGTACTGTCAGCCACAGAAATATCGGGTGGCAATTTTGGACACCCTTGTATATAAGTATATGTTCCAAATTTCAAAATAATTGGGTCATAAACATAGAAGCTATAACCTTGACCCGGTATGCATCTACTTCCAAGTATGAAATGCAATCTATATGATTTTTTTAAAAGCTTTTTTTTAAATGCGTGTCTGACCTTTCCGCTGAATCCGGCCTGCCGACGTTCGTCCAGCGCCTCGGGAGCGGTGAACGCAGGAGTTCCGGCGGTGCTGGAGAGAAAGGCGTCGCTGCCATGGAATTCGTTGCAGACTCCTAGGTCGGCGATCTGAACCCTCCCCGACTCGCTCAGCAGCAAGTTGGCAGGTTTAATATCCCGGTGGATTATCCGCTGATAGTGCACTAGAAGACAACATCAGTACAGTTTAATAAGCTAGTTAATTTATTTGCAACTGGAAATGCACAGACAAGATTTGTATTTTGCAATAATTGTCTCCCAGAAAGAAAGATGGCGCCACTTACAATATTCTATTCCCAGAACGACATCCCTGAAGTAGGTCCACGCCTTGTCCTCGTCCAAGGGCTTATCCGTGGGCACCTCGAGCACCTGGCCTCTTTCCAGCAGCTCGAACACCAAGTATAGATGGTCTTCCACGGGATCGTCCAACACTTCCACGAGCTTCACTACGTTGGGATGGTCGAGTTTCTTCAGAATGGCGATCTCACGGTACACCTTTTGCAAAGGGTGGTTGACGGGGGAGGTGTTGGCGCGGCCCTCCTTGCGAGGAGGCAGCCTGCCGAACATCCCCGCTTTCTTGAGCAGCTTCTTCTTTGACAGGATTTTCATGGCCTGAAAACAGAGACAGTTGGTTAAAAAATGCCGAATACGTGTAACGATGTTAATGGCAATAAATATATATTTTTTTTATTTACACGCATATCAAAGGCAGTTCCGTTTCAATTTCAAGGTTGATTTTAGGAATACAATTTTAAAATTTTGGCATATCATTGGTGACACAAAAAGCCACATTTTGCATTTATTAAGTGAAAAATATCACTTCCGGTCCAACCGGAAGTAGCAACAACTTTTGATTTTTAAATAGCAACCTTTACCGTCTCTCTATTTTAGAAACAGTTATCCCATTTTTTGTGAACTACATTTCAGTAAAAAGAAATAACACTAACACTGTAACATGCGTATTAATCGAATTGAAGATATGACATGAACTAAAATAGCAGATATAATCAATTTAAGATATGATTTTATTTTAATTTAATAATTGCTCAAAATTCCGCCCTCGAACCTCGACACATTTTTCGCACCTTCGGATTAGTTCCTCATGGGTAGCACTTCTAATTGAATCCTGTGATATGTCTTGAAATGCATTTCTTACTCTTTGCATACAATATTCAATGGTTGTTAATGGGCTCTCATAAACTTTATTTTTAATAGTTCCCCAAATGAAATAATCCAGAACTGATAAATCGGGCGAGCGAGGAGGCCATAAGAAAGGTCCATTATTGGCAATCCATTGATCATAAAAAGTTTCTTGTGAATAATTATTAATTAAATATGCGTTATGTGGGGGAGCACCGTCGTGCTGATAAAAAATGTTTCTATGTTCGGCGAGAGGTAAATTTTCTAAATAGGTATTATTAAAATTTTGTAAGATATTCAGATATCTTTCATTAAAAAAAAACAAAAATTTACCTGTACATGTTAGCAGAAGAGAAAATTTAATTTACCGTTTAAATTTTCCTGATAAAATTGTAATACCACCACTCTATCGTTTCTTATGGCACAGTAAACATTAAACTGCCAACTTTCCTGAAATTGTCGCTCTCTGAATATATGAGGATTTGAGTCACTCCAATAATGCGAATTGTGTCTATTAAAAAGTCGATTTTTAGTAAATTTTGCTTCATCTGTCCATATAATATTTCCCAAATATGAATCGTGTGACCCTCAGACCTTATTAGAATAAACTCACAAAAATTCTGTCTTCTTAGGAAATCTGTTTCTTTTAATCCTTGAACCATATGGAATGAAAACGGGTGAAACTTATATAATAAGATTCTGTGAATTGAATCCTTGCATAGTCCCGATTCCAGAGCAGCTTGTCTTATAATGACATCCTTGGAAATGCATGAAAATATCCTAGAATGACTATTTCAATATTTTCGTCATCAACAATAGGCTTTCTTCTTTGCATTTTTGCCCTGACAGAGCCATAATTTTTAAAAATTTCCAGTATGCGTTTTACAGTGTTTGGTGACGGTTTCCGTTTTTCTGGATATCGAGTAGCAAATGTGCTGCAAGTTCTTGATATTACTTTATCACATTTTCCATAAATAATAAACAAATTTACAAAGTCTTCGTGGGTGTAATTTAAACGTGCGCTGGCATTTTTTTGACATAAGATAATGACTGATTGTTTCTAATCATGGCTATCTTGATGAAATGATTACAACAATTCATGAATTTCTAATAAAATCGCAAATATTTCAAAAAGCTGTAACTTTAACCCCCACAATGCTAATATCAGAAAAAAGGGAATTCAATTTTACATAACTTGACGTAAAAAAATACAGGGTGTTCCATTTGACCTAAACAAGTTTTCGCGGTTTGAAGTTGACAAAATGTAACGCGAAAAACGGAACACTTGTTATGATATTATTGAATCTATTTCACTTCTAGAACGTAGTTCTCTTTGTGTTCTTTTTATGTGACAAGAAGCAAATGAGGATCTTTTACACGAAGAAAGTTATAACGGTTCTTGCAAACCGTTGCACCTGTCAAATTTTCTATAAAATGTCAAATATCTCTGAAACGGCTAGGTTTCGGTATAGGATATGCTACATATTTTCGACTCAGAATTTTATGCTTTTTTCGAAAACCCTAAAATATGTAGGGTGTTCCATTTGAAATAAGCAAGTTGGTATCGACTTCCGGTATAAGCGGAAGTGCCAGCTGCTTGTAGTTATTTTACTTGAATTGACCACACCGACATTAGTGATTATCTAAATTTTCAAAATTTTCTGATGCGTACTTTTCTCTATATCGATCGATTCAGTTCCCGGTGAAACACTCTGTATACAAAATGTCGTTAGATTTTGAAATATTCTGTATACGATCATCTGCCTAACTGTTGGAATATTATAGAAATTGTACTCAATTTATCACCCCTAAAAAAAATTAAGGGTAGGTGAAAAAGGTTCGGAAGATTGCAACTTGACAGCGAGCGATCGTAATTAATAAGCCTGCTGTGATTGACGTCGCGCCACGAATCAGCGGCTTGCGGCGCTCCGTGCGTTAACAGAAATCAGCCGAACCGAGTAGCTCACATCGTTGGCGACCCCGCCGGGACCAGTCATAAATCTCCCACGCATCTCAGTCAATAAACTAACCCTTGGAGCTCAATTAAAAGAATTTACAAGTAGGTCATCCCCTAACGCGTCCTCCAGGGCCTATTGAAAACGTCTGATCCGATTCGCCTTTTAATTTATCACTAGTAGTTTGTTGGCTCGGGTGAGTGAAATAGATCGGCCTCCCTCGATTAATTTACATTATTTATCATGGCGTCCGAGTGGGGCCCCAGCGATTCATTTCTGGGAAAAATACAACGGCGCTAATTAGGTTTATGTTATCCTCTTTGTTGGTTTTTCTCTTTGCGGGCCAAGCTGTTAAAAGCAATTTAATTTACCGGTTATTATAAGTGTTTTTTCTTCTTTTTATAGAGTTGAAATTGCGTGACTTCTTTTCGATTTGTTTACACGAAAAATTGTATTTATTTCGCAAAAAAGAATTATAAGACTCATTTTTAAGAGTTTTTATTTAACTTGCAATCAAAATTTCGATTAGTTCTAATTAAGCTAGAGCTTTGAAAGTTAGTATAGGTCCGGTGACAATACACTTTAACATTTTCATATAAGAAAAAAACAAGATGGCGGCTTTAAAATGACGGACGACCTTACCGTTTATGATCCGATTCGACTTAAAATCGATATCTGGGGGTTTTCGAGATCGCCAATTATGAATTCTTGGTCAAAATTTACAAATTCAAAATGACACGACGCCAATATGGCTGACGACTTTTGTCATTTAGGTCCAAATCAATCAAAATCGATATATGGGGGGTTTTCGGGGTCGCGGATTACGAATTTCTAGTCAAAAATTTAGTTCAGGATGGCGATTTCAAGATGGCGGACGACTTTACCGTTAAAGATTCGATTCAACTCAAAATCGATATCTGGGGATTGTCTAGGTCGCGAATTATGGATTTTTAGTCAAAATTCAGAAATTCAAAATGGCGGCGCCAATATGGCTGACGACTTTTGTCATTTATGGTCCAAATCGATATCTGAGGGTTTTCGGGTTCGCCGATTACGAATTTCTAGTCAAAAATTTAGTTCACGATGGCGATTTCAAGATGGCGGACGACTTTACCGTTAAAGATTCGATTTAACTCAAAATCGATATCTGAGGGTTTCTTAGGTCGCGGATTATGAATTTTTTGTTAAAATTCAGATATTCAAAATGGCTGACGACTTTTGTCATTTAGGTCCAAATCGATCAAAATTGATATCTGGGGGTTTTCGGGGTCGCGGATTATGAATTTTTAGTCAAAAATTTAATTCAATATGGCGGACGACTTTACCGTTTATGATCCGATTCGTCTCAAAATCGATATCTGGGGATTACAGCATATCAAAAGACTAAAAAGTAAAAAATAAAATTATATACAAAATATGTAAAAAGAAAAATTTTATTTAAATGCTCTAAAAAGTAGAAAATAAACTTTGAAGTAAATCAAATCCATCATTTTGTTACCGCTTGTAGCGGGTAATCTCCTTTACACAGGAAAATTTCACGACAAGCTTTTATATCATAAAAGAAATTATATAATGTAAAAATGATGGGTTTGATTTACTTCAAAGTTTATGTTCTACTTTTTAGAGCATTTAAATAAAGAAAAATTTGTCAATATTTTTTTATATATTTTTTGCATTCACTTCCTCTAAATAGATTATCTGGAAATATCTAAAAGTAATGCTTACTTGAAATAATAATTTCATTTTATAAAATACTGTAAAGTTATAGTTCAAATAAGGACTTCCCGGCACTCAAAAAAAGCAACAAAAACTTTACGACATAATTATTATGGCGGCATGCCTGTCATCAAACGACCCGACGCACATTAGAAACCGATAAAAGTAAGCGAGTCAATTTGCGAACAGCAGTACGGAGAGTACCGGTATTTTAATGTGGCCGTAAAGTTTTTGTTGCGTTTTTTATGTGTCGGGAACTGATTACTTCAACTATAATTTGATATTCGTAAAAAGTCGTAAAAAACTCAAACCCGCCCAAAACAGTTCCCCAAAAACTTGTTTTACCTGCACGAAAAAAGTTTAGCGCATGAATAGAAAACTATGCTATGCTAAACGTTGACTTGATAGGAGCCACAGTAACCCAAACATCATTATTCCAATAAGTATACAGGCTGTCCATTTTATCAGGGCACTCGACAATATCTCACTTAATATCGGTCGTACAAAAAAAATTATTTTTACGAAAATTGTGCCGATTTATATAACCTACAAAATGGTTTAAAGACATTTGAAATCCATGGACTACTTTAAGAGTTATGGCGGAAAATATCGAAAATGCGGAAAACGTCTAGGCCAAATATCTCCGTTATTTGAAGAGATACGAGGAAAATTCTAAGGCGAAAATTTTTTGCAAAACAGAGTGTTTCAACGAGGTTTTATCTAATTTTTTTCAAAACCACTGTATTTTGAGATTTACTCTTCAGGCTGTTAAAAAAATTATTTTGAAACGGGCGGGAAATGGCGCCATTAAATAGAGTGTTTTCCTCCCTTTTCAACGATATATCACATGCCATATTTATTCATTGGTACTACGTTAGTAATTATAAAAACATTTTTTTAAAACCAATAAATTTTTTTTAACAAGCATTATACTTGCCGTGGAGAAGTATTATTAAATAAAACGATAAAATAATTCAATGAATTGTTCAAATCTTTGCTATAATAAAACATTACCACAATTAAGAATAATAAAATAAATTCAGGTAACAAAAATAAAATAATAATCAAGAAAGCAACATGGAGCGATTATGGAAAGAGTATTCGCAGTTATGCCAATGTAAAGAGGTCCTCCATAAAAGCGTCACTCCTTGCTCAGAAAGTTAAAATGTCTACCAATTTATTTAAGTATAATATCCATTTGTTTGTATTTCATGATTTCACTATGATTTCAATTATTTTAAAATAGTTGGCTATGAACAAACTTGACAATTTAATTTTTTGACAGATCATCTCAGTTAATACTTAAACTCTCACTTAATCACACTCGTTTAAGAATTTAGAATTTTCAAAAATGATTTTCATTCACATTGATCGTTATAATATGTCCGTTACATATTGCCAATGCAATTTTAACTCTGTATTAGCTCAAGTAGAATATAGAAACAGATTTCCACAAGCACTACAGCCGAATAAAACTCTGTTCAGAAAATTAGCTACGAAACTGAAAAATAATGGTTCATTTTTAAAGAAGAAGACAAGGTTGACCAGTGTTACTGATAATGTAAATAAAGTAAACCGAGTTATTAATTATGTAAGAAATAAAAATATAGAAAATTTGGAAACATCATTAAGAGACATTCAAATTGCTTGTCATATAAATAAAACAAGTGCTAGAAAAATTTTAAAGAAAAATGGTTACCGGTGTTATAAAGCCAAAAAAGTTTACAATTTACAAGCGGGGGACAAACCATGGAGGACGACTTTTTGTAGGTGGCTGTTGGAAAAGAAGCGTGCCGATCCATTAACATGTAGTAAAATACTTTGGTCCGACGAGGCAAATTTTTCCAATAATGGATTTTTTAATCGCAATATTCATTGCAAATGGACTTCTGAAAATACACACTGGCAGAGACCGACTGGGTTTCAAAATCGTTTTTCAATAAATGTGTGGTTAGGTATTTTAGGCACCAATTTAATAGGTCCTTATTTTTATGATGGTCACCTCAGTGGTCAAAGGTACCTAAACTTTTTGAGAAATGAATTTAATGAATTCTTAGATGACCTACCTTTAGAGAATCGACACAACTTTCAATATTTTCAACAAGATGGAGCTCCTTCCCACAATTCCCAAATTTGCTTAAATTATTTGGACGAAATTTTGCCGCAACATTGGATAGGTACCAATGGATTTATTCGATGGCCCCCTCGTTCTCCAGATATAATCCCAATGGATTTTTTCTATGGGGGTATATTAAAGATAAAGTATTTTCGACGACACCGCAAAATGTAGAGGACCTAAAAGCACGAATTCAACGGTCATGTATTACAGTTACCCCCGAAATGCTGAGTAATGTTTTAAATGCAGTGCCTCGCCGCGTTCGATTGTGCATAAGAAATCGCGGTGGACACTTTGAGCACTTGATATGATATCTTAAAAATTATTTTGAGGATTAGATAAATATTAATGTTCTGTGTGCTATATTCTTTTTATTATTAATTTGTTTTTGTTACCTGAATTTACTTTATTCTTCTTAATTTTGTTAATGTTTTATTATAGCAAAGATTTGAACAACTAATTGAATTATTTTATCGTTTTATTTAATCATACTTCTCCACGGCAAATATAATGCTTGTTAAAAAAAAATTAATTGATTTTAAAAAATGTTTTTATAATTACTAACGTAGTACCAATGAATAAATATGGCATGTGATATATCGTTGAAAAGGCAGGAAAAATACTCTATTTAATGGCGCCATTTCCCGAACGTTTCATAATAATTTTTTTAACAGCCTGAAGAGTAAATCTCAAAATACAGCGGTTTTGAAAAAAATTAGATAAAACCTCGTTGAAACACTTTGTTTCGCAAAAAATTTTCGCCTTAGAATTTTTCTCGTATCTCTTCAAATAACGGAGATATTTGGCCTAGGCGTTTTCCGCATTTTCGATATTTTCCCCCGTAACTCTTAAAGTAGGCCAGGGATTTCAAATGTCTTTAAACTATTTTGTAGGTTATATAAATCGGCACAATTTTCGTAAAAGTAATTTTTTTTGTACGACCGATATTAAGTGAGATATTCTCGAGGTCCCTGATAAAATGGACAGCCTTTATATATGACTTTCACCGACTGTTACTAACTAATTTATTAGGTAAGGCCATTACATCTAAAAGCATCGAACAAGAATTCGTGCGCTAATCCATTTTGAAAGTCCGGACTGATATAATAAGTTTCGGGCCAGCGACGTCGCTCGTGCGCCTCTGAATTTAGGTCGTTCAATTAATTCCCTCGTGGCTCTCGTGATCCTGTGATTTTTTTCAAAGGTTACCTTTCCGATGTCTTGCAGCCACGGTGAAATTTCATTATGCAATACCTTTTACCCAATTACAAGTATATCGCATGCCCTTTGACTGGGGCATAATTAAATCGAGTCAAATTATCGGCGCGAAATTCCTCGAAAGGGCACATTAAGCGTGTCCCATTTTTAGTGCTCGGCATACGGCCGAAAAGTGGGTGACGTTAACTAAATGGACGTCAGTGGTTTCACTCAATTACTACGCATTTTACTACGTAACCGTTTTATAACCACCGATCCTGTTCGTCGTCGTCGGTGTTTGGGAAATAATTGTGCAGTCTATCGATTAAGGTTCCTTTTCTGTGTAATTATAGTGGAGTAAATATAGATTTATAGAGAAAATTTTACGTGGAGCAACGCGATATAGAAAAATAAGTTTGTTTTTTGGTGAAACTAAGAATACCTTAAGTTTTCTAAATGGCTGGCCACTCGAACTTACACATAGAGAATTTTAGGCAAAATTTAAAGTTCAATATTTTCAACAGGAATGCAAATTTTTGAACGCGGCTTGCAAATTTTAAGAGCTAGTTTTTTTCGGATTAAGCTGCATGACGTATATTTATCGTAGGACCATAAGTTTATTATATACGGGGTGATCAATGAAGTCATGCAAAAAATCAAAAAGTTTGTATGAGTGAAATTTCCGCAAAAAATTTTTTTGGTCGTTGCAATATGGTTCGTTACTAAGGTAACATCAATATCTCTAGACGGTTTTGTCAGTTTTTGGATTAAGGCCCTTAGGCCTTGTACACACTACTCAACATAAAATTTGGATACCGAAATTTTTAAAATGCTATAACTTGACATTGGATTGACGGTTCTTGATGATTTTTGCGGATTTGGAATCCTTATTTCACGTAGATTTTCTATGGTCTAAGCATTTTATTTGAGGGTTGAAATTTACACATTGTGCCGGGTCGATAATAAACAAAAACGTAGGGTACGACGCGCTCTAAGGTGTGGCATTATTTAAGTTTTTGTAAAAATAAATTCTCACCTCAAGTTGTTTTTATTTAATGTTCCTCTCACTGTTCTGTCCGAAACTCACACCCCAGTTTGTTGTCTTAAAGAGTCATTCAGTTTTGCAGAGTTCTTTGTCCACCCCCAAGCCCATAATTATGATCGGGTGTAATTTCTACGCGACGCGTCAATTTCAAAGTAGGCATTGGAAAAACAAATTTGTTGCTATGCAATTAAAAACTGTTTACATTATTTTAGAAATAATCTGACACATTTCAATGTTATAATTTTGTAAAGTTTAATTAATATGAGGCGTTTAACCACGGCAGAAAGGGAAAATTGCATTCGGCTTCTCAACGAAGGAATGTCAAAACAGCAAATTGCGCACATTTACAATGTCAGCCGAAAGACAATTTATAATTTGATCCGCCGCGTCGAAACTACTGGTGATCATATTTATGGGCATGGGGGTGGACATACAAAAAAAATAAACGAAAGAACCGAAAGAATTTTAATGAGAGAAACTATGCGGAATAGAACAAAGAACTCTAGAAAACTAAATGACTCATTAAGACAACAAACTGGGGTGAGAGTTTCGGACAGAACAGTGAGAAGAACATTAAATAAAAACAACTTGAGGTGAGATTTTTTTTTTTTTTAAAACATATAATGCCAAACATTTTAAATTATAGAACCCGTCGCAGAGCAAAATGTGTGCGGTTATTACAACACCATAGAGCGAATAGGCGGGCATGGGCAAATCGGCATGCGAATTGGGGTAATGCAGAGTGGAGCCATTGTTTATTTACTGACGAAACAAGATTTAATTTGTTTCACTCTGATGGCCGAATTTTAGTTTGGAGAAGGCCAAATCAGCGATATTTGGAGGAAAATATGGACCCTCAAGAAGCATTTGGTGGCGGAGGTGTTACAGTGTGGGGAGGTATCATAAGAAATGGTAAAACCGAGCTATTCATTACCAACCAAACCATTAATGCTACTGTTTATCAGGAGGAAATTTTGGATCCTATTGTTGTTCCTTTTGCTCGACATTACGGCCCAGAACTTCTATTGGTGGATGACAACCCTCGACCTCACAGAGCGCGAAGGATCACAGAGTTTTTGCAGGCACAAAACATCAATAGGATGGACTGGCCTGCAAAGTCTCCGGATGTTAATGCCATCGAACACGTTTGGTCTTATTTAAAACTTAAAGTAAGATCTCTTGATGTACCCCCTGAAACCTTAGAAACGCTCAGTGAGGCCATTCGTGAAGAATGGGAGAATATTCCACAAGATTTTATAAATAATCTTGTGGATACTCTACCAAATCGATGTCGGGAAATAATATTACGAGCAGGAGGACCAACAAAATATTAGCTTCTCTTTTTTTTAATTAATGTACCTAATTTTAATTAGGTATTTTTAATTTAAGTTTAAATTAAATTCATTTTTAGTTTTTTAGTTAAATGTTTTTTTAATTATTAAAAATTACCAGAATTAGAATTATAAATTTTTTAAGAATTAACTTTTGGCCGTTGTTAAGCAATCTTGTACATTGTAGAATATAATGTAATAAACTTGTTCTTGTCGCTACGTTTTTGTTTATTATCGACCCGGCATAATGTGTAAATTTCAACCCTCAAATAAAATGCTTAGACCATAGAAAATCTACGTGAAATAAGGATTCCAAATCCGCAAAAATCATCAAGAACCGTCAATCCAATGTCAAGTTATAGCATGTTAAAAATTTCGGTATCCAAATTTTATGTTGAGTAGTGTGTACAAGGCCTAAGGGCCTTAATCCAAAAACTGGCACAACCGTCTAGAGATATTGATGTTACCTTAGTAACGAACCATATTGCAACGACCAAAAAAATTTTTTGCGGAAATTTCACTCATACAAACTTTTTGATTTTTTGCATGACTTCATTGATCACCCCGTATATAATAAACTTATGGTACTACGATAAATATACGTCATGCAGCTTAATCCGAAAAAAACTAGCTCTTAAAATTTGCAAACCGCGTTCAAAAATTTGCATTCCTGTTGAAAATATTCAACTTTAAATTTTGCCTAAAATTCTCTATGTGTAAGTTCGAGTGGCCAGCAGTTTATTTTACTTCCACCTCCAGCGGATCAGGGCACTCGAGAATATCTCACTTAATATCGGTTGTACAAAAAAAAATAATTTAATTATAATTATTATAATGTGAATTTTTACTGTTATGGCAAAGCTGATTTTTACGATTCAATGATATGAATTGTTGTTTTCGTAAAATATTAAATATTGACACTCAGTTAAATGACGTGTTTTATATCGCTAGAAAGAGACAAAATAAACGTAATTAATGGTGTCACGGCCTACTTTGAGATTTGTTCTTTTAATTTTTGCACAAGAGCGTATGTCACAGCCAACTGCGTTTTTCGAATTTTTTGATACATATTATTAATCTTATTGTCTTTGCCGTCAACTTTCATCTCTTTAACTTTTTTCGTATCTCCTCAAATAAGGAAGCTCTAACCGTTTATGGTTTTCCTGTTTTTCAGATTTTTGCAATATATCTCACAAAGTAGGCTATGGTTTTCAAATTTCTTTTTACTGAAATGTTTGGTGTGGCCCTTGTAAAATAGACAGACAGTATACAGGATCATGTTTTTTAGTGGTACAGAAGATATATTTACCACTGATATTCTCTACCTCCTATTAGAGTATGTTCCTATCATGATGCAACACACCTTGTATAGTATGCGTGAATCTTTTGGATATAAGTACTGATTTTTGCATTAGAACACAAAAACATGTTAAAAAGAAATAATGATCTAAACAGATATGGAGTGATTCATTTTTGCGTTTTTTGCAAAAATCAATATATCCAAATTTATTTAAGGTGGATAGTCTTCATTGAAATGCGCTATATATAATCTCTATCAAGAAAAATCATAAAGCACTTACGTAATGAGTATCATCTTCTTCATTATAAGCTAATTTAACTATGCCGTAGGATCCCTGAAAATAAATAAAGCAATCATTACGAAGGTTTGGCTAAAATAAGTCAGTTTAACAACAATCTATTTAATGTTATGGACCATTTCGTGTCAATCTACGGGGTATATTACGTGTACATATTTTAAATACGTGTACGTTTATGTAATGTGAAGACTAATGCCACTTTTTGAATTCAAAAATTTAAATAAACTTGGACACTCCCCAACAATACACAAATCTGTGGTTCATAGCTATAAGTTTGATATTTTTATACATGTCGAAATGAAAGTAGGGGTCTAGAAGTATTCAGAAAACTGCAGTTTTAGATTCAGGAGATGATTTTAAGTACGATTGCATAGTTTTCAAACAGCCTGATATATTTGTAATTACGTTAACTTTTTCAAATGACAACATCTTTTGAACATCCAGTAGTTGAACACTAATGTTCTCGACAAATCCATTGATACCTTGAAATCGAAAATCGGTTTGATATTAACGCAAATACACAAGTTCTTTGGTGAATAATAACGAAAAAATCAAGAAAATTATCATGGCCCATACCTTGCAAACTCTAGAAACTAAACTTATCTATTGATTTCTTTGACACCTGGTATACGTGTTTCAAAAACACCATGTACATTCTACAGGGTGTCCCACGACGAACTGCGGCGATCGATATCTCGAAAAGTAGACATCGGAAAATTTTGAAAATTTGGTAGTAAACTAATGTCGATGGGGGCAACTCGGCTATTTTCAAGATGGTGGCACTTCCGGTTATACCGGAAGTCGATACCAACTTGCTTATTTTAAATGGGACACCCTATATATTATTACATTTTTGGATTGTACGCAAAATTCTAGGCCGATTTTGTGTATCATGTCCTATACCTAGGTCTCTCCGTTTTTGAAATATTTCAATTTTTATGTCAAAAATGACGTTTGCGGGCCCTAAAAGAATTATCAATTTTTCCTATAAGAAAGCCTTTATTATCTAATTTGGGTTCGGTTCTTTGTTGAAAAAGACCTACTTTAATAGAGTTTTTATAATATTTTGATAAGTATTAATACAGAGTGTTCAAAAAATAAGAATAAAAATGAAATTGAGAAAACTGTCAAAAATCAATTTTTTCAAATGGAAACCCCCAATTTTTATAATTTTTTCTTATTCGCCATTAAAAATAAGGATAAGTTTGTATGGATGTCTATTCCGAAAATTTTTAGTTTTCGAGATATTCCCAATTCAATATTTCTTTATGGGGATTTTGCTATGGATTTTAAGTTCAATTACTGTTAGTTGGCTATGACGGCGTTGAGCGCTGAACAAATGTGTGTAGCTGTCACTTACCAATTGACAAGTATTAATTATCATGCTGGGACGCTTAAATTATGCACATGAGGATTACTTAAATTTGTTTATAATCTATGGGGAATGTTGCAAAGTTTTATCAAAAACATGTGAAATATTTGCTAATAGATATCCAGAGAAACAAAAACCGTCTCTGAACAGTATTTAATGAATACTGGAGAATTTCAAAAAATTTGGCACTGCAACAGTTCATAAAATAATTAAACAAATGTAACTTAGATACAAAAGGTTCTTACATAAAATACTAACAGTATAACTACTTATACTCAGGAAAATATTTTATTTTAATAAGTGTTCAAAGTGTCCACCTTGAACTTCCAAACATTTTTCGCACCTCTTGATTAGTTCGTCATGGGTGGCCGCTTTAATAGAACCTGGAGATAATCTTTCAAAAGCATTCCTTACTTTTGCCTGACAATCTTCCATTGTTGTGACTGGATTAAAATAAACCATATCTTTTATTGTTCCCCATATAAAATAGTCTAAGACAGACAGATCAGGAGAACGGGGAGTTTCTTTCAAGAAGTTGTTAACTATGAAGCTGCTGTGTGGTGGCGCGCCATCGTGTTGGTAAAATATTTGCCTATGTTCAGCTAGCGGTAAATTGTTCAAATATTCATTATCTAAATCTTGTAATATATTCAAATATCTTTCACCTAAAGAAAAGTTGATACGTAATTTGAAAAACAGAAACTATTTAAGTATTAATTAATTACAATTTAAGTTTTCTTCATAAAAATTAAGTTTTACGACTCCATCATTTCTCACAGCACAGTACACATTAAATTGCCAGGTTTCTTGATAATTTCGCAATCTCACGGCATGGGGATTTGAATCACACCAAAAGTGGGAATTATGTCTGTTGAAAAGTCAATTTTTTGTAAATTTTGCCTCGTCAGTACAAATTATGTTGTCCAAAAATCGAAAGTCGCCTTGTAACATTGTTAAAATAAATTCGCAAAAGTAAACTCTCCTGGTCAAATCGGTATCATTTAGGTGTTGAACCATAGAAATGGAATAGGGATGGAATTTGTGTTTCAAAAGAATTCTATGAATAGAGTTCTTGGAGATTCCTGTTTGTAAGGCCACTTGTCTTAAGGATGTCATAGGATATGCCGCAAAATATCCCAAAATAGCAATTTCGACATTTTCATCATCGACAATTGGTTTTATTTTATGAACTGTTGCCTTAACGGTGCCAAAATTTTTGAAATTCTCCATTATTCGTTTAATACTGTTCGGAGACGGTTTTTGTTTATCTGGATATCTATTAGCAAATATTTCACACGTTCTTGATAAAACTGTTACATTCTCCATAGATTATAAACAAATTTAAGTAATCCTCGTGCGTATAATTTAAGCGCCCCTGCATGATAATTGATATTTGTCAAATGGTAAGTGACAGCTACATACATTTGTTTAGCATTCAACGCCGTCATAGCCAACTAAGAGTAATTTAACTTAATATCCATAACAAAATACCCATATAGCAATATTGAATTGGGAATATCTCGAAAACTAAAAATTTTCGGAATAGACATCCATGTACAAACTTACCCTTATTTTTAATGGCGAATAAGATAAGATTATAAAAATTGGGGGTTTCCATTTGAAAAAATTGATTTTTGACAGTTTTCTCAATTTCATCTTTATTCTTATTTTTTTGAACACTGTATTAATACTCATCAAAATATTATAAAAACTCTATTAAAGTAGGTCTTTTTCAACAAAGAATCGAACCCAAATTAGATAATAAAGGCTTCCTTATAGGAAAAAATTGACAATTCTTTTAGGGCCCGCAAACGTCATTTTTGACATTAAAATTGAAATATCTCAAAAACGGAGAGACCTAGGTATAGGACATGATACACAAAATCGGCCTAAAATTTTGCGTACAATCCAAAAATGTAGTAATATATAGGGTGTCCCATTTAAAATAAGCAAGTTGGTATCGACTTCCGGTATAACCGGAAGTGCTACCATCTTGAAAATATTTCAGCCGAGTTGCCCCCATCGACATTAGTTTACTACCAAATTTTCAAAATTTTCCGATGTCTACTTTTCGAGATATCGATCGACGCAGTTCGTCGTGGGACACCCTGTATATTCCGCTTATTTACCTGTCCAATACTGTCCATCAGCTTGTACTGGTTCAGCTGCAAATACATGCCGGACTTCTCTATGCTGACTCTTCTGGACTCCCTTAAAGGTTGCCGCTTCCTGTTGCTCCTAGGACTACTCGTAGGACTATTATACGGTGAAAATTGGCAGTTGGGGAATATTGGCCGGCTGGATTCTATTCCAGCTATAAAAGAAGATGCACCTTTGAAGCAATTGCGGAAGGGCCGAGAATAGAAGTAGGAGTATTCTAAATTTTCCTTTTGGAGAGTAGACTTGCGTCAAAAAACTGAAAATATTAGCACTTACCCAAAGATTTCGATTGTATCAACATTTTAGGATTGAGCTCCTTAACATGCATGCTAGAGATATTCTCAGACAATTTTCTAAGGGAAGGCACTGAGTTAAGTATCACAGGTTCTGATTGGTTAGGCTCGGATCGGCTGACGTCGTTCTTGTTAGGTCGAGCGATCTCTGGGCGCGTTCGCTCGACCTCGGCGTGCGGTCGGACGACTTCGGCATGCGCTGATCGTGTCCCTTCCGAAAGCATTCGGCTCACATCGTACTTGGATGGAGCTGTAGGCGGGCGGGCGATTACTTGTAGCGATCGCGCTATCTCGTTGTGTGTTCGGACGACATCGTTGGTAGGGGGCGTGTGGATCTTCTGGTAGCCGGCGGTGAACGGGCTGGACTTCGTGTCCGCCTCCTTTGGCTTTATGTCGACTTCTACGGCCGAGTGCCTGGAACAATACAAATTTTCATTCATCTCATATAGAAGGAAACTGGAATATATATTTATTTATGCTTTAACACTTATAACATACACATAATTTTCAGTTGAGTTGCAGAGCTTATAAAAAATACTAATACTAAACGCCAAGTATATTTAAAAGAGAGGGAAATACTAAAAACAAAATAATATAATAACTAAAAACATATACTATCAGTAATCTTAATACTAATGTCCATAATAAATTATATACACATAGAATTTGCAACAAACACCCACAACACATATAAACAGGTATATTTGTAAAAGCAAGTTAGCAGTATTATACAGGGTGTCTCATCGGGAACTGAATCGATCGATATAGAGAAAAGTATGCATCAGAAAATTTAGAAAATTTAGATAATTACTAATGTCGGTGTGGCCAATCCAACTAAAATAATTACAAGCAGCTGGCACTTCCGCTTATACCGGAAGTCTATACCAACTTGCTTATTTCAAATGGAACACCCTATATATTTTAGGGTTTTCGAAAAGAGCATAAAATTGTGAGTCGGAAATATGTAAACCTAGCCGTTTCAGAGATATTTGACATTTTATAGAAAATTTGACAGGTGCAACGGTTTGCGAGAACCGTTATAACTTTCTTCGTGTAAAAGATCCTCATTTGCTTTTTGTCACATAAAAAGAGCACAAGAAGACCTACGTTCTGCAACTGAAATAAATTCAATAATATCATACCAAGTGTTCCGTATTTCGCGTTACATTTTGTCAACTTCAAACCGCGAAAACTTGTTTAGGTCAAATGGAACACTCTGTATTTTTTAGGTCAAGTTGTGTAAAATTGAATTCCCTTTTCTCTGATATTAGCATTGTGGGGGTTAAAGTTACAACTTTTTGAAATATTTGCGATTTTATTAGAAATTCATGAATTGTCGTAATCATTTCATCAAAATAGCCATGATTAAAAACAATCAGTCATTATCTTATGTCAAAAAATGCCAGCACGTTTAGATTATACCAACGAAAACTTTTTAAATTTGTTTATTATTTATGGAAAATGTGATAAAGTAATATCAAAAACTTGCAGCACATTTGCTACTCGATATCCACAAAAACGCAAAATAACACTAACATTGTAACATGCGTATTAATCGAATTAAAGATATGGCATGAACTAAAATAGCAGAGATAAGATCAATTTAAAATATGATTTTATTTTAATTTAATAATTGCTCAAAATTCCGCCCTCGAACCTCGACACTTTTTTTGCACCTTCGGATTAGTTCCTCATGGCTAGCTTTTCTAATTGAATCCTGTGATGTTTTGAAATGCATTTCTTACTCTTTGCATACAATCTTCAGTGGTTGTTAATGGGCTCTCATAAACTTTATTTTTAATAGTTCCCCAAATGATAATCCAGAACTGATAAATCGGGCGAGCGAGGAGGCCATAAGAAAGGTCCATTATTGGCAATCCATTGATCATAAAAAGTTTCTTGTAAATAATTATTAATTAAATATGCGTTATGTGGGGGAGCACCGTCGTGCTGATAAAAAATGTTTCTATATTCGGCGAGAGGTAAATTTTCTAAATAGGTATTATTCAAATTTTGTAAGATATTCAGATATCTTTCACCTAAAAAAAAAAAACAAAAATTTACCTATACATATTAGCAGAAGAGAAAATTTTTTCCGTTCAAATTTTCCTGATGAAATTGAAATGCCACCATCTGTCGTTTCTTATGGCACAGTAAACATTGAACTAGCAACTTTCATGAAAGTTTCGCTATCTGAACATATGAGGATTTGAGTCATTCCAATAATGCGAATTGTGTCTATTAAAAAGTCCATTTTTAGTAAATTTTGCCTGTCCATATAATATTTCCCAAATAAGAATCGTGACCCTCTGACCTTATTAGAATAAACTCACAAAAATTCTGTCTTCTTAGGAAATCTGTTTCTTTTAATTCTTGAACCATATGGAATGAAAACGGATGAAACTTATGTTTTAATAAGATTCTGTGAATTTAGTCCTTGCATTGTCCTGATTTCAGAGCAGCTTGTCTTAATGACATCCTTGGAAATGCATGAAAATATCCCAGAATGACTATTTCAATGTTTTCGTCATCAACATTAGGCTTTCTCCTTTGCATTTTTGCCTTGACAGAGCCATAATTTTTAAAATTTTCCAGTATGCGTTTTACAGTGTTTGGTGACGGTTTCCGTTTTTCTGGATATCGAGTAGCAAATGTGCTGCAAGTTCTTGATATTACTTTATCACATTCTCCATAAATAATAAACAAATTTAAAAAGTCTTCGTGGGTGTAATTTAAACGTGCTGACAATTTTTTACATAAGATAATGACTGATTGTTTCTAATCATGGCTATTTTGATGAAATGATTACAACAATTCGTGAATTTCTAATAAAATCGCAAAAATTTCAAAAAGTTGTAACTTTAACCCCCACAATGCTAATATCAGAAAAAGGGGAATTCAATTTTACACAACTTGACGTAAAAAAATACAGGGTGTTCCATTTGACCTAAACAAGTTTGCGCGGTTTGAAGTTGACAAAATGTAACGCGAAAAACGGAACACTTGGTATGATATTATTAAATTTATTTCAGTTGTAGAACGTAGTTCCTCTTGTGCTCTTTTTATGTGGCAAAAAGCAAATGAGGATCTTTTACACGAAGAAAGTTATAACGGTTCTCGCAAACCGTTGCACCTGTCAAATTTTCTATAAAATGTCAAATATCTCTGAAACGGCTAGGTCTAGGTATAGGATATGCACATATTTTCGACTCAGAATTTTGCGCTATTTTCGAAAATCCTAAAATATATAGGGTGTTTCATTTGAAATAAGCAAGTTCGTATCGACTTCCGGTATAAGCGAAAGTGCCAGCTGCTTGTAATTATTTTAGTTTGGATTGGCCACACCAACATTAGTAATTATCTAAATTTTCAAAATTTTCTGATGCGTACGTTTTTCTATATCGATCGATTCAGTTCCCGGTGAGACCCTGTATATCATACATCCTCTGCACAGGATTATTCATTATATTTTGACCCCCATTTATTTCTGTTATTACTGAAGATAAAAAACGTTTCGTATAAAAGTTGTAGGATTGTATGTACAGGGTATTAATTATAAAAATTACCCACTCCTTAGTCATCGTTATTATTGGCTATAGAAAAAAAAGTTTTATGTAAAAGGGTCAGCATTGGACAGAATATTTTTCCACAAATTCTACTTAACCGAACTAAATTTATTAATAAAATTCACCTTTCCAGACAATTCCATTCTGCCAGAAATATGGAACAATCGCCTCCACTGTCTATGAACTACGGTTTTTGAAGATTCCAATAAATTAGTCAAGAATTATCTAGGCATCCATCCTAATGAATTGAATTACTCACATTCGCTGAGCTAATTTCCAATTCATTTTATACTAGTAGGTACGTAGTTAACATCCACATCCGTCATATATATAATAAATTAAATAGTTAAATAGGTTTAGAGTCTCGTTTATGACATTAACTAGTTATGTTTAAGCAGAGTCGTAATTGTTTCGTATTGTATCTGTATGTAGATGAGAGATTTTCAGGGAGAACCACTTAATTCTGGTAATAACGAAATATACCGGCTTCATTTTCCGTTTACAATACAATACGTCTATTGACAAAAATAGGCAGTACAACTACAAATGTTCTCAAAGGGAAATGTATTAACGATGTTGTTTTTTTAATTTTGACTTCCATAGTATAGAAATAAAAAAGATATAACATGTACACTGTACAGGATTATTCACTATACAAGCTGTCCATTTTATCAAGGCACTCGAGAATATCTCACTTAATATCGGTCGTACAGAAAAAATCATTTTTATGAAAATTGTGCCGATTTATATAGCCTACAAAATGGTTTAAACACATTTGAAATCCATGGCCTACTTTAAGAGTTATGGCGGAAAATATCGAAAATGCGGAAAACGTCTAGTCCAAATATCTTCGTTATTTGAAGAGATACGAGAAAAATTCTAAGGTGAAAATTTTTTTGGAAAACAGAGTGTTTCAACGAGGTTTTATCTAAATTTTTTCAAAACCGCTGTATTTTGAGATTTACCCTTCAGGCTGTTAAAAAAATTATTTTGAAACGGGCGGGAAATGGCGTCATTAAATAGAGTATTTTCCTTCCTTTTCAAGATATATTACATGCCATATTTATTCATTGGTACTACCTTAGTAATTATAAAAACATTTTTTTTAAACCAATATATTTTTATTTAACAAGCATTATACTTGCCGTGGAGAAGTATGATTAAATAAAACGATAAAATAATTCAATAAGTTGTTCAAATCTTTGCTATAATAAAACATTAACACAATTAAGAAGGATAAAGTAAATTCAGATAACAAAAACAAAATAATAATCAAGAAAGCAACATGGAGCAATTATGGAAACAGTATTCTCAGTTATGCCAATCTATAGAGGTCCTCCATAAAAGCGTCACTCCTTGTTCAGAAAGTTAAAAATGTCTTTACCAATTAATTTAAGTATAATATCCATTTGTTTGTATTTCATCATTTCACTATTATTTCAATTATTTTAAAATAGTTGGCTATGAACAAACTTGACAATTTAATTTTTTGACAGATCATGTCAGTTAATACTTAAACTCTCACTCAATCACACTCGTTTAAGAATTTAGAATTTTCAAAAATAATTTTCACTCACATTGATCGTTATAATATGTTCTTTACATATTTCCAATGCAATTTTAACTCTGGATTAGCTCAAGTATAATATAGAAACAGATTTCCACAAGCACTACAGCCGAATAAAGCTCTGTTCAGAAAATTAGCTACAAAACTGAAAAATAATGGTTCATTTTTAAAGAAGAAGACAAGGTTGAACAGTGTTACTGATAATGTAAATAAGGTAAAGCGAGTTGTTAATTAGGTATGTAAGAAATAAACATACAGAAAATTTGGAAACATCATTAAGAGAAATTGAAATTGCTTGTCATATAAATAAAACAAGTGCTAGAAAAATTTTAAAGAAAAATGGTAAAAGCCAAAAAAGTTCACAATTTACAAGCGGAGGACAAACCAAGGAGGGTGTAGGTGGCTGTTGGAAAAGAAACGTGCCGATCCATTAATATGTAGTAAAATACTTTGGTCCGACGAGGCAAATTTTTCCAATAATGGATTTTTTAATCGCAATATTCATTACAAATGGACTTCTGAAAATACACACTGGCATAGACCGACTGGGTTTCAAAATCGTTTTTCAATAAATGTGTGGATATGTATTTTAGGCACCAATTTAATAGGTGCTTATTTTTATGATGGTCGCCTCAGTGGTCAAAGGTACCTAAACTTTTTGAGAAATGAATTTAATGAATTCTTAGACGACCTACCTTTAGAGAATCGACACTACTTTCAATATTTTCAACAAGATGGAGCTCCTCCCCACAATTCCCAGATTTGCCTAGATTATTTAGACGAAATTTTGCCTCAACATTGGATAGGTACCAATGGATTTATTCGATGGCCCCCTCGTTCTCCAGATATAACCCCAATGAATTTTTTTCTATGGGGGTATATTAAAGATAAGGTGTTTTCGACGACACCGCAAAATGTAGAGAACCTAAAAGCTCGAATTCAACAGGCATGTATTACAGTTACCCCCGAAATGCTGAGTAATGTTTTAAATGCAGTGCCTCGCCGCGCTCGATTGTGCATAAGAAATCGCGGTGGACACTTTGAACACTTGATATGATATCTTAAAAATTATTTTGAGGATTAGATAAATATTAATGTTCTGTGTGCTATATTGTTTTTATTATTAATTTGTTTTTGTTACCTGAATTTACTTTATTCTTCTTAATTGTGTTAATTTTTTATTATAGCAAAGATTTGAACAACTTATTGAATTATTTTATCGTTTTATTTAATCATACTTCTCCACGGCAAGTATAATGCTTGTTAAAAAAAAATTATTGGTTTTAAAAAAATGTTTTTATAATTACTAACGTAGTATCAATGAATAAATATGGCATGTGAAATATCGTTGAAAAGGGAGGAAAATACTCTATTTAATGGCGCCATTTGCCGCCCGTTTCAAAATAATTTTTTTAACAGCCTGAAGAGTAAATCTCAAAATACAGCGGTTTTGGAAAAAATTAGATAAAACCTCGTTGAAACACTCTGTTTTGCAAAAAATTTTCGCTTTACAATTTTTCTCGTATCTCTTCAAATAACGGAGATATTTGGCCTAGACGTTTTTCGCATTTTCGATATTTTCCGCCATAACTCTTAAAGTAGGCCATGGATTTCAAATGTGTTTAAACCATTTTGTAGGCTATACAAATCGGCACAATTTTCGTAAAAATATTTTTTTTGCACGACCGATATTAAGTGAGATATTCTCGAGAGCCCTGATAACATGGACAGCCTGTATACCTACATTTCAAAATTTTCAAATTTAATTTTCTTGATGAAGAATATACAAATCCAAAAAATCTTATATTAGTGGATAGAGAATTAAAAATATTTTCAAATGAGCTATCACACGCACCCTCTTTCCATTGGGAAATTTAAAAGGAGTAGCTGTCACTTCAAGGATAAAATTACGCTCAAAAATGTCGTTTTAGAATTAAAAATTTAACGTGTTTTAGGAGTTTACTCGCAAATTATTAATTAGATAATGAATTTATCCGTTTCTTATGCACCTCACTGTATTAAAAAGACGTGCATGATTCTGTGGGGGAAATTGAAATTTTTCTTTAGGTTTTTCTACAACTGGCTATAGGACTAATAGTTTTTTGGCCCCACACCCAATCAGAAATTTAAAATAGAGTAGAATAGGTATTTTTTATGATTATTTTTACTTACCGTCCTGTCAACATCATTTCTAAAGCTGTGTATTAGCAAAAAAATAATCAAATCCCGAAGATTTGTAGAAAAACGCCACCGTATTACTTTATTCTAATAAGAGGTCTGCCTGCCACAAACAAACACTAGAAGAATTCTGACGAAATGTTACCGCATTACTAAAGCTCTGAGTAAACAAAAGCAATTAAATCTCTTGGGGGAAAATGACTTGAAATTATTGTTTTGTCGATTTAAATTGGTCGTTATCTCTAACGAAATTTTAATAGCCCATCTATGTGACTGTGACGTCTGCGAGTCGGTAATCGCGTCTCCGTGTTTTCAACAAATTTGTTTGTTTTTCGAAGAGTCGCTTGTTTACGAGATAACAACAGATAAATATAGGCACAGATACCTAATATCCTGGTGAAGACTCGGAATTCAAATGACGCAGTTGATACTCGTTCGCTGTAAGGGTTTGCTTTATCTGGGTAGGCCGGGCCCGTAGATAGGGACGGGGTGAGTAGGGCTGAGTCTTGCCCGGAAAGTTGTGAAGGAGAAAAATCGAAGTTTGGCCATTCTTCACCCGCTTGAAAAGAGGCTACACCTTTTTTTGGGGGGAGTGGGGGGTGGGGTTGGCATCAGAAAGATTTTTGGCACAGAATAGTTAGTAAAGTGAAAAGTGGCGACATATTATTTATTTCCTATATCTTGAAATTAGCTTGTTTCACAAAGCTTATAATTGTATTTAAAATTTGAGGATTGTTGTAGATTACGGGGTCGTTTGGCTTCGAACAGCCTTACTTCACTTCGACCTAAAAGATCTTTTGTGATTTACCCTACATCTTGTGGTTATCCCAGGATTCTCAGACTTTTCGCAAAGCTTGTGATTTTCCTGGGGGCTAATTTCCCTATGTCTTCCGGCGTTAATTCCGCCTGTTCTAGGAATTTTAGCCTAGTGCGGACTAACATCTTGCATTCAGTTCCGCAGTTTCAATTGCAGTATCGCAATATCTGCGTTTATTATCTACCACCTTGCCCATATTCTTGAGATGGTATCTCAAGGGGCAGTGGCCAGTTAGAAGGCCTGTGATTAGCCTTAATTCGGACTTTTCCAGTTCGGAAGCCTTGTGGCATTCTTTGTCGAATAAGTTATAAACTTTTTCGCTTGTCTTTGGCCTGGAGTATTCCTCCAGCAGGACTTCTTCTGGTCCTTTTCCCATTCTTGGGTCTCCTCCGCTATGTGTCCCTTGGCCAGGCCACAGAACGGTTCGGGTCCAATAAATAGTGCTTTAGATCCTTTTTTTGCAAGGCTATCAGCAAGTTCATTTCCTTGTACTCCCTCATGCCCTGGCACCCACAACAAGGTAACCTTGTTGTTATTAGCGAATTGCTTCAGGGATTGTCTGCATTTCCAGGCAATTTTAGATTCAAAAGTATAGGACCTTAGAGCCTTTAGTGCTGCCTGGCTATCTAATAGTATATAGATCTTTGCCCGTCGGATGCCTTTATTTAGGTATACCTGGGCACACAGATCTATGGTATAAATTTCTGCCTGAAAGATGGTTGGAGTGTTACCGAGGGCTTTGGATAGCCTACAATTCGGCCCTGGAACTCCCACTCCTACGCCTTCAGCCATCATGGATCCATCTGTATACCAGATAAGTGACCCCTGTTCCAATCGCAGTGACTCCATCTTGCTCGTCTGACGGCTTTCAATTAGCACGTCAAACGGGCAGTCGAAGTCTTGTTTGACTGGCATTGAGTCAGTGGGTTTGGTCATGGACTTCAGATGGATTTCCTCCAGAATCCTTAAGTGACCAACCAGATCACCTGGTTTGAATTTATGTGCCTAGTGCAGTCGTAAGGCATTGAGTGCCGCCTCCTTCCTTACATGTAAGTGCAAGGGAAGTAGGTCAAGCATAGCCTCCATAGCTGCTGTGGGACACGAGTGCATTGCTCTTGTAGTCCCTCAACAGGCAAGGCGTTGCTGTTTCTGCAACTTTCCCTGTGCCGTTTTATCTTCTGTTTTTGGCCACCATACGCATGATGCGTAGGTTACCATAGGTCTGACAACCGAAAGATAAGACCAATGTGTCATTTTCGGTCTTAGACCCCAACTCTTACCAAACAACCCACGGCACGTCCATATTGCCGCTGTTGCTTTAGTAAGAGTCCGTTCCAGATGTGAGTTTCAGGTAAGTTTTTGATCCAGGATTACTCCTAGATACTTGACTTCACTGGAAAGATTTATTATCGTTCCATTCAGTACAGGAGTTCTAAGATTGAGTCTTCTCCTTTTAGTGAACGGGATAATAGTTGTTTTGCTCGGATTGACATTGAGTCCCTCTGACGAACATCATTTGGATATTATATTTAAGGCAATTTGCATGAGGTTGGAAATCATGGCCTCATTTTTGCCTCTCACAGTGACGACCAGGTCATCTGCATATCCCTGGACGTTAAAGCCTGAATTACTCATTTTATGTAGGAGATCATCGACCACCATTGACCACAGCAAGGGTGATAGGACTCCACCTTGTGGACAACCCCTGACTGCAGTCACCGTAGCCGACTCATCCCCCACACTTGTGGTAATAATTCTGCTTTTGAGCATGGATTGTAGCCATTTAATTGTAGGTGACTGTATTCCCCTTTTTTCCGCGGCTTTTTGTATGGATTCGTAGGAGGTGTTGTAAGGATTGTTAGCACTTAGTCAATGTGTTAAATTGACTGGGAACTAGACATTTAAAATCCTTAATCGATTAATTAGGTTTTCGACAGCTTGCCCCAATGATTACCACAAGCAAAAAATAAATGGTTTAAATCGCCTATAGAATTGTGATCACACGTTCAGCACGGCGACTCTACAATCCTTAACTCATGAAGGTGTGACCGAAAAGTACCATGCTTCAGCCTAGTTATGGTAATAGAGACATATCTTGGGACATGATAATCAAATAGATGTGATTGACGCGGGTAAGGAAGGATTAATGAGTGCATAGTGATTTTTCGAAGATCTAACATATTCTGCCCATGTCTTTTTCCAATTTTCTTTTATGCCCATTTTAAACAAATGTCAGAGTTTAAAATTATATATACAGGGTGTCCCACGACGAACTGCGGCGATCGATATCTCGAAAAGTAGACATCGGAAACTTTTGAAAATTTGGTAGTAAACTAATGTCGATGGGGGAAACTCGGCTAAAATATTTTCAAGATGGTGGCACTTCCGGTTATACCGGAAGTCGATACCAACTTGCTTATTTTAAATGGGACACCCTATATATTATTACATTTTTGGATTGTACGCAAAAATCTAGGCCGATTTTGTATATCATCTCCTATACCTAGGTCTCTCCGTTTTTGAGATATTTCAATTTTTATGTCAAAAGTGACGTTTGCGGGCCCTAAAAGAATTATCAATTTTTCCTATAAGGAGGCCTTTATTATCTAATTTGAATTCGATTCTTTGTTGGAAAAAGACCTACTTTAATAGAGTTTTTATAATATTTTGATAAGTATTAATACAGTGTTCAAAAAATAAGAATAAAGATGAAATTGAGAAAACTGTCAAAAATCTATTTTTTCAAATGGAAACCCCCAATTTTTATAATCTTATCTTATTCGCCATTAAAAATAAGGGTAAGTTTGTATATGGATGTCTATTCTGAAAATTTTTAGTTTTCGAGATATTCCCAATTCAATATTTCTATATGGGTATTTTGTTATGGATATTAAGTTAAATTACTCTTAGTTGGCTATGACGACGTTGAGTGCTAAACAAATGTATGTAGCTGTCACTCACCATTTGACAAATATCAATTATCATGCCGGGGCGCTTAAATTATACGCACGAGGATTACTTAAATTTGTTTATAATCTATGGAGAATGTAACAGTTTTATCAAGAACGTGTGAAATATTTGCTAATAGATATCCAGATAAACAAAAACCGTCTCCGAACAGTATTAAACGAATAATGCAGAATTTCAAAAATTTTGGCACCGTTAAGGCAACAGTTCATAAAATAAAACCAATTGTCGATGATGAAAATATCGAAATTGCTATTTTGGGATATTTTGCGGCATATCCTATGACATCCTTAAGACAAGTGGCCTTACAAACACGAATCTCCAAGAACTCTATTCATAGAATTCTTTTGAAACACAAATTCCATCCCTATTCCATTTCTATGGTTCAACACCTAAAGGACACCGATTTGACCAGAAGAGTTCACTTTTGCGAATTTATTTTAACAATGTTACAAGGCGACTTTCGATTTTTGGAAAACATAATTTGGACTGACGAGGCAAAATTTACGAAAAATGGACTTTTCAACAGACATAATTCCCACTTTTGGTGTGATTCAAATCCCCATGCCGTGAGATTGCGAAATTATCAAGAAACCTGGCAATTTAATGTGTACTGTGCTGTGAGAAATGATGGAGTCGTAAAACTTAATTTTTATGAAGAAAACTTAAATGGTAATGAATTAATACTTAAATGGTTTCTGTTTTTCAAATTATGTATCAACTTTTTTTTAGGTGAAAGATATTTGAATATATTACAAGATTTAGATAATAAATATTTGAATAATTTCCCGCTAGCTGAACATAGGCAAATATTTTACCAACACGATGGCGCGCCACCACACAGCAGCTTCATAGTTAACAACTTCTTGGAATAAACTTTTTACGGTAAGTGGATTGATAACAATGGACCTTTTCTGTGGCCTCCCCGTTCTCCTGATCTGTCTGTCTTAGACTACTTTATATGGGGAACAATAAAAGATATGGTTTATTTTAATCCAGTCACAACAATGGAAGATTGTCAGGCAAGAGTAAGGAATGCTTTTGAAAGATTATCTCCAGGTTCTATTAGAGCGGCCACCCATGACGAACTAATCAAGAGGTGCGAAAAATGTTTATCTAAGTTACATTTGTTTAATTATTTTATGAACTGTTGCAGTGCCAAATTTTTTGAATTTCTCCATTATTCATTAAATACTGTTCGGAGACGGTTTTTGTTTCTCTGAATATCTATTAGCAAATATTTCACATGTTTTTGATAAAACTTTGTAACATTCTCCATAGATTATAAATAAATTTAAGTAATCCTCGTGCGTATAATTTAAGCGCCCCGGCATGATAATTGATATTTGTCAAATGGTAAGTGACAGTTACATACATTTATTTAGCACTCAACGCCGTCATAGCCAACTAAGAGTAATTTAACTTAATATCCATAACAAAATACCCATAGTTTACTACCAAATTTTCAAAATTTTCCGATGTCTACTTTACGAGATATCGATCGCCGCAGTTCGTCGTGGGACACCCTGTATTGTTTATTTTCGTTTTGTTATAGCCTCTTTTGCTAATTGATCCACTCGTTCATTGCCACCGATCTCTGAATGTCCTTTGGTCCAAATAAATGTGATGGCAACACCTTTCCTAGTTAGCGAGTTTAGTTTATTTTTGATATTAAAAATTATATAATTTTTTTTATTGTTTGGGATTCCTTGAGAGAGATTAATGCAGCTTGTGAGTCCGATATAATTATGGAGTTTCCCATATTATCTTCTACTATGATATTAAGTGCACAGTCTAATGCTAATTCTGCGGTGAAGATTGAACTCTGATCGAGAATTCTATACGTAAAAGCTTGATTGGTGTTTGATATGTAAACAGCACAACCAGTTCCCTTTTTTAAAGGCAGTTCTTGCGCTTCAATTAAAATTGTAGGATATGGGGATAATCTCATGGCACCAATGCATATTCTTATACTGCTTTAAATTATATTCGATCCAAGGTTAATAAGTTTGTCTTGGATGCAGATGCATATAGTGTAGATCCGTAATCCAAAATAGAGCGTAAGAATCTTAAACATTCTTTATAAGAACTATGGATAGAATAAAAAGAAAAATCATCTGTATATTGCGTGACGTGTATGTTATTCATTGGTACTACGTTAGTAATTATAAAAACATTTTCTTAAAACCAATAAATTTTTTTTTAACAAGCATTATACTTGTGGAGAAGTATGATTAAATAAAACGATAAAATAATTCAATAGGTTGTTCAAATCTTTGCTATAATAAAACATTAACACAATTAAGAAGAATAAAGTAAATTCAGGTAACAAAAACTAATTAATAATAAAAAGAATATAGCACACAGAACATTAATAATATTCATCTAATCCTCAAAATAATTTTTAAGATCAAGTATTCAAAGTGTCCACCGCGATTTCTTATGCACAATCGAGCGCGGCCAGGCACTGCATTTAAAACATTACTCAGCATTTCGGGGGTAACTGTAATATATGCCTGTTGAATTCGAGCTTTTACGTCCTCTACATTTTGCGGTGTCGTCGAAAACGCCTTATCTTTAATATATCCCTATGGAAAAAATCCATTGGGGTTATATCTGAAGAACGAGGGGGCCATCGAATAAATCCATTGTACCTATCCAATGTTGAGGCAAAATTTCGTCTAAATAATCTAGGCAAACCTGGGAATTGTGGGGAGGAGCTCCTCTTGTTGAAAATATTGAAAGTTGTGTCGATTCTCTTAAGGTAGGTCATCTAAGAATTCATTACATTCATTTCTCAAAAAGTTTAGGTACCTTTGACCACTGAGGTGACCATCATAAAAATAAGGACCTATTAAATTGGTGCCTAAAATACCTATCCACATATTTATTGAAAAACGATTTTGAAACCCAGTCGGCCTATGCCAGTGTGTATTTTCAGAAGTCTATTTGTAATGAATATTGCGATTAAAAAATCTATTATATGAAAAATTTGCCTCATCGGACCAAAGTATTTTACTACATATTAATGGATCGGCACGCTTCTTTTCCAACAACAACCTCCTTGGTTTGTCCCCCGTTTGTAAATTGTGAACTTTTTTGGCTTTATAACAGCGGTAACCATTTTTCTTTAAAATTTTTCTAGCACTTGTTTTATTTATATGACAAGCAATTTGAATTCCTCTTGATGTTTCCAAATTTTCTGTATTTTTATTTCTTACATAATTAATAACTCGGTTTACCTTATTTACATTATCAGTAACACTGTTCAACCTTGTCTTTTTCTTTAAAAATGAACCATTATTTTTCAGTTTCGTAGCTAATTTTTTGAACAGAGCTTTATTCGGCTGTAGTGCTTGTGGAAATCTGTTTCTATATTCTACTTGAGCTAATCTCCAGAGTTAAAATTACATTGGCAATATGTAACGAACATATTATAACGATCAGTGAGTGAAAATAATTTTTGAAAATTCTAAATTCTTAAACGAGGAGTGTGATTAAGTGAGAGTTTAAGTATTATCTGAGATGATCTGTCAAAAAATTAAATTGTCAAATTTGTTCATAGCCAACTATTTTAAAATAATTGAAATAATAGTGAAATCACGAAATACAAACAAATGGATATTATACTTAAATTAATTGGTAAAGACATTTTAACTTTCTGAGCAAGGAGTGACGCTTTTATGGAGGACCTCTCATACATTGGCATAACTGCGAATACTCTTTCCATAATTGCTCCATGTTGCTTTCTTGATTATTATTTTGTTTTTGTTACCTGAATTTACTTTATTCTTCTTAATCGCGTTAATGTTGTATTATAGCAAAGATATGAACAGCTTATTGAATTATTTTATCGTTTTATTTAATCATACTTCTCCACGGCAAGTATAATGCTTGTTAAAAAAAAATTATTGATTTTAAAAAAATGTTTTTATAATTACTAACGTAGTATCAATGAATAAATATGGCATGTAATATATCGTTGAAAAGGCAGGAAAATACTCTATTTAATGGCGCCATTTCCCGCCCGTTTCAAAATAATTTTTTTAACAACCTGAAGAGTAAATCTCAAAATACAGCGGTTTTGAAAAAAATTAGATAAAACCTCGTTGAAGCAGTCTGTTTTGCAAAAAATTTTCGCCTTAGAGTTTTTCTCGTATCTCTTCAAATAACGGAGATATTTGGCCTAGACGTTTTCCGCATTTTCGATATTTTCCGCCATAACTCTTAAAGTAGGCCGTGGATTTCAAATGTCTTTAAACCATTTTGTAGGTTATATAAATCGGCACAATTAACTTTTTTTGTACGACCGATATTAAGTGAGATATTCTCGAGAGCCCTGATAAAATGGACAGCCTGTATATAAAACGAAACTATCTATTATTTAGTTCACTGGTTGGAAATTGGTTAGGTACAAATGAGGGTGCATTTGTTCAAAAAAATCTTGACTTAGATTGGTCTTGGGATAACTCCCATTTGAATTCTTTATTTTTTTAATAAATGACCAGATTTGGGACGGGGGTGTGTGTTTATTTAAGTTGTTTAAAAAAAAATCCAACTTTTTTGTTTGAAACTTGCTTCTAGCCTCGATGTTTTTATAGTCCAGATAGTTTTCTAAGTTAGCTACTATTTTGTGATGAAGCGCATATTTTCGCTCATCGGATAAAGTAGAGCGCAAGGTCAAGAATAAGGTCAATAGGACATTTTTAACCTCTCCACAATAAAATTGTGAGAGGTTACTAAAATTGGTTCAAAAACGAAAATTGAGATAACATCAAATATTTACGTTTTGAGGTCCTAGGAACCCAAAAAAGTGGTTTTTGAAAAATGTCTGTGTGTGTATGTGTGTTAGCACGATAGCGCCGAAACTATTGAACGGATTTGAATGAAATTTTGCGTATGCGTTTCTTTAGTGCCCCAGAAGATCTGAAAAGGTTTTGGTTGAGATCGGATTACGTTTAGTGCCAAGTTGTTTATTTTATAATTACTTTAAATTTGCAATGGAACCATTGAAAAGAAGTTAAAATTCTGATTTCAACGATATATCACACTTCCACCCTTTCGATTTGGTTTCCGTGAAGAAAATTAAAAACAAAGCAAATATGGCATAGATCGCATTTCGCATGACATGATCGATGCGCGTAGCCGTTACGTCGTGAAACTCGTCACATCACATGTCAATTCACGTGTGAGGGTTTCTTCACTGCTCTAGAAGTAGAGCGGATTACGTTTAGTGCCGTTTTTAAATATATATACAGACAAATCGAAGAATTAAACTACAAATATTCCTCTATAATCTAGTAAAATTACTGAAATGCTAATGTTTCATTTAACAAACACAGCCGCAAGCGATCGGATTGCAATGAGCAAATTTTGACGATTGTCATTGTCATCGTTTGTCATCCGATAACGTTGGTGTCATGTCATGTTAATAAGATTTCGGCATATTTGTAACTTTTAGTGGATTGTCACAAACTTTAAAGGTAGATGTAACAATATCAATATCATATGCTTTCTGTACCTTCGTTGGTGAATTTATTATAGATTATCACTTTACCAATTTTCAGTTTGTTGCTTTACGAATCTGTAGTATTTAGGATTAGTTATCCTAATAATAGTAATCTAGTGGTTTTCGTAGTCGTTCAAGTGATGTTAAAGTTGTTAATATCCTAATAGTATATTATTCAACGAGCGATAATGTAGCAGTGGCGTAACCAGGGAGGGGCCGAGGGGGCCTCGGCCCCCCCCCCTTCAAAAACGGGAAAAAAAATTTCGGTAAGATTTAACCGCGCATTATTTTAAATATCTTAAATATCTTGAGCATTAGATCCAATTAACTTGCACATTGAAATTTTGCATATTGTAACATAAGTTTAAACGTAGGAAGTTTTATAGGTGCTTGTTACTGTGACAGACTAGTTTAGTTTTTACGCCAGATGGTACTGGTATATCTGCTATTTCATCGGTTCATCAGAGCTACTGATAGACAAAATGATAACAGAATCCAGGTGGTCCAAGTGTCAGCATTTTTATATTTTTTACATTAGAGGTTAAGTTCTCCTTTTGTGTTATGCATGGCATGAGTTAGTACAATCAGAATCATAATCTAAATGAAGTCATCCCAATATTCAAAATGAGTAGGTTTTGCTCTAAAGACTCAAATGGCGCGGTGCTTCTACAATTTGAATAAAGTCCTCATCTTCGTCAATTATTAATTCCTCAAAAGCATTAAATAAGTCCATTTTGTATTTCTATTTTTGTGCGAACAAGTTGGGTTAAGTTGAAAACTTCAACACGTCAGTCAAACAGCTGGTCTGTGACAGCCATATTACTCAAAATCTCAAACTGCGCATGATTAAGGACCGGTTTTATAATGTTAGATTAACTCCACGTTTATCTTAAGTTTAAACATAAGATTAAACCATGATTTAAACTTTACTTTACAAACTTAAATTTATACAGTTGGCAGTACTGTTCAACAGAAATTGCAACTTCACGTAGTTTGATTCTAACCTATTTCGACATTTTGACATGACATTTCAAGTTATTTTTGTAAAAAATGGAGGGATATAGAACGACAAATTCGCTGAACTAATTTTATTAGTGAAACATTTTTAATTAGACAAGAGGCAGTTGATTTGTGTAGGTTTCCAAAGTTTCTGGTAACAATAAGCATATAATATACATGTAGGTGTGAGGAGATCAAACATAAATCTTTACCTTTCTGTCAGATGTAATAATAAATCTTAAATTAGCTCCAATAAAATAACAACTGACCCAATCTAAACAGCTTATACGTTTTTCTGATTATATTCTTCCTTGTAACTATAGGTCTGATTCTAAAATTTCCAGAACTTTGAGTGTATTAATAATAAATTTCTGTCATCATCAGATTGTAAATAATCACATATTTCGAATACATCCATCAAATATTACACCGAATTTTATTAATTCTGAGGTTATGAACATTCTGACATCTGATAATCCAGAGTTTAAACCATCCCTATCCACCGTTTGAAGTTTAACTTTACTGTGACGTAATTAATCTGCAAACTAAAAATTACTGACATTATAAAACAGACTTTTTTTGAGATCTGTAGTTTAATCTGTGCTCTGCAGTTTAAACGGATATTATAACACCGGCCCTAAATCTTCAGATTGAAGTTTAAACTATACCCTATCTACCGATTGATGGTTAAACCTGATTTGGCGATCAACGAGACGTATAAAACGCTCATTTATGATAAACTCCAGTTTAACCAACACCCGTAGTTTAAATAGAACGTATAAAACCGCCCGTTAGCCTGCTCAAATTTGTTTTACTTGTAAGTTTTATATTTTATTTATTGCTGTAGAATTTTTATTTTGTTATTTCGTTTATACGAACGTTTTGATAAATAAAAGTTTTCATTTTATTTCTAATTCTTACTTTTATTAACATTGAATTGGTTTCCACGTATACCAAACCAAAACAATGAACACTATTCTTTACTTTAGGTGATTAAAATCTATCACCAGAAGCTTAAATCATCTTTCAGTTAGTTTTATCACTTGGCTTTGCCCCCCCCCCCCCCCCCCTTAATTCAGTTCTGGTTACGCCACTGTAATGTAGGTAATAACTCGCATAGATGATTGTAAATTCATTAAGTTGAGGGTTTTTTTAGTGTCCCAGAAGACCTGAAAAGGTTTTGGATGAGATCGGATTACGTTTAGTGCCGTTTTGTCACACAATTTAATTCTCTTTTCGGCTTCAAAGATCCACCGAGTGGGGAGGTTCCAGCCGCTTCCAGTAGCTGCCGATTTTTTTTTATTTGTACATAATTTAACGACATTTTTTTTTATTTCCTATACCTTTTTCTCTTCCAACGAACGGTTTACAAGATAAAAGTGAAAAAACAGCGTTAAGTCCCCGTTAGGGGTGGTTTTTTGCAAAAAAGGGACTTTCCGTTTATCAATGGGATAGGAACTTTTTGGATATCTATCTCAAATATTATTTCTTCTAAAATGTCTCATTTGCGTGGACTAACTAGATAGAAGTACTATTTCAAACAACTAATAAATGTAATTCTAATCGATACATAGACATTCAAAAAACCCAAACTTGCCTTTGCTGCAACTATCGGGTCCTCCTAACAAGACACTAATATCCGCCCGCCGCCGCCGGGAGGATATTGCGGTTTCCGCCTCTAGTTCCAAACAACCATTTACACGGACCAGCGTAATTGTTGTTTTGTTTATTGTTACAGACCGGTTGCTGCGGCACTATCAGTTATTGATTTTGAACTTCTAGCTCGCGGTAATAACTATATTTTCAATTTCAGGTCAAAATCAACCCTCACGCAACAGGGAGAGGCGGAACTGCATTTAATTAAACTGGGATGTCGTAGTTCCATTCGGGCGTTGCTTAGTGCAAATACTTAATGTAGGCCTTCGAATCTGTCGAAACTTAACGGAACTTACAGACATTTGCTTGAAAACAAAAGGCGTTTGTCGTATTTTAGTTGGAATGATTATTTTGCTTGAAGTCAATATTGCTTCAAGTAAAATAATCATTTGAAGACAGTCTATGAACGTGCAGATACAAATGTATTAATACCGTCTGTTTATTTTACGAGGGCCACACCAAATATCTCGATTAATATCTATTGTAGAAGAATACAGTTTTAGAAACAGTTATCCCATTTTTTGTGAGCTATAATATTTCAGTAAAAAGAAATTTCAAGTCCATCGCCAACTTTGTGAGATATATTACAAAAACCTGAAAAATAGGAAAACCACAAACGATTATACGCATGCAACACCATTTGGTTTAATAAACGTTTTGACTTCGTTTATACGACTGGTATATATAATGTTTATCGCAACCTATATTCAACGTTCGAATGTCCGCGCTACAAACGTATAATTTGTCTTATCATATATTAAATATAGACGTTTTAAAAAAACGTATATATATGGTACATCATATATTAAATATATACGTCTTAAGAAAACGTTATATTGTTGTCACATCATATACGAGATATATACTTTTATGTGGAACCTCAAATAAACGTATTCCATATACGTCGATTATTATTATTATTATTAGCCGTTACTCGAGTCCGAGTATAAAAATGTTACAGTCGATAGATTGTGTACAATAAAAAACAAGTAAAAGGTGTAGTCTATTGTAATTCCCATTCATCTACGGTGCACACGACTATGGCTATAGAGGCCAATTCGGGAGAGCACATTCCCATTGCTCGTCTGCAATACCGCAGGATTTTAGATTTTCATGGAGAGCGTCTTTGAACCTCTTTCGTTGACCGCCACGCCTTCTTCTACCGCTTAGCAATTCACCATAAAGTGTACATTTAGGAAGGCGGTTATCATGCATACGATGAACGTGACCTGCCCATCTTTGGCGATAATACGTATGATGTAAAGATTTTTCTCACGGTTATGAAAAACCTTTTCTCCAGTTGCTGGTATACGTGTAAGAAACCTTTATTATCCACTGTAATTCATTTCTTATAGTGTTGCTTCAGCTTATCCAACTTTTTTTGGCAATGCCACAATTTAGATAATATATTCAGAGAATATAAATATCTGACTTCGCGTAAGGTTAACACATTTCAAATTAAAAATATAGAAGTTTCAAAGCCCCATAAAGCTGGTGAACTATATAGTTAAAAGGAAATTAGATATAATCGTAAATTATAATTGTTTTTATTTAATTTTTTTTTCTTTTGAAAATCTGAGCTTTTTCTGAAGAATTTAGTTTTTTCTCAAAAAATTTAGAATAAAAAGATAGAAAATATCGAGAGATTTTTTAAAGGGAATCCACCCTTGTATCTTTGTTAATGAATATACGTTATAAGTTCTTTAGACCTTTTCTATATTGTTTTATAAACTAAGAGCTTATTTAATAAATGATTAAATAGTTTCCATCACTTTATTTTTACCAAAATTACCTTAACTTTGCAAGTCAAATCATGTCTTAAATTAGAAATCATTTGCTACTTATGATAAAATTGTTAATATATATTGCTTCATAACAATAATAAGATTACATTGAAACAAATTAATTTCTAAGTGCCTTATTTTGTAAAATATAATAATTTTTCTTTAATTATAACAGGGAAATTAGAATTAAAGTTTTTTTTGACATACACAATAAAAAAGTTAGAAGGTACTTACCCTTTTTTAAATTCGACAGTTAATATTGTAATCTCCAATTTTTTAAAAGTACATATTTTAAACCTCCTACCTATACAGGGTGTTGCATCATGAGAGGGACATAGCTTAATAGGAGGTAGAGAACGTCAGTGGTAACCGGAACCTCCCATAGAAATGTCTCATTGGGCCTTCATTACGAAGTTACAGGGTGTTAAATAATTTTTGGCCAAACTTGTTTTTTGTCATAACTTTGACAGGGAATGAAATAACGGATTCATATTTGGTACGGCTAATGTACTAACGAGCCCCAAGAGGTACATGTATAAAAAAAATATATCCAGGTCCGAACTCACTATAATTTATGTTTCTTCTTTGCATCAATAAAACATCACCCTGTATATATTTTTTTGAAATTTCGATACGATATTCGAAAAGAGCAAGAAAAAATAAACAAAATGGCCTATGTCATTTTTTTTGTTACACCTTCGTGGTTATTTAAATACGTTGTTAAATGTGCAAGAAAATGGATTACAGAACCCTATTAAATGAGAGGCACGTGAAATAAATAGTTTTATAACTAAAATTTGCAAAAATTCTATTGAGCCTAGGTGGTCTGGGTGAATCCTAATTCCGGCACGTTTTAAAGGTCCATTTTGGTAAAAAACTGTGGTCCTAATAAGTAATCGGGTATGAAATAACAACATTTTTAATCAATCACAGTAGGCTTGTTCAAAGTGACAGATAATAAAAAGAAATCTCCTAAACAGTTGAATAATTGTTTGTTAGTAATTTAATGTGTCAATAATCCGCATTTAGTTAGTGAAAACTTGTGAAAATATTTTAACTATGCCAGTAAAATTTACAAACGTGGAATATGCTGATATAATATTCATCTATGGTTTCTGTAATGGAAATGGTAGGTCGGCGGAAAGAGAATATCGGCTGCGTTTTCCTGGTCGTCGATGCCCTAATCATAAAACCTTTAGTACGGTGTTCCAGTATGCAAGACAATACGGAAAGTTTCCTACTTCTGCAGTTGTGGAGCGTGTTTTACAACAAGGTGTGCAGGAACAAAACAATATTATAAACGTAGTTCAAGAAAACCCAAATATGAGCACTAGACGAATCAGTTTGGCAACTGGTATTCCTCATTGGCGAGTATGGAGAACCCTAAAAAGAGAACGTTACCATCCATATCATATCCAGCAGGTACAGAGTCTTCAACAAGGCGACGATATCCCCCGCCTTGCATTTTGTCATTGGTTGTCTAACCATCGCCCAGTCATTTACAGAACCTTATTTACGGATGAGGCACAATTTACAAGGGATGGAGTAAACAATTCACGAAATAATCATAAATGGGCACAGGAAAACCCACATGCGGTACGCCAACGCCGTTCGCAACACAGGTTTTCTGTAAATGTTTGGGTCGGACTTGTGAATAGACATTTGATAGGGCCACATTTTTTTGAAGAAAGATTGAATGGTGAAATTTACTTTGATTTTCTTCAAAACATTTTACCGAATATGTTAGAAAATATCGGTATAAGAGGCATGTTGTTTCAGCATGATGGGGCCCCACCACATTTTAACCTTCAAGTAAGAGAACACTTAAACAATATGTATCCTAATAGATGGATTGGACGCGGGGGTCCACATGAATGGCCACCAAGATCTCCTGATTGTAACCCTTGTGATTACTTTTTATGGGGCCACTTAAAAACGAGGTTTATAGCATTGAAATTGAAAGTAAACAACATTTAATCCAGCGCATCGTTACAACCTGCGACAAAATACGGAATAATCCAGAAATGATACGTCGAGCAATTGGTGACCTTTCTAAACGCGCAAGAAAATGCACAGAATGTGGGGGAGGACATTTTGAAAATTTACTTTAGTGTCAATTACGTTTTATTTTTAAACACATTTAGTTATTGTTTTGTTATTTATTGTTAATTGAATGGAAAATATTTTATTTATTTAGATTTTAGTTTGTTCTCTTTTCCAATTTTTATTAAGTATAAAATGTTGATGATTTTCTTGATCAAAGTAACTGGTTGCTTAGGCCTAAATGGTTTAAATTATCTGTCACTTTTATTCTTTGAACAAGCCTACTGTGATTGATTAAAAATTTTGTTATTTCATACCCGATTACTTATTAGGACCACAGTTTTTTACCAAAATGGACCTTTAAAACGTGCCGGAATTAGGATTCACCCAGACCACCTAGGCTCAATAGAATTTTTGCAAATTTTAGTTATAAAACTATTTATTTCACGTGCCTCTCATTTAATAGGGTTCTGTAATCCATTTTCTTGCACATTTAACAACGTATTTAAATAACCACGAAGGTGTAACAAAAAAATGAAATAGGCCATTTTGTTTGTTTTTTCTCGCTCTTTTCGAATATCGTATCGAAATTTCAAAAAAATATATACAGGGTGATGTTTTATTGATGCAAAGAAGAAACATAAATTATAGTGAGTCCGGACCTGGATATATTTTTTTTATACATGTACCTCTTGGAGCTCGTTAGTACATTAGCCGCACCAAATATGACTCCGTTATTTCATTCCCTGTCAAAGTTATGACAAAAAACAGGTTTGGCCAAAAATTATTTAACACCCTGTAACTTCGTAATGAAGGCCCAATGAGACATTTCTATGGGAGGTTCCGGCTACCACTGACGTTCTCTACCTCCTATTAAGCTGTGTCCCTCTCATGATGCAACACCCTGTATATAACTACTGATATCAAGGCAAAATAATTCAATTGCGTGCAGATAGTAATTTTTTAAAAATATTTATTATTTAGTACTAGCGTTTTTATGTTATATTAAGCTTTACCTATTCTGCGGGACTGGCTAAATACGTAAAACTATTTTATCATTTACTATTTCACCCTTGGAGACCTAGGATGTTTGACAACTATAACAAAACACAACATTGTTCATTACTCTTTACTAAAATCCAAAAATAGAGTCTATTTATTATTATTATTATTATAACTATAGCGGCTTTTGGCAAGCTTCAACCAATCTTGAATCGCCCCTCTAATTTTATTGTCACTGGTCTCACCCACGCCTTCAACGCTAGCCATGCAGAGTTTTACAACTGTGATAAAAAAAAATGCAGTTACTATGAAATTGATCAGATAAGCAATAATTCATACCAATCACAAGTTGGTTCATTCTTGTAACTTCAACGCACTACAACGTGATAACTC
This sequence comes from Leptura quadrifasciata, assembly GCA_963675555.1. NCBI lineage: Eukaryota > Metazoa > Arthropoda > Insecta > Coleoptera > Cerambycidae > Leptura > Leptura quadrifasciata. The sequence continues at coordinate 98,109,769 of OY776680.1, read as the reverse complement.
AAGGATAAGGGCGGCTCATCAACATAACACTTGTTGAACTTCAATCAAACAATATATACGCAAAAACAAACAAATAAAAATTCTTTGTTTCGATCACAAGGCCACACTACTAAGGTTGACTACCACCACCACCATACGAAACAGTAATTAACACGACGATCGGCGGTTGCTCACCAGCTATACTGTTGAGACAATGAGAGAGATGCATATATTTATGAGAAATGCTTATGTATTCTGCAACAAAGACAACAATACTAACCCGGTTGCTGGCGACTGCGCAATCGATGCAGATTGATATACGCTTAAAAACCGTATATTATAAACTGCAATATTATTGAACAAATATTTTCATTCGTCATCTATCTATAACAAACCTTGATTAATGTAAATATTTTACTCATATTTCCAGATATTGTTATAATCTTAACTATTAATATTTCGTTATTGCACCATTTCTATTTATAACTTCTATAAGTCTGTTTGGCTTAGAATTAAATAACCTTATACAATAATCATTAGTAATAATATTTTCCCATGCATTATTTACTATTTCTAGTAATTCTTCGGCACTCCGTGGTCTCACATTTCGTCTTTGGATACTTCTTACGAGTAGTCCTCGTACTTCTTCCACAGGGTTAAGATCTGGACTATGACTGGGCCAGTTAAGAACATTGATGTTGTTATCTTGAAATCAGTTAGTTACGGTATGAGCAGTATGAACGGAACAATTGTCTTGTTGAAATATGAACTCATTATTAGGAAATAATTGTGACACAGAAGGGAGCATAATATTGTCTAAAATCCTAATATACGTTTCATTATTAAATCGTTCCTCAATATGCCACAAAACACCAGGACCACGTGCCGATATCCAAGCCCACATATTGACGAAAAATCTACCACTTTTATCATTTTAGATATATATTATATTTCTCATCGAATCGACTATTCGGAGGGCGGTAAATACGAATACGACCGCTGACCGCTGATATGTAGCAAAATTATTTGGTCCGAAGAATCAAATTCTTCTAATATAATGGATTTTTCAATATAAATATGCATTATAAGTGGACACGAGAAAATACACATTTCTACGAATGTTTGGGTGGGTTTTTTAGGGACTAAAGTAATTGGACCTTATTTTTATGATGGCAAATTAACCGCTCGTAGATACCTTAATTTCCTGCAAAAGGAATGTCAAGATTTTCTTTATGAATTAACAGTGGCAGAAAGATTAAATTATTCATAATTTCAACAAGATGGGGCTCCACCTCACACAGCTGTAATATGTACAAATTATTCAAATCAAGTTATGCCAGATAGCTGAATAGGCACCTATGGACCCATTCTATGGCCAGCTCGATCACCAGATATTACTCCCTTGGATTTTTTCGCGTGGGGTTACATTAAAGACAAGGTATTTCAAACTTGAGGTCATCAAATCCAGAATTGAAAACGCATGTGAGGCAATTACTCCTGAAATGATCCAACATGTAATGCGTGAGGTGTCTCGTAGAGTACGTTTGTGTATTAGAAAACATGGTTACACAATTTGAGCATTTGTAGTTAGAAAAATAAATACTCACATTTTCTTTTCAGTGTGGTAGTAGGTAATACTGCTAGTTGTTATACATTATAGTTTTTCGTTTTTTTTTTTTTTTTGATGTTCACTTTTTTACTTGTATTTTTATTTATGAGATATTTGTTTGTTTGTATTAAATTGTAATAAATAATTACTGAATTATAATTATTATAAAGTGAATTTTTACTAGCATAGCTGATTTTTACGAGTCAATGACATGAATTGTGGTTTTCGTAAAATATTAAATATTACACAATCAAAAAAACCGTGGCAAATAGCTGCTACAGAAAATAATAACAATTCGATCGACTTGCAATGATGCAACGTGTCATTTTTATTCTGGATACGTCTCAAGCCGTCCTTAAGGGCCGAGAAATATATATAGAACGAGATTAAGTGGCGATTCTATTCCTAGAGGTTTTTCCGGTTTAATACCACTTAAATAAGTAGTTCATAATATCCGATGGTTTTAGGGATCGGGGATTTTCCACCGTTGAATAATAGAGCCATCTAAACATCAGTCAGAGAAAGGAAATTGCACCAAAACAAAGTCGGGGAAAATTACAAACAAATTATTAAAATCTCAGATCGATTCGACTGTTAGGCTTTAAACTTACTACGCAATAATGAGAATAAGAGAATTTTGTGCAAAATACATTACAAGAATTATACACGTTTAACATTTTTCCTTCTTTTTGGGTTTGTCTACATGTATAATATCCTTGTTTAAGATAACCACAGAATTAGGCTGGTGCCAAAGCGGATTTTGAAGCCTAAAAAAAAAATTATTAACAGGTAAATAAATAATTATTAAGTAAAAAAATTAATTTATTGATATTTTTTTACAAATTTTGACTCGCTTCGTCAACCGAAAAATTTTTCATTTTTTTTTTATAAAAATAAAAAATGTATGAACAATTATAATATTCTAATGAATATTGTCTGAAAGTTATTTGTGGCATTCTACGAATATTCTTTCCTATTATTTGGGTTTTCTACCACATGTATTATTATCCCCTTCAAAAACAAATCACCGAATCTACAAAATAATAGAATTATTGGAAAAAAGCCTCTGCGCCCGTGACGTTTACGCAGTGAACTCTTACGTCAAATGAATAGTCAGAGGTTATGTTTTGCAAATAATATAAATCGGAATAAACACAGAAATAATGTATTTTGCTGACGTTGCGGAATGTAGTTTCTTTCCGTTTTCAAAGTTTTTTTTTTTTGGAAGAACTCTTATTTTGCTGTGTATGTTTATAGATAAAGATATATATAACACAAAAACCATGACTCTTGTAAATGAGGGACCCTACTCAAAACTAAACAAAGATCCAACAAAATCAATAGAGAGCAAAATTTACAGAACTTTGTTTAAATACAAACATGAATTTTATGATTTTGAACGAAGGAACCTTACATCACATTATAGTAAGCCTCCTCAGTTTTATGGCTTACCAAAGACACATAAACAAAATTTTCCTTTAAGACCAATTGTTAGTTCTATTAATTCACCATGTCATAATTTGGCAAAATTTTTACTTAAAATTATTGATCCATTATCTGGAAATACCGATTCATATAGTAAAAATAGTAAACATTTTATAGAAAAAATTTATGAAAACGATATTCATGAATCACACCTGATGGTTAGTTTTGATGTAGTTAGTCTTTTTACCAATGTTCCGGTAGATGAAACCTTAAAAATAGTTAGACAGGTTGCTAAATGATAATAATTTGGAAACTAAAACTAAATTAAGTGTAAATAGCATAATGGAACTTTTAACAATGTGTATAAAAACAACCTATTTTCAATTGGACAATGAGTTCTATCAGCAGGATTTTGGTATGGCTATGGGGTCTGCATTATCACCAATTTTAAGCAACATATTTATGGAGAACTTTGAGAACACACATGTTCAAAATTGTATAAACAAACCGGTTGTCTGGTGGAGATATGTTGACGACATCTTTGCAATTTGGCCTCATGGTGTCGATTTACTAGATAGATTTTTGAAAAATATAAATAGTAAGAAACCGTCTATTAAATTCACATTAGAAGTAGAAAGTAGCAATGAAGTACCGTTTTTAAATGTTTTAATTAGAAGGGTAAATAATACAATTGAAACAAGCGTTTATAGAAAACCAACACATACTAATAGATATCTAAATTTAATTCAAATCAGTCAATAAATGTTAAAAGGGGTGTTGGAAAATGTTTATACGATAGGGCCAAAATAATTTCATCTAATAATGAAATATTAAATAATTAGAAAAAATTTATCAAAGAGGTTCTAGTACAAAATCAATATCCTGAAGCCTTTATTGATAAGAGTTTTCATAAATGTTGAAAATAGGGACAATCAGGTACGACAAAAACCTGAACGCCATTATACAGCAATAATTCCTTATGTATATACGGACTGTCGGAGAAGCTACGCCGTATAGGTGACAAATTTGATGTTAGGACGGTATTTCAAACGGGGAACACTTTATGATCCATTTTAACAAAAATAAAACCGATAAACAGGGAGCAGAATTCAAAAAACTGTATTTACAATATCCCGTGCGAATGTGATAAATGTTATGTGGGTGAGTCATCCAGACCTTTCAGTGTGAGGTTGGATGAGCACAAGAATTACATTAGAAAGAATGAAACTCAAAAATCAAAGATTTGTGAACATGCTTGGGAAAACGGACATAGATAAACTGGGACTCGGCAAAAATTTTAACAAAAGAGGCAGATACCAAAAAAAGAAAAATTAAAGAATCAGCAATAATCTTATTAAATTATAAATGTCAGAAAAAAGGGAATTCAATTTTACACAACTTGACGTAAAAAAATACAGGATGTTCCATTTGACTTAAACAAGTTTTCGCGGTTTGAAGTTGACAAAATGTAACGCGAAAAACGGAACACTTGGTATGATATTATTGAATTTATTTCAGTTGTAGAACGTAGTTCTCCTTGTGCTCTTTTTACGTGACAAGAAGCAAATGAGCATCTTTTACACGAAGAAAGTTATAAGGGTTGTTGCAATCCGTTGCACCTGTCAAATTTTCTATAAAATGTCAAATAATATCTCTGAAACGGCTAGGTTTAGGTATTGGATATGCTACATATTTTCGACTCAGAATTTTATGCTCGTTTCGAAAACCCTAAAATATATAGGGTGTTCCATTTGAAATAAGCAAGTTGGTATCGACTTCCGGTATAAGCGGAAGTGCCAGCTGCTTGTAATTATTTTAGTTGGATTGGCCACACCGACATTAGTAATTATCTAAATTTTCAAAATTTTCTGATGCGTACTTTTCTCTATATCGATCGATTCAGTTCCCCGTGAGACACCCTGTATACATAAAGATGTTTTATTAATTTATTTATTTAAAAGTTTCAGGGTGGTTTCCGCCACTTTCTTCAATTAAATTAATTCAACTTTAGTAAAATTACATTGAATTAAATTCTGTCATTGAAATTTAATCCATTATTTACATAAATAATTTAAAAAATGGAAAATAAAAAATATTGAAAAATTCGTAATTCGAAAATATTTTTTTTTGGTTTTTCTCAATTTCAAGCGGTTTCATGAAAAATAAACCATCAAGATATATAGACCATTTTAAAATAGACATTTCAACCGTTACAATGAGCCTGGATAGAATATGTAAATCGAAAAAAACACCAATAAAGTTTTCCGTGGAAGGTTTACGTTTTTTTTTTTCGAAAAATGTAAATATCTTGGAAACTATAGTTCAAGTAGGAATAAACCGCGACATAAAAACCGCAACAAAAACTTTACCTCATTAAAAACCGGTACTCTTTTTTGTGCTGTTCGTAAATTAACTCGCTTACATTTATAGGTTTTAAATGTGCGTCGGGAATGTGTTTAATGTCAGGCTTGGCGCCATAGCCCGCGGCGATATAATTATGTCGTAGGTTTTGTCGAGTTTTTATTTACTGGATCTATTTACTTCAACTAGCGCCATGGCCCGATGCGATAATAATTTTGTCGTAAAGTTTGTTGCGTTTTTTCTGCCTCAAGAACTTATTACTTAAACTATACTTGTTTCCCAGATTCCAAAAAAATCATGCTTATTTAATGCAAAAAAGGCATACTTTCACATAATTTCATGTACATTTTTAACGGGAGAAAAAAATAAAAGTTTTTCGCCGTTTTCTCAAAAAAATTGAATTTTTTTGGAAAATGCCTGATTTGAAAGTTCTAGATTTTTTAAATTATCTAGGTGGTCACATTTCGCCGAAAATCGCAAAAAAACAGTTTCAACCCCTAAACCCCCATTTCACAATTTTACTTCATCTCGTGTTTAATTTTTGTTTTTTCTCTTAATTATAACCTTAACTAAATTTCCCGGCTGGTCCTTGCCTGTTATTATTTTTTTTTTCAAAAAGGTGGCACGAGCCTATAAATAAATAAATAAAATAATAAAAAATTCTGTGACGCTCCTAACACTTGAATAATATTTCTTTATCTCAGAATTGTAAATCGCGACACTGAAAATATGTTATGTATTACTTTTCGATAGGTATGTGTGTGTTAATTATTTTTCGTTTATGGCATCGTCGACTCTTTCATAAAATGTGAAATGTAAAATACTTTAATGCTAAGCTGAAATCGATAATATTCACATTATTTATCGGTTCCGGTGGTGCTTGGAGGTAATTCTTTTGGGATTTAACAAATACAAACAAATTTACCGATATTTATAGGTGAGACCGACGTCGATACATTTTTTCTGGAAAGTTTTGCTATCTACAATCTTACTGTACTACTAAGGCGGCGGCGAAGCGCATTCCAATAATTCGACGGGATTTTTAATTAATTTATTTAACGTACAGTATAGTAGAAATGTATATATATTCATAGGCATACGATTTTTTTTTAATCCAGAGACAGGTCGATTTTTTATAATTAAATGCGCTTCTCGGGTGACACAGGATTCATGTAATACTTTGCAACTTTGCTATTTATTTGAGAAGTTAAAATTTTGAATTTTGGGAGAGTTATACAATCTGTCTACTTTACGAGGACCACACAAAATATCTCGCTTAATATCTATTGTAGAAGAAGTTTTAGAAACAGTTATCCCATTTATTTGTGAGCCATATTTCAGTAAAAAGAAATTTAAAATCCATAGCCTACTTTGTGAGATATATTACAAAAACCTGAAAAAGAGGAAAACCACAAACGGAGCTTCCTTATTTGGGGAGATACGAAAAAAGATAAAGGGGTGAAAGTTGACGGCAAAGACAATAAGAATAATAATTTGTATCAAAAAATTCGAAAAACTCAGTTGGCTTTGACATACTTACGCTCTTGTGCAAAGATGAAAAGAACACATCTCAAAGTAGGCCATTAACTTTAATTCCTTTAACTGTTTTCGTATCTCCCCAAATAAGGAAGCTGGGACCGTTTGTGGTTTTCCTATTTTTCTGGTTTTTGTAATATATCTCGCAAAGTAGGCTCTGGATTTCAAATTTTTTTACTGAAATATAGTTCACAAAAAATGGGAAAAAACTTTATTCTTCTACAATAGATATTAAGCGGAGATATTTGGTGTGGCCCCCGTAAAATAGACAGACGGTATTTCTAAATTCATTACAATCATCTTCGCTTTTTGTTTGTTTATACTTTTTTCTAAGAGAGCTTTTTTTTTCTTTATGTCTCTTATGATATCGTGTGTACATTTAGACTGTTTAGGAATAGATTTTGGTACATTTAATTTTAATACAGTGAAATTGTTATGGTAAAAAAAACAAACAGCAGACTAATTGGTTTAAAATTGATTCATCAACATCCTGCAGGTCTATTCAATATGGTAATATTGTACCTTTTACTCCCTCAAGTCCCATTCCATGAAGATTTTTTTGCACAAGATTCACACCAACCGGCAACACTAAATAAAAAAAAGTATGTTCTTTCCTCCACTTTCGCGTTCGAACTCCGACCTGAGGTGGCACAGAACGACTCACAGCGTCCAAACCAACCGGCGATACTAACACCGACCTAAGCGGTGTAAAGCTGCTCTCTGGCTTATGTTTAGTTCAGAGCGTCCATATGCATGCGCCCCGACGCCACGATGAGTTTCGGCGGTAAGATAAATAAGGACCAAGCAGGCCTGTAGCCGTCGTAATATTATAGAAACTTTATTAAATAGCGAAAAGATACTACAATCACAATCAATACATGTTGTATTCTTACAGCTAATAATTGTTATTTACAAATTGTTTTATAAAAGTTTTAAATTTATCTATAGTAGGCAAATTATATTCTCTAATTTCATTAAATAATATCAACTTTTGTCTTCTAGTTTTTTAAAAAATACTACTCCGTACCAATTTGTATCTACAAAACTTAAATGTAAACTTATTTTAATGTCCTGAACATGTGATAAAGAAACATATCTGACCCGTCGGCGTCGAAGACAGTTTGTCTTTTCTATTTTTACTTGCTTCTCTCCAACTCACAATGTAGTCATTTACAATGTTCGTCTTCAAATCTTGCATCCCTTATTTAACACACTTCCTGACATAGGTAGTCAACTGGTCAAATTTTGCACAGTTACTAAGATCAGATGACAATACAGTATTCCAGCGTTATTTTTGCAAATATCCGCACGAATGGGGCGCAGGAGTGAAAACTGATTCAATTTACTATCCAACCGGCACCTCCGGCAAAGCGTAGAATACAAAAGGTTTTTCGCCTGATCAGAGACTTCTACGTCTGTTTTTTCCCGTACAAATGGTACGATATTAATTTCGGTGACATAATGGAATTTCGTTAGGTTATTACCTCGGAACTCAGTTTCAATGAATGAATTTTAGACCAGAGCCAAATCGTTTAAAATATCGTAATAGACGATAAATTCTTAGCAGTATGCGAATGGTCGGAAAATGTAGTTAATGGTGTAAATAATTAAGGAAAAATCGTCCAGACTTAGTAAAAGTTCGGGAAGGGGGGGGGTTGGGGTGATAATATATACATTTTTAGGGGTTGGTACTCGTTTCTTGCGATTTGCGGCTAAACTATGCATCCTATCGAAAAATGTTGAATGTAAAAGTTGTAGATAATGAAAAAATCTAAAACTTTCTAATTGATCATTATTGACCATAACCTCAAAATTATCGAGAAAAATGCAAAAAACCGTTTTTTCGGTTTTTAATTTATAACTATCGCAAAAATGTTTATATTTTCATAAAAATTGGTGAAAATGTTCTCTTTTGTGTTTCAAACAAGCCCAAATTTTTTCAAAGCGAAATATTTAATTTTCGATGTTTTATGAAGAAAACAAAGAAAAAAGACCTAATTTTCAATCGAAAAATTTGCTTAGCAAATTTTCGATTAATGAACTTTACTTACTAGTGCTCATTTTTTTCGTTGAAATCTCAGCTTTAATATAGAATTAAAATATAACATTGTTTATATACAGAAATATCGTTAAAAAAGCGAAAAACTGAAAAACTACTTTTTAAAAATCGAGTTTTCGGTGAAAATCATGAATTTCTTTTTCTTTATTGTAAATAAACGTTTACATTCATAAAAAGCGTTAATTCTCATATAATACTATGTTATACAAGTAATGTACATGTACCTAACTGAGGCCAGACTGTTACAATTGATCCATTACTATTATTTCAGAGAATTTCGCGAACTATCAGCAGCACAGATGATAGAAAAATTATTTACAGTACGAGCTTGCTTCATTTCCTGTGTCGTTGTTTACAGAGAATGGCTTCAGAAAAAATGTTAAGTCACATTTATATACAGAATTTGCGAGCATCGATTCGTTACCAACTTCCAGCAATATTGTACGCGTTGTTGATGGCGGGTTTCTCTTACACAAAGTAATCTGGCAAAAAAACGATACAATTAATGAAATAACACAAAAATATTTACATTATGTACAAAACAACTACGCAAAAAATAGTTATATGAAGAAGATGCAGATTCCCTAATTATCAATACATCCCTTGAAGTAGCAAAAAACTCCGATAAAATAGTGGTAGTTGTTGGTCAAGACATAGATCTTTTAGTTCTTTTAAATCAATTCAGTTCACATGAATTGAATATCTATTTCCACAAACCTGATGCAAGAAATATTAATGATACTTATTACACCTCTAATAGTTTTAAATATAAATCACATAAACATATTGTAGCATTTTTGCATTGTTTTTCTGGCTGCGATACAACTTCCAGTTTTACCAGGAAAGGAAAAAAGAACAATTATAAAATCATTATTGGCCGATAAAAATTTGTCTAATCTTGCAGAAATTTTTTACAATACAAATGCAGACAAAAACGATTACCAAAAATGGATTAAAAATAATAGCTTCTATTTACAAAAGATTTGAACTCTACCGAACGGCTACTGTTAAATCCTCCTCATTTCATTTGAAAAAATTACCTCCAACCGAAGGGGCAGTTAAGCAACATTGTTACAGGGTGTATTTTCAAATACAAAGTTGGCTTGGTAATCAATTAACAGCTACAGATTGGGGATGGAAACATCACGTTAATGGCATCGTACCTATATTTACAGAACAAGAATTAATTCCTAAACATTTATTGAAAATTATCTGCTGCAGCTGCGAAACAGGATGCGGTAATAGGAAATGTGGGGTGTCGCAAGCATGGCTTACAGTGCACAAATTCGTGCTCAAATTGTCACGGTTCTGATAAATGTTCTAATGCCGAAAAATCGTTATACGAATAAAATTGTAGTCTCGAGGACATCGAAGACGAAGACAGTACCCACTGTCTAATAAATAATAATAAAAATAATGATACTGAATTCTGGCGATGGAGAATTGCCTACGAAGAAAGAAAGATTTCAATAAAATTATTTTACTTTTAATTTTTGTATTTTACAATCAAATATAAGATTTTGACATGATAATTTGTAAATACTTACGAATCACAAGAAATAATTAACAAATTTTCTCAGTTCACAGGCTTTGTGTTTTTTGAATTTTTACCTATTTAATTGCAGTTTAAATAATGTTTTCGTGACTTTGAAAGCCGAGAATAGTTAGGTACATGTACATTACTTGTATAACATAGTATTGTATGAGAATTAACGCTTTTTATGAATGTAAACGTTTATTTACAATAAAGAAAAAGAAATTCATGATTTTCACCGAAAACTCGATTTTTAAAAAGTAGTTTTTCAGTTTTTCGCTTTTTTAACGATATTTTTGTGTATAAACAATATTAATATTTTAATTCTATATTAAAGTTGAGATTTCAACGAAAAAAATGAGCACTAGTAAAGTTCATTAATCGAAAATTTGCTAACCAAATTTTTCGATTGAAAATTAGGTCTTTTTTCTTTATTTTCTTCATAAAACATCGAAAATTAAATATTTCGCTTTGAAAAAATTTGGGCTTGTTTGAAACACAAAAGAGAACATTTTCACCAATTTTTATGAAAATATAAACATTTTTGCGACAGTTATAAATTAAAAACCGAAAAAACCGGTTTTTTGCATTTTTCTCGATAATTTTGAGGTTATGGTCAATAATGATCAATTAGAAAGATTTAGATTTTTTCATCTACAACTTTTATTTTCAGCATTTTTAGATAGGATGCATAGTTTAGCCGCAAATCGCAAAAAACGAGTACCAACCCCTAAAAATGTATATATTACCACCCCAACCCCCCCTTCCCGAACTTTTACTCAGTCTGGACGATTTTTCCTTAATTATTTATACCATTAACTACATTTTCCGACCATTCGTATACTGCTAAGAATTTTTATTGCCTTAAACAGGATTGGCCCTGGTCTATTTATGTAAATTTGTTCTACACGTTATAAGTGATTAAAGTATGACTAAAAAATAGAAAATAAAAAAATATTTTCGTACAAAAAAGTAAAAAATAATTGCAAGAAAAGCAAGGCGTGCTCATCATGCGTACAATCATACAAAGTTCGCACGCCTTGTTTTTCTTGCAATTATTTTTTACTTTTTTGTACTACTTTAAAAAAAGCAGGTTTAAAAAAAATATATATTTTTTATTTCGAGCTTGATTTGCATGTGCTGTGTTACGTTATTACTTTTGTGAATTATCGACACAAATTAGACATCGTAACTATTTTATGTTATCTATATCTAGCTAAATCAACATTTTAATTAATTAGCTATGTTTCAAAGCCATCCTCTATTCGAATTATTCGAACGTAAAATAAACTTGTGCCGAGCAAATTTTCAACCCAGTAATCTGAAAATGTTGCTTTGATAAAATCGCGAACGCAGCTACTTTGAAGCTTTATTCGAGCACAGTAAAATAACATTCACATTTTAAAAAAATGTAGTGGCTTCGGCGACGAGCTCTTAAATTAAATAAAATGTTTAAGGAAGAAGATTGAGATGTGTTTAGCACAGAAAGAATAGCCTCAAAGAATCCTAAAGTCTAGTAAACTTTAACTTTGAGTATGTATGAACTGACACCGTGCGTACGACTTTCTTTCTCTTGCACACAAAGTCAAAGCAATGGCCCAAATATATTGTTCATGTATGTCTACCAAGCTTCTTTCTCATCTGAAGAGAAAGAGAAATATACACTGAATAGAAAATAATATATCCTTCCATAAGTTCAGCGATTCTCAAACTCTAAAGATTTGTCAATCATTATTATGAACTGTTATTTATTTGGGTTAAAAAGCAATCTTATACAGGGTGTCTCACCGGGAACTGAATCGATCGATATAGCGAAAAGTACGCATCAGAAAATTTTGAAAATTTAGATAATTACTAATGTCGGTGTGGTTAAAATAATTACAAGCATCTGGCACTTCCGCTTATATCGGAAGTCGATACCAACTTGCTTATTTCAAATGGAACACCCTATATATTTTAGGGTTTTCGAAAAGAGCATAAAATTCTGAGTCGAAAATATGTAGCATCTATATCCTATACCTAAACCTATCCGTTTCAGACATATTTGACATTTTATAGAAAATTTGACAGGTGCAACGGTTTGCAAGAACCGTTATAACTTTCTTCGTGTAAAAGATCCTCATTTGCTTCTTGTCACATAAAAAGAACACAAGGAGAACTACGTTCTACAACTGAAATAAATTCAATAACATCATACCAAGTGTTCCGTTTTTCGCGTTACATTTTGTCAACTTCAAACCGCGAAAACTTGTTTAGGTAAAACGGAACACCCTGTATTTTTACGTCAAGTTGTGTAAAATTGAATTCTCTTTTTTCTGATATTAGCATTGTGGGGGCTAAAGTGATAACTTTTTGAAATATTTGCGATTTTATTAGAAATTCATGAATTGTTGTAATCATTTCATCAAAATAGCCATGATTAGAAACAATCAGTCATTATCTTATGTCAAAAAATGTCAGCACGTTTAAATTATACCAACGAAAACTTTTTAAATTTCTTTATTATTTATGGAGAATGCGATAAAGTAATATCAAGAACTTGCAGCACATTTGCTACTCGATATCCAAAAAAACGGAAACCGTCACCAAACACTGTAAAACGTATACTCGAAAATTTTAAAAATTATGGCTCTGTCAAGGCAAAAATGCAAAGAAGAAAGCCTATTGTTGATGACGAAAACATTGAAATAGTAATTCTGGAATATTTTCATGCATTTCTAAGGATGTCAAGCTGCTCTGGAATCGGGACTATGCAAGGATTCAATTCACAGAATCTTATTAAAACATAAATTTCACCCGTTTTCATTCCATATGGTTCAAGGATTAAAAGAAACAGATTTCCTAAGACGACAGAATTTTTGTGAGTTTATTCTAATAAGGTCTGAGGGTCACGTTTCTTATTTGGGAAATATTATATGAACAGATGAAGCAAAATTTACTAAAAAGGGACTTTTTAATAGACACAATTCGCATTATTGGAGTGACTCAAATCCTCATATGTTCAGAGAGTGAAACTTTCAGGAAAATTGGCAGTTCAATGTTTACTGTGCCATAAGAAACGATGAAGTGGTGGCATTACAATTTTATCAGGAAAATTTAAACGGTAAATTAAATTTTCTCTTCTGATAATATGTATAGGTAAATTTTTGTTTTTTTTTTAGGTGAAAGATATCTGAATATCTTGCAAAATTTGAATAATAACTATTTAGAAAAATTACCTCTCGCCGAACATAGAAACATTTTTTATCAGCACGACGGTGCTCCCCCACATAACGTATATTTAATTAATAATTATTTACAAGAAACTTTATATGATCAATGGATTGCCAATAATGGACCTTTCTTATGGCCTCCTCGCTCGCCTGATTTATCAGTTCTGGATTATTTCATTTGGGGAACTATTAAAAATAAAGTTTATGAGAACCTATTAACAACCATTGAAGATTGTATGCAAAGAGTAAGAAATGCATTTCAAAACATATCACAGGATTCAATTAAAAGAGCTACCCATGAGAAACTAATCCGAAGGTGCGAAAAATGTGTAAAGGTTCGAGGGCGGAATTTTGAGCAATTATTAAATTAAAATGAAATCATATTTTAAATTGATCTTATCTCTGCTATTTTAGTTCATGCCATATCTTCAATTCGATTAATACGTATGTTACAGTGTTAGTGTTATTTTGCGTTTTTGTGGATATCGAGTAGCAAATGTGCTGCAAATTCTTAATATTACTTTATCACATTCTCCATAAATAATGAACAAATTTAAAAAGTTTTCGTTGGTATAATTTAAACGTGCTGGCATTTTTTGATATAAGATAATGACTGATTGTTTCTAATCATGGCTATTTTGATGAAATGATTACAATTAATGAATTTCTAATAAAATCGCAAATATTTCAAAAAGTTGTAACCTTAACCTCCACAATGCTAATATCAGAGAAAAGGGAATTCAATTTTACACAACTTGACGTAAAAAATACAGGGTGTTCTATTTGACCTAAACAAGTTTTCGCGGTTTGAAGTTGACAAAATGTAACGCGAAAAACGGAACACTTGGTATGATATTATTGAATTTATTTCAGTTGAAAAACGTAGTTCTCCCTGTGTTCTATTTACGTGACAAGAAGCAAATGAGGATCTTTTACACGAAGAAAGTTATTACGGTTCTTGCAAACCGTTGCACCTGTCAAATTTTCTATAAAATGTCAAATATCTCTGAAACGGCTAGGTTTAGGTATAGGATATGCTACATATTTTCAACTCAGAATTTTATGCTCTTTTCGAAAACCCTAAAATATATAGGGTGTTCCATTTGAAATAAGCAAGTTGGTACCGACTTCCGGTATAAGCGGAAGTGCCAGCTGCTTGTAATTATTTTAGTTGGATTGGCCACACCGATATTAGTAAAAATCTAAATTTGTAAAATTTTCTGATGCGTACTTTTCTCTATATCGATCGATTCAGTTCCCGGTGAGACACCCTGTATATTTGAAATCAGGGCAAAGATGGCTTCCCGAAAATGCAATAATATAGACAGGATGTTCCATTAAAAAAGCATATATTTATTTCGTATCACGTGACCTATGTATGTGATCTTGTTTTTTTGTTTGATCACGTTTCAATAAAATAAGGTAAGATACTTTTATACGAAACTTTTTTTCTATTTTCAATAATAACAGAAATAAAGAGCGCGGGTCAATATATGATGAATAACGCTGTACATAAAATGAGGTTGGAATAAATTTCTTAAAATCGTCACAAAGCAAGTGGCAAAAATTCGCGCTCAGACGCATCCATTTAAAAATCAACGTGTCTTGAGGGAATTTTTGTTACTTGTTTTTTAAGGAATTTATTACAACCTTTACGTGGAAAATTAAATAATTAACATTTCTATAAGCATGAATAAAACAATGTTGGCCAATTATAAAGACAAAATAAACAAACTTAATAGATTAGGTTTATATGAAATCAAATATATAGACTGTAATGCTGGCTATATTGGCCAGAGTTGCAGAAGTATTGAAGGCAGGTTAAGGGAACACAAAAAAATATATTTTAAATAATAATAAGTAAAGGAATGATAACACATTTCTTTTAAAATAATAAGTTTATAGATTAGACATAGATCTTATTTATATTATTGTTACGTGTTTACAGTCTTCAGTAAACACTCTGTGGGGTTAAATAACTTGCAACAAGAATTTTCACTAACCACTATTTTATTAATCACTAAAATTACATTAGTAAATACTTAAAAATCACACAACTAATAATAACTTAATCTAATATGAATTCACTACTTTTAAAACACTATGTACTTTACTTTTCTTCTGCTGGATTCACCTCCTTATATACACCCATAGAAATGTACCAGAACAGTATTCCACAATATTCTGAACCCTACAGAGTTTTCTACCATGTGATAGATGACCGTTCGTCAATTGGCTCATAGACGGCGCCACCCTACTAGTCAGGGAGTAACAGAATAACAGGTTTCCTTTCACCTTGAACAGGGACTTAATCACATCTTTCCTCGTTAGAGGGCAGCACATAACATTATTATAAATGCATTAAATATAATTTTGAGTAAAATTAAGTTGTGTCAACTAATTGCTTGCTGCCGAGTATATTAAAAGCATACTTTCACGCGTTTAAACACTTTTTCCTGTCTCATGAAGTGATTTTAAACCATTACAAATCAATGCTACTCAGTCACACATGTATGTACACATAATTACGTGGTTTTGAAATGAATCGATCGAGCGTGTCGGAAAAAAAGTATCGTTGATTACCGTGTCGCACAACGTATACTTATTTAATTTTTATCTCAATCAAAGTTCATTTCACTCGCCAGTCATATGGAAATTGCGATAAATCTTGGCCATATTAACTCTTATTATTAGATTTAATAATACGGCATTTATTTATACTCAATACGTAATCATATACGGGGTCTTTCCTTTTTAACGAGACAACATTTATAATTTATTAAAATATTGTTATTGTTATTATTAATAACGGTAACGCGGACGCAAACATTTAGTTGACGCAGTAGATTTTAAAAAGAAACAGTGAATAGAAGAAATAATTTATAAAGAAATGATATTTGAGATGTCTACTTTGAATAGAGCAAAAAAGGGGACTTTCCGCTCCCGAATGGGGTGGGAACTTTTAGGATATCTATTTCTCTATCGAGAGTACACATCTCAAATATTATTTCTTTATAAATTATTTCTCCTCTTCACTGTTTTCTAATCTAAATTGCGTGTACTATTAATAGTACTATGAAACCTGCAATTTTAAGAAAAAACTTACAAACGGTGTAAACTTGGAAAGAGATGATGGAACTTTTTAGATTTTAATCGTCTATAAAATAAACACGTTGATAAATCGCAAAACAACGCAGATCGATCCATTTCAACTTCCAGAATTTGCATGGACACGGGTTACAGACCGCCCTATGTACTCCTCCATTCCCTGAACATCCCGTGCATATCCGATCCTATGCATTTTGCATGATGTTGCCGTCCGGAGCCTCTCCGGAAGCAGCCGGGAAGTTACTTGCGTTCACCTATTCTACGCTACCAATAAATACATTATCATAGTCTGCTTGCATGCTGTTGCCACCGCCTAAGAAAGAATTTCGAGGAGAATTCAGGATAATTTGCAAACGGTACTGAATAGAAACTATTCTGCCTGACGGAAACCTAAAATTCTGATGCTGTTTTTAAAGTCGCCCTATACAGGGTGTCTCACCGGGAACTGAATCGATCGATATAGAGAAAAGTACGCATCAGAAAATTTTGAAAATTTAGATAATTACTGATGTCGGTGTGGCCTATCCAACTAAAATAATTACAGGCAGCTGGCACTTCCGCTTATACCGGAAGTCGATACCAACTTGCTTATTTCAAATGGAACACCCTATATATTTTAGGGTTTTCGAAAAGAGCATAAAATTCTGAGTCGAAAATATGTAGCGTACCCTATCCTAAATCTAGCCGTTTCAGAGATATTTGACATTTTATAGAAAATTTGACAGGTGCAACGGTTTGGAAGAACCGTTATAACTTTCTTCGTGTAAAAGATCCTCATTTGCTTCTTGTCACGTAAAAAGAACACAAGGAGAACTACGTTCTACAACTGAAATAAATTCAATAATATCATACCAAGTGTTCCGTTCTTCGCGTTACATTTTGTCAACTTCAAACCGCGAAAACTTGTTTAGGTCAAATGGAACACACTGTATTTTTTTACGTCAAGTTGTGTCAAATTGAATTCCCTAGTTTCTGATATTAGCATTATGGGGGTTAAAGTTACAGCTTTTTGAAATATTTGCGATTATATTAAAAATTCATGAATTGTAATCATTTCATCAAAATAGCCATGATTAGAAACAATCAGTCATTATCTTATGTCAAAAAATGCCAGCACGTTTAAATTATACGCTTTTCGGATTAGTTCCTCATGGGTAGCTCTTCTAATTCAATCCTGTGATATGTTTTGAAATGCATTTCTTACTCTTTGCATACAATCTTCAATGGTTGTTAACGGGCTCTCATAAACTTTATTTTTAATAGTTCCCCAAATGAAATAATCCAGAACTGATAAATCGGGCGAGCGAGGAGGCCATAAGAAAGGTCTATTATTGGCAATCCATTGATCATAAAAAGTTTCTTGTAAATAATTATTAATTAAATATGCGTTATGTGGGGGAGCACCGTCGTGCTGATAAAAAATGTTTCTATGTTCGGCGAGAGGTAAATTTTCTAAATAGTTATTATTCAAATTTTGTAAGATATTCAGATATCTTTCACCTAAAAAAAAAAAAAATTACCTATACATAGCAGAAGAGAAAATTTAATTTACCGTTTAAATTTTCCTGATAAAATTGTAATGCCACCACTCCTATCGTTTCTTATGGCACAGTAAACATTGAACTGCCAACTTCCCTGAAAGTTTAGCTCTCTGAACATATGAGGATTTGAGTCACTCCAATAATGCGAATTGTGTCTATTAAAAAGTCCATTTTTAGTAAATTTTGCTTCATCTGTCCATATAATATTTCCCAAATAAGAATCGTGACCCTCAGACCTTATTAGAATAAACTCACAAAAATTCTGGAAATCAGTTTCTTTTAATCCTTGAACCATATGGAATGAAAACAGGTGAAACTTATGTTTTAATAAGATTCTGTGAATTGGATCCTTGTATAGTCCCGATTCCAGAGCAGCTTGTCTTAATGACATCCTTGGAAATGCATGAAAATTCCTCAGAATGACTATTTCAATGTTTTCGTCATCAACAATAAGCTTTCTTCTTTGCATTTTTGCCTTGACAGAGCCATAATTTTTAAAATTTTCCAGTATGCGTTTTACAGTGTTTGGTGACAGTTTTTCTGGATATCGAGTAGCAAATGTGCTGCAAGTTCTTGATTTGATATTACTTTATCACATTCTCCATAAATAATAATCAATTTAAAAAGTCTTCGTGGGTGTAATTTAAACGTGCTGGCATTTTTGACATAAGATAATGACTGATTGTTTCTAATCATGGCTATTTTGATGAAATGATTACAACAATTCATGAATTTCTAATAAAATCGCAAATATTTCAAAAAGTTGTAACTTTAACCCCCACAATGCTAATATCAGAAAAAAGGGAATTCAATTTTACACAAGTTGGCGTAAAAAAATACAGGGTGTTCCATTTGACCTAAACAAGTTTTCGCGGTTTGAAGTTGACAAAATGTAACGCGAAAAACGGAACACTTGGTATGATATTATTGAATTTATTTCAGTTGTAGAACGTAGTTCTCCTTGTGTTCTTTTTACGTGACACGCAGCAAATGAGGATCTTTTACACGAAGAAAGTTATAACGGTTCTTGCAAACCGTTGCACCTGTCAAATTTTCTATAAAATGTCAAATATCTCTGAAACGGCTAGGTTTAGGTATAGGATATGCTACATATTTTCGACTCAGAATTTTATGCTCTTTTCGAAAACCCTAAAATATATAGGGTGTTCCATTTGAAATAAGCAAGTTGGTATCGACTTCCGGTATAAGCGGAAGTGCCAGCTGCTTGTAATTATTTTAGTTGGATTGGCCACACCGACATTAGTAATGGTCTAAATTAAATTTTCAAAATTTTCTGATGCGTACTTTTCTCTATATCGATCGATTCAGTTCCCGATGAGACACCCTGTATAGTGAATAAACCTGTACATTTATTTAAATGGTCAATAAATATTATTATTATGGGTGTAGTTGTCGTTACACATCACTAATCCCCCTCGTTCCAAACAATGCAGCTACTTACGTAAAACAAAAATAAATATTTATTATCTATGCCTGTTTAATGTGCGCAAAAGTCAAACAAACTCCACAGCAAAGACAACGTTATTTCAAGACGTCTATTTATTGTTGCAATTAGTCACTATAATAAAAGAGTTAATATAAATATTGACGTTGTTCATTTGTTTCGGCGTTCCCACGCGGCCTTCGCGGATTTAAGAATCGATTGTTTATTATCCTAGCGTCCGCTCATCGACCAGGTCTTTTTTATTGCACTCGTAGACACAGACTATTTAGAAATTTAGGAATCAAGCAATTTACTAGCTTGGAGAAGTATGCAATTACATAAATTAAACTGTTGTTGAGATTTTGATATTTGCTTCGAAATATGTGTGTTTTCTTGAGAATAAAAATTTAGAAGAATGCAGGTTTTCACGGCCGTTGTCTAATGGCCACAGACCTTGGTCCACAGAGCCAACACAATATGCGACGACGATAACAAACCCGAGGAACTACAGAATGTCCAACAAGCTTTAGAGAAGAACGGATACAATCAAAGCAATATAAACGAGTAGTAAATAACCAGAGGAGAACTACACAGCACAGCAACAACCAACAACGTATGCATGCCTACCCTACGTCGCGGGAGTCACAGATAGGCTGAAGAAGATTTTATTTAAAAAAAAGTAGGTGTACGGTTTCGAACAGTGAAGAAAATACAGCAGATGCTTCCCTCAGTCAAAGACCCTGTCCCCCCAAACTGTTATCAAAAGGTGTTTACCAGTTGAAGTGCACATGTGGTAAGAGCTACATCGGACAAACAGGACGGAGTGTCCAGTGCAGAATCAAAGAACTCCAGAGAAATACCAGATTTGGATACACGAATAGGTCGGCGATAGCAGAACAAGTCCATAATAACGAGAACCATAAAATCGACTACGAGGACGTCAATATATTAGACAGAAATACGCGCTATTATCCGCGAATTATTAGGGAATCACTAGAAATTATGAAAAACGTGAATAACTTTAACAGAGAGGATGGGTATCGACTTAGTAACACGTGGAGACTGGTATTGCCAAGTACCAGCACCGTAGTAAGTCACGGTCAACCAAACACGACGAATGAGCAGCGAACAACAAACACAACAAATTCAGTCTTTAGAATCCTTCTGAAGAAGCTGACAGAATGATCACGGCAAGACCCGGAAAAATTTACTTAATTATACAAACAATAAATTATGCCGACAGAAAGACGAATCACTTTTATTTTTGTTTCCATGGCATATTCTTCTTAATACATTAAAATTTTGTAAATAAAAAAATGTATTTAGTTCTTAGACCAGGGCCAAACCGTTTAAAATATCGTAATAGACGATAAATTTTTAGCAGTATACGAATGGTCGGAAAATGTAGTTAATGGTGTAAATAATTAACGAAAAATCGTCCAGACTGAGTAAAAGTTCGGGAAGGGGGGTTGGGGTGGTAATATATACATTTTTAGGGGTTGGTACTCGTTTTTTGCGATTTACGGCTAAACTATGCATCCTATCGAAAAATGTTGAATATAAAAGTTGTAGATAATGAAAAAATCTAAAACTTTCTAATTAATCATTATTGACCATAACCTCAAAATTATTGAGAAAAATGCAAAAAACCGTTTTTTCGGTTTTTAATTTATAATTATCGTAAAAATGTTTATATTTACATGAAAATTGGTAAAAATGTTCTCTTTTGTGTTTCAAACAAGCTCAAATTTTTTCATAGCGAAATATTTAATTTTCGATGTTTTATGAAAAAAATAAAGAAAAAAGACCTAATTTTCAATCGAAAAATTTGGTTAGCAAATTTTCGATTAATGAACTTTACTAGTGCTCATTTTTTTCGTTGAAATCTCAACTTTAATATAGAATTAAAAAATTAATATTGTTTATATACAAAAATATCGTTAAAAAAGCGAAAAACTGAAAAACTAGTTTTTAAAAATCGAGTTTTCGGTGAAAATCATGAATTTCTTTTTCTTAATTGTAAATAAACGTTTACTTTCATAAAAAGCGTTAATTCTCATACAATACTATGTTATACAAGTAATGTACATGTACCTAACAGAGGCGAGACTGTTACAATTGATCCATTACTATTATTTCAGAGAATTTCGCGAAATATCAGCAGCACAGATGATATGAAAAATTATTTACAGTACGAGCTTCTCCATTTCCTGTGTCGTTGTTTACAGAGAATGGCTTCAGGAAAATGTTTAGTCACATTTATATACAGAATTTGCGAGCATCAATTCTTTACCAACTTCGAGCAATATTGTACACGTTGTTGATGGCGGGTTTCTCTTACACAAAGTAATCTGGCAAAAAAACGATACAATTAATGAAATAACACAAAAATATTTACATTATGTACAAAACAACTTAGCAAAAAATAGTTATATGAAGAAGATGCAGATTCCCTAATTATCAATACATCCCTTGAAGTAGCAAAAAACTCCGATAGAATAGTGGTAGTTGTTGGTCAAGACATAGATTTTTTAGCTCTTTTAAATCAATTCAGTTCATATGAATTGAATATCTATTTCCACAAACCTGATGCGGGAAATATTAATGATACTTATTACACCTCTAATAGTTTTAAACATAAATCACATAAACATATTGTAGCATTTTTGCATTGTTTTTCTGGCTACGATACAACTTCCAGTTCTACTGGGAAAGGAAAAAAAAACAATTATAAAATCATTATTGGCCGATAAACATTTACCTAATCTTGCAGAAATTTTTTACAATACAAATGAAGACAAACAAACGATTACTGAAAATGGATTAAAAATAATAGCTTCTATTTACAAAAGATTAGAACTCTACCGAACGGCTACTGTTAAATCCTCATTTCATTTGAAAAAAATACCTCCAACTGAATGGGCAGCTAAGCAACATTGTTACAGGGTGTATTTTCAAATACAAAGTTGGCTTGGTAATCAATTAACAGCTACAGATTGAGGATGGAAACATCACGTTAATGGCATCGTACCTATATTTACAGAACAAGAATTAATTGGTGAAAATTTATTGAAAATTATCTGCTGCAGCTGCGAAACAGGATGCGGTAATAGCAAATGTGGGTGTCGCAAGCATGGCTTAAAGTGCACAAATTTGTGGTCAAATTGTCACGGTTCTGATAAATGTTCTAATTCCGAAAAATCGTTGTACGATTAAAATTGTAGTCTCGAGGACATCGAAGACGAAGACAGTACCCACTGTCTAATAAATAATAATAAAAATAATGATACTGAATTCTGGCGATGAAGAATTGCCCACGAAGAAAAAAAGATTTCAATAAAATTATTTTACTTTTAATTTTTGTATTTTATAATCAAATATAAGACTTTGACGTGATAATTTGTAAATACTTACTAATCACAAGAAATAATTAACAAATTTTCTTAGTTCACAGGCTTTGTGTTTTTTGAATTTTCACCTATTTAATTGCAGTTTAAATAATGTTTTCGGGACTTTGAAAGCCGAGAATAGTTAGGTACATGTACATTACTTGTATAACATAGTATTGTATGAGAATTAACGCTTTTTATGAATGTAAACGTTTATTTACAATAAAGAAAAAGAAATTCATGATTTTCGCCGAAAACTCGATTTTTAAAAAGTAGTTTTTCAGTTTTTCGCTTTTTTAACGATATTTTTGTATATAAACAATATTAATATTTTAATTCTATATTAAAGTTGAGATTTCAACGAAAAAAATGAGCACTAGTAAAGTTCGTTAATCGAAAATTTGCTAACCAAATTTTTCGATTGAGAATTAGGTCTTTTTTCTTTATTTTCTTCATAAAACATCGAAAATTAAATATTTCGCTTTGAAAAAATTTGGGCTTGTTTGAAACACAAGAGAGAACATTTTCATCAGTTTTTATAAAAATATAAACATTTTTGCGATAGTCATAAATTAAAAACCGAAAAAACGGTTTTTTGCATTTTTCTTGATAATTTTGAGGTTATGGTCAATAATGATCAATTAGAAAGATTTAGTTTTTTTCATCATCTACAACTTTTATATTCAACATTTTTAGATAGGATGCATAGTTTAGCCGCAAATCGCAAAAAACGAGTACCAACCCCTAAAAATGTATATATTACCACCCCAACCCCCCTTCCCGAACTTTTACTCAGTCTGGACGATTTTTCCTTAATTATTTACCTCATTAACTACATTTTCCGACCATTCGTATACTGCTAAGAATTTTTATTGCCTTAAACAGGATTGGCCCTGGTCTATCTGTAATTTGGTACGTCATATTTTTTTAATTCTGAGCAAGTTTTTCTAATATAATTTTTCAACATTTCGCACAGAAAAGGCGCTTTACCTGATGCGATTTTTATTTTTAAGCTGTTACCAGCGCCCTCTATACATTTTTTAAAGTCCAATATACTAAAACTAGTTTTTGGGTGAAGCAAGAGCAGAATACAAAAAAATGTGTTTGTAATCCAAAAATAGTTGACATTTACACCGATAATACCGTTTTGCCGTGGACACATTGGATAAGCAACAAAAGCAATCAATTCATTTTTTAATAAGGCGGATTGCAATACAGTGACGTTATGCCCAGCAAACAGGCCGAATCCATAAACTAACGTTTGCGAAATGTCACATCGTCAGCGATATTAATTAACATCAATTAAAAATTACAATCCCGTTTAATAAATTACACGGAGATATGTTGATTATAACATCCATAACAACATAACAGATGTAAACGGCGCTAATAATTTATCCAACAGATGTTGTGACATTTGAGAAGTTCACAATATACAATTTACTCATTTATAACTGTTTGTTTGTTTAACGTTTAACAGTTATTATTATTGGTTGTAATAATAAGAGTATAATTATAACAGGCAGCCAATATGTTAAAGTTATGAAATAATACGGCTAAAAATAGACAGGATAATCGGAAAATCCATTTGTCCAGGTGGGAATAGACGTAGAACGACCGAACGAACGGCTTTGATGCCTGAAGAATAGGACTCGTATAGAATTTTAAATTAGAAATTTTTCTGCATTATCCGAGGAGAAATTTGAAACCTGTTCAATTGAAAATGCGCTTTATTGAATTTGCAGAACTTGCAGAGATTACGCTGATGCATGACGGGCGGCCTTACTGGCCGTACCCACCGTTTTAATTGAGAACGACAAGCCATGAACAAAATTTCATGAGTTTGATATACAGTATGCCCAATAACATCGCAGCGCCCCACTAATTTTGCCAGGTTGCAGAGAATATAGACAATTTTTCACAAATGGTAGGTAGGACTGTGACTGAGTGTCACTTATTTTGAACATTATAACAACTTCCGGCTGAATTTCCAAGGCCTACCATGATTCGATCTGTGATACCAACATGAAGAAGTCATATTAGGCATTTTTTTAACCGAAAAATTGTATAAGAAAAAATTATTCAGAATCGCTTAGAACTCCCAAATCCCAAGTTTCATCAAAATCTGAAAAAATTTAAAAATCCCGCATATTTCTTAAGGGAAATGGCCCCAGGTGAAACTCGCTGGAATCGATATGTGTTATTCCTCTTGAGGTCCTGATCAAATGTACAGTTTTCCAGATATGGGAGGGGGAGTCGATTTTTTGGGATTTCTTCACTAATAGTATGGAGTCATGGTCCTTTCATTGCGGCTTCGTTCGTACTGCGAGGGTTTTTCGGGTCGCTGATTTCAAGCCCGATGTCAAAAATAGCATTTAACAGTTGACAGCTGTCTGTGGCACTGTCAACTCGCCTTATTTTCCGGAAAAGATTTATCAGGATATACAGGCTGTCCATTTTATGAGGGCCCTCGAGAATATCTTACTTAATATCGGTCGTACAAAAAAAATTATTTTTACGAAAATTGTGCCGATTTATATAACCTACAAAATGGTTTAAAGACATTTGAAATCCATGGCCTACTTTAAGAGTTATGGCGGAAAATATCGAAAATGCGGAAAACGTCTACGACAAATATCTCCATTATTTGAAGATATACGAAAAGAATTCTGAGGCGAAAATTTTTTGCAAAACAGAGTGTTTCACCGAGGTTTTATCTAATTTTTCAGGCTGTTAAAAAAATTATTTTGAAACGGGCGAGAAATGGCGTCATTAAATAGAGTATTTTCCTCCCTTTTTAACGATATATCACATGCCATATT
Organism: Leptura quadrifasciata; assembly: GCA_963675555.1. Lineage (NCBI taxonomy): Eukaryota > Metazoa > Arthropoda > Insecta > Coleoptera > Cerambycidae > Leptura > Leptura quadrifasciata. The sequence continues at coordinate 98,083,750 of OY776680.1, read as the reverse complement.
TATTCATTGGTACTACGTTACTAATTATAAAAACATTTTTTTTAAACCAATAATTTTTTTTTAACAAGCATTATACTTGCCGTGGAGAAGTATGATTAAATAAAACGATAAAATAATTCAATAAGTTGTTCAAATCTTTGCTATAATAAAACATTAACACAATTAAGAAGAATAAAATAAATTCAGGTAACAAAAACAAAATAATAATCAAGAAAGCAACATGGAGCAATTATGGAAAGAGTATTCGCAGTTATGCCAATGTATAGAGGTCCTCCATAAAAGCGTCACTCCTTGCTCAGAAAGTTAAAATGTCTTTACCAATTAGTAGTATCATATGCATTTGTTTGTATTTCATGGTTTCACTATCATTTCAATTATTTTAAAATAGTTGGCTATGAACAAATTTGACAATTTAATTTTTTGACAGATCATCTCAGTTAATTAAACTCTCACTCAATCACACTCGTTTAAGAATTTAGAATGTTCAAAAATGATCGTTATAATATGTTCGTTACATATTGCCAATGCAATTTTAACCCTGGATTAGCTCCAGTAGAATATAGAAACAGATTTCCACAAGCACTACAGCGAAATAAACCTCTGTTCAGAAAATTAGCTACGAAACTGAAAAATAATGGTTCATTTTTAAAGAAGAATGCAAAGTTGAACAGTGTTACTGATAATGTAAATAAGGTAAACTGAGTTATTAATTATGTAAGAAATAAAAATTCAGAAAATTTGGAAACATCATTAAGAGAAATTCAAATTGCTTGTCATATTAATAAAACAAGTGCTAGAAAATTTTTAAAGAAAAATGATTACCGGTGTTATAAAGCCAGAAAAGTTCACAATTTACAAGCGGGGGACAAACCAAGGAGGACGACTTTTTGTAGGTGGCTGTTGGAAAAGAAGCGTGCCGATCGATTAATATGTAGTAAAATAATTTGGTCCGACGAGGCAAATTTTTCCAATAATGGATTTTTTAATCGCAATATTCATTACAAATGGACTTCTGAAAATACACACTGGCATAGATCGACTGGGTTTCAAAATCGTTTTTCAATAAATGTGTGGATAGGTATTTTAGGCACCAATTTAATAGGTCCTTATTTTTATGATGATCACCTCAGTGGTCAAAGGTACCTAAATTTTTTGAGAAATGAATTTAATGAATTCTTAGATGACCTACCTTTAAGAGAATCGACACAAATTTCAATAGTTTCAACAAGATGGAGCTCCTCCCCACAATTCCCAGATTTGCCTAGATTATTTAGACGAAATTTTGCCTCAACATTGGATAGGTACCAATGGATTTATTCGATGGCCCCCTCGTTCTCCAGATATAACCCCAATGGATTTTTTTCTATGGGGGTATATTAAAGATAAGGTGTTTTCGACGACACCGCAAAATGTAGAGGACCTAAAAGCTCGAATTCAACAGGCATGTATTACAGTTACTCCCGAAATGCTGAGTAATGTTTTAAATGCAGTGCCTTGCCGCGCGCTCTATTGTGCATAAGACAATCGCGGTGGACACTTTGAACACTTGATATGATGTCTTAAAAATTATTTTGTTTTTGTTACCTGAATTTACTTTATTTTTCTTACGGCTTGTTGCACCAATACTAATTAACGGAGGTTTAATATTAAGCCTGGATTAAACGGAAAATTTTGTTGCATCAACTTTTAAACGTGGATTAATTGTTTTTAATCTCAGATCACGTTAAACCACCGAATTTGGAGGTTTAGCTGGAAGTGTGGTTAAGTATCGCAAATGCACTAAACAAGTTTTATACAGATCTCTTCTTTGGACTGCGACCGACTTTCTTAACAGTTTCTTTCTGTTATCATAACACCTTTTCAGGCCTTCCGCATCTCTGGGACAAGATGGTCCAGAACTATTGAATTCTTCAGCGATGTTTGCCCATGCTTCATTTTTTTCTCATGTAGTTACTGCGTTCGTTTTTTTATTCTCTACAATATGTTTATGCCTGGACAGTATATATTTAACAACAAAGATTTGTCGTTATTAGTGAAATTTGCAGACCTTTTCTTTTCATTATCAGGCTTCATCTTACAATCAGCAAATGAGCCGAAAAAGCGCCCGCAAAATTCGAAAACTTTCACAAATAAAATAAACGCCGAAATATACGACTTTTAAGGTTATGTATGTTTGGCTCGAAAATGAATTTTACGTCAAAGACGGCATTTTAAAGATTTGGAATTAGCCACAGAAGAAAAATCCCTAGAATTTCCCCGTTTAACTAATCGACTTTAACTTCCATACGGTGCAATGCAGAAAAATTTTACAAAACTTTACCTATAAAACGTGGTTTTATTAAACGTTCGTTAACACGAAGTTGGTGCAACAAGCTATTAATTGTGTTAATGTTTTATTATAGCAACTATTTGAACAACTTATTGAATTATTTTATCGTTTTATTTAATCATACTTCTCCACGGCAAGTATAATGCTTGTTAAAAAAAAAATTATTATTATAACTCTTTAATTGTGTATTGTGTCGATCATAGAAATCGGTGTGTTTGGCAATTTTGAATTACTCCCCGATATTCGGCGTAGTTTAAAACGGCGCGGCGTTTATTTTAATAATGCCAGCTTACCTCGGCTAGCCTAGCGCCTAGCTGCACTGCCAAACGCCCGATATCCTCGTTGAAAATTGAATAAAAACGGCGCCGGGAACACGACGCTTATGGTAATAATAACTGATCGCCAGATCTCCTCCAATTTATGGAATATAAATTCAATTTCCGCCAAAGATAAAGTAATTAGATTTGCTCTATGCATCCTATTTGAAACTCCAATAATCTTCCAATCAAATTGGATCTGTTGTGAGCCGCGCCTAGCCGAGTGTGAATTTTTCATTCTCGTTGTTTGTGCATTGAAGTTGAAGGGCATCACATTGAACAACATTTATAAATCAGCGTATTTTTTTATACAGTGAGATCCATAAGTAACAGATACATTATCTACCCAAGCAACACCAAATGGTTTAATAAACGTTTTGATTCCGTTTATACGACTGGTATATATATAATGTTTATTGCAACCTATATTCAACGTTCGAATGTCCGCGCTACAAACGTATATATTTGTCTTATCATATATTAAATATAGACGTTTAAAAAAAAACGTGTATATATATATGGTACATCATATTCTAAATATATACGTCTTAAGAAAACGGTATATTGTTGTCACATCATATACGAGATACGAGAGAGGAAGAGAAAAATATTTTTAAAACCATGTGGTACATAGTATTTTAACTACTTATTAAATTAAAAAGAATTGACCTTGAATTTAAATTTATTTTAAAAATAATTGAAATTACATCAGACAAAAATTTGAAATTAATTAATTTTAAATGAGTAATAAATGAAATTACCTGGATGTTATTGTTAACGCGGATATAAAAATGTAATATCAATTACTGAAGTCCACAGTTAAAATTTATATACGTTCGAATCAGTACAAAGGCTGCAAGCAAATGATTTCCTGGTGAGTTTTACTGATAAGGTAAAAATTTTTTGTCATACTTACTGGAAAATAATGCTACCAAATAAACTTGAGAAATCTAATTACCTAATTAAATTGAAAGCTATAATATACAGAAATAGTACAGGTATGGCCATCTGTCAATGGTTGAGTTAAGCGCAACAACCTGCAGGTCACAAATTCTACAATTTCCTTTACTCGCAACTAAAATAGTGGCATATAATCGATAAAAGGAATCTATAATAATAGTTTTTATTACTTCCATACCACAGCTGATTTGCTTTTGCCTCAGTTTGTAATTTCTATTCTGTACATAACCAACAATATGAACAGCTGTAAATAAATAGTAAAACGTATTGTGACTATTGTGAGAACTCAGTAAATATATTACATCTTATAGGGTATACTATACATACCTAGTAATGAGAAAGGGTAAGGAAAATAACCATATGTACTTACATAGTAAACAAAAATATAAAAATTGAAATATAGGCATATATATGAGTGTAAATAAATGTTTTTTTAGACAATTGTTTCCTGGGGTGCTATTCAGAGATACATAATAGTTAATAGAACATGACTGAGTTCCTAAGATATTAAAATATGTACATAAAACAGTGTGAAATGGTTTAGCAGTTATACAACTGAAATTCTGTTAGTTGAAAACAGTTTCACTTACAAAAACTGAATCAAAATGTTACACAGATCGTGCTAAATATAAACAAAACACTAGTTTTTATATAAAACTGTTAAATGGACATAGGCCATGTAACAGTTGCCGAAACTTAACATAATGCGAAAGGTTACAAGTCTTTACATTGGAGTATAGTAACGATTAAGAACTTACACCTCTTTTTTGCATTAATTTTCTTTACTATAATGCTTGCGTTTCCTCCCATAAATATTCATATTTTCAGTCGCATATATTATTAATAATCTGTCAATCCAATATTCCCTCTGCATGTTTTCTGAAGACCAATAATATTTTTATTCTGTAACTTTGAAAAGGGTAAAATATAGATAACCCCGTTTTGTTACTATAACTAAACAACATGCCAGAGTTATCTCGCACGCTTCAAAATCCATTAGAATTTCCGACCGTCTGGCTGTTATAAGTTCGAAACGCTTCCTGAATGTTTTACTTCCGACGGCCCAGGCCAAATGTGAAAAGTTATATATTTATAACATAACTATAAGTTTTTTTCCACTCAACTTTTCCGAGCGAGGGTGAAGTTCCGGCGAACTATAAATTCCTCGAGGTGTAGAAGGGGGAACCCATAAGGAAGGCGATGGTCAGTTTAGCTGTTTGGAAAGGAAGTTTTCCATTCAATGTCACTTTAAATGACAAGTTTAACGATCCAAACAGATCGCATTAAACGTACAACTGATGTCACAACTAGTGATATAAATATTTACTTTTGCTTTTGGGGAAGGAATGCCTAAAATATATTGGATAATTGATATTTATTACACAGGGTGGCCTCCGAAGTTTTTTCCAGTCGATATACAGGGTGTTTCAGTTAACATTCCCACAACCGATGTCTCGGAAACTAAGAAATATACTTCTATTATGTAAACGGTAATAGATTTCTATGGTTAATGCCTTACCTTTGTTACCTCCTTTCCCTTATTATTTATTTTTGGGAAAGAATTCAGGCAACATATGCGGACGACTAGCTGGTTTAAGTCGGAACAAAGAGCCGTGGATCCGGAGTATTCGTAAGAGTGGAGAAACTTACCCTTTTTGAAATGTACGGCATAAATGACAGATTTATGTTTATTTCGAGAAAAGGAGACAAAGGAAAATTGATGTTAAATTGGGCACCATCTATATAGAATTGTCTCTTTTTCTCGAATAACCAGTCTACTATAGATCAGACTGAAATTGTTGGTAAGAGAAATAAAAAGATAGTTTAAAATATATATATAATAAATTTATACCAGGATCCTAGATTGACTATTGTTGAGGTGACTGGTTCTGGAACAGCAATCCAGGTCCACAATTGTCTCTTGTTGCAAGAATGGAGTCTAAAGGTTTCCTTGGCAATTTACGTCTCTTAATGAAATGGAGTGGTAATCGTAGGAAATGAACCAACTATGTGGTTTCTTTGAGCTGTGCAAAAGCTATGCAGAAATGTAGAAGCTATGCAGTAACGTATACAACAATGTATAAGTATATAAATGTAGAAATATATAAATATATATAGAAATATATTTATAAGTACATAAAGTACATATATAGAAATATATAAATATATAAGCTGATTTCGTAAACTATAAGTTGCCAAAAAATGAAAAAGAATGAAAAAATATTTTTAAAACCATGTGGTACATATGGTATTTTAACTACTTATTAAATTAAAAAGAATTGACTTTGAATTTAAATTTATTTTAAAAATAATTGAAATTTCATCAAAGACAAAAATTGAAGATTATTTAAATTTTAAATTAGTAATAAATGAAATTTACCTGGATGTTAAACACTTGTTAACGCGGATATAAAAATGTAATATCAATTAATGAAATCCACAGTTAAAATTTATATACGTTCGAATGAGTACAAAGGCTGCAAGCAAATGATTTCCTGGTGAGTTTTACTAATAAGGTAAACTTTTTTTGTCCTACTTACTGCAAAATAATGCTACTCGATAACCTTGAAAAATATATTTCCCCTAATTGAATTGAAAGCTATGAAATATAGAAATAGTACAGGTATGGCCATCTGTCAATGGTTGAGTTAAGCGCGACAACTAGCAGGTCGCAAATTCTACAATTTCCTTTACTCACAACTAAAATACTGGCATATGGTCGATAAAAGGAATCTATAATAATAGTTTTCATACCACAGCTGACTTAGATTGCAACAATTTGTAAATACATAACCAAAAATAAGAACAGCTGTAATAAATAGTAAAACGTATTGTGAGGACTCAGTAAATATATTACATCTTATAGGATATACTATATATAGTAATGAGAAAAGGTAAGGAAAATCACCAAATGTACCCACATAGTAAACAAAAATATAAAAATTGAAATATAGCTATCTGATGTAAATAAATGTTTTGTAGACAATTATTGTTTCCTGGGATGCTTTACAGAGATACATAATAGTGTAAAAAAACATGACTGAGTTCCTAAGATATAAAATATATACATAAAACAGTGTGAAATGGTTTAGCAGTTATACAAGTAAAATTCTGTTAGTTGAGAACAGTTTCACGTACAAAAACTGAATCAAAATGTTACACAGATCGTGCTAAATATAAACAAAACACTAGTTTTTATATGAAACTGTTAAATGGACATAGACCATGTAACGCCTTACAGGAAGTACAATTTACTATTATAATATTTACAAAAATAATAAAAGTGTAGTAAAGTAAAAATGTACCTACTACGACAGTCCAGTATTCCACTATTTCCCATGAAAGGAAATCGATTCATTGCCACCAATCTGTGCGTTTCCAAATCAATTGAAAATAATGTTCTATAACTTGCGATATATTACGTCATCAATCGAAAAACCCAAAATAAAATCTGATTGCGATAAGCCCCCAGCAGGCAGATTGCCAGTGCAGTGCTGCTGTGCATCGCCAGCCGTAGACTAGATTCGAGCTTGTTAGCTCTCATCAGTACGACATAGGCAAATATACAACAACACTTCACTGGTCTTCTATTCATCAAATTACAGGCACGAAGTGTCTGCAACTTGCGAACAGCTCCACCTAGTGACGTATAATTTGATGACTATAGAAGGCCGGCGAAGTATTGTTGTGAAAATAGGACTTTCCATACAAACCACGCTTATTACATCATTTACTGCCTACGGACTATGATCGTCGCTTAACCTTTCTTGCTGAGTTTTCTGTTAAATTGTAGTTTTCTTAAAAATGTATATTTTTGGTAAAGAGTTAAACATCTTAGGTCTAATACAATTAGGAGCATCTAAAGAAAGTTTTTGCCTAGCGAACGGCACATGGTACTCATCAACATGTCTCGTATTATAACTATGTATATCTTTATTTGCAATAATTCTTAGTTTATTCTTATCTACATAGACACTAATTTCATATATACACAGGCATGGAAGAGATAATATATTTAATTGTCTGAAAAATGTTTTAGATGATTCTCTCTGTGGAATTTTTGTCATACATTTAATGATTCTTTTTTGTGCTATAACACATTTGTTGCGTCAGTAGAATTTCCCCACAGGCAAATCCCGTATCTCAACCTTGAATCTACTTGAGCAGAGTAAATCTGAAGCAGCTGAGGCATTTCCAGTACCGTTCGCAAATTAATGAAAAGAAACTTTAACGAATTCATTTTACAAATTAGTTTATGACAATGCTGTTTCCAGTTGAGAAATTCATCCATATGAACACCAAGAAAACGCACATTATCGTGTGTACTTGTTAATGCTATACCATTAGTACTAAAATTTAGATCATCTGCATCCTTTTGGCGATTGTGTATACTCTGGTATATCAGTTTTTTCGGCGTTGAAAAATAAATCAATACTATTAAAATATTCCTATATTCTGGTGTCAGCTTTTGCACTTTTAGCATTCAATGTGTTAGAATTATTTGATGATATAACAAGAGAAAAGTCGTCAGCCTAAGCTGTATAATAATTGCTTTTTACCACCGTGGATATATTATTTACGTACAAAATAAACGAAATAGGACCAAATATTGATCCTTGAGGGACCCCCATATTTACATCCAAGCACTCAGACTTTACATAATCTACAGATTTCTCGTTTTCAACTTTTAAATATACATATTGTTCTCGATTTTCTAGGAATGTTGATATCCAATTTAGTGCTACGCCTCTTATGCCATATGTTTCTAAATTACACAGTAATAGAGTATGGTTGTCGCAGTCGAATGCTCTGCTTAGATCGCAAAATATCACCGCTGGGCATTCGCCTGCCTCAACATACTCAATGATTTGTTGATATAAAGATAACATTGCAGATGACGTTGGTTTATTCATGCAGAAACCATGTTGATTATCTGATACAACTTCGAATTTATTGAGAAATGGCAAAAGACGATCTAAAAATGCATATTCAAATATTTTTGAAAATCCATATGGTATAGTAACTGGTCTACAATTTTCTAAACAGAGTGGATCTTTCTTTTTATATAATGGGGTAACTTTCCCAGTCACCGAAAACCAGGATTAAAAAGTTACAGCAATTAAAAAATAATTACAACACTTCAAAGTTAGACAATAAAATTAAAATATCTCAAAAACTGCAGTAGATCTTTTTGGAATACAGAACGAAAATATATTTTTTAGTTTCCGAGATATCGACCGTGGGAATGTTAACTGAAACACCCTGTATATCGACAACTATTTGAACAACGTTTTTAAAACTTGGTGATTTTAAATGCGGTATTCATTTCAGGTATATAAAAGAACTTTCTAGCAACATCGCATTGAATTTAAACAAAATCCGACTAATAAGGAATGTTTTGGCCAAAAATAATATTGGGCAAAATTATCACCCTGTATCTCAGTAATTGTATATGTAGTTATAAGTTTTAAGTGGTCCTCTACTACGTCTAGAGGTATGTACAGTTCGTCATGAATCGTCTTGTATGTAGTGGAAGATACCAAAATGGAAAAGCTAACACTCACCTGGGAATATCTCCGATTTTGGGTGGCCTCGTTTTCCGGCAAGCACATCCGTCTTGCCATAAATTCGCTGAAACAAAAATATTTCCTTTAAGTATAATTGTAAAGCTTCACTTAATTGAATTAATGCTCACGAGCGCGTAGTAAAGATTTAATAAAAACATTTAGTAGTACAGGGTCATTCATTATAAATGCCTTATCATCGTTATTATTGCCGATAGAAAAAAGTTTTAAATGAAAGTTGTGCGGTTATGACTGAATTTTGTTAAAATGGGGATGCAAAAAAAACTTTTCAGCATTCCGTGGTCTCACATTTCGTGTTTGGATACTTCTTACGGGTAGTCCCCATACTTCTTCCACAGGGTTAAGATCTGGACTATGACTGGGCCAGTTAATAACATTGATGTTGTTATCTTGAAACCAGTTAGTTACGGTATGAGCAATATGAACGGAACAATTGTCTTGTTGAAATATCCTAAATGCTTTAGTTGAAAATCCATTTTACTCAGTTATTCAGGCTGCTGAAGAAATGAATTTTCCTAGATCAAGTAGTACTGGTCGCCGGCGAGTAAGAAAATCGGAGCTACGCTGTCATGCAGCAGCACAGAAATACTTACTTAAAGCTGAACATAAAGAAGCTCGAGTAGAATTTGCGCTTGAATTTTTACCGCATGATGTAAATTTTTGGAGCAATGGAATCTTTACAGACGAAAAAACTTTCCAGTCAACACACAGCGGTCGCATTCGTGTTTATCGCCCTCCGAATACTCGATTCGATGATAAATATATATCTAACAATGGTAAAAGCGGTAGATTTTCCGTCAATATGTGGGCTTGGATATAGGCACGTAGTCCTGGTGTTTTGTGGCATACTGAGGAACGATTTAATAGTGAAACGTATATTACGATTTTAGACAATATTATGCTCCCTTCTGTGTCACAATTATTTCCTAATAATGAGTTCATATTTCAACAATACAATTGTTCCGTTCATACTGCTCATACCGTAACTAACCGATTTCAAAATAACAACATCAACGTTCTTAACTGGCCCAGTCATAGTCCAGATGTTAACCCTGTGGAAGAAGTATGGGCACTATTCGTAAGAAGTATCCAAAAACGAAATGTGAGACCACGGAATGCCGAAGAATTACTGCAAATAGTAAATAATGCATGGGAAAATATTATTACTAATGATTATTGTATAAGGTTATTTAATTCCATGCCAAACAGGCTTATAGAAGTTATAAATAGAAATGGTGCAATAACGAAATATTAATAGTTTCTTGTTAAGTAGAATATCCTTTGTCCTTTGATCTAGGATTTCTACTAATCATACCGTTTATTCTCCACTCTCTTAAAATGTTACACCAAATTTTTGTTAATGTTATAACGCAGTGCAATTTGTCTGATTAACTGTCCATCACTTACTATAGCAATAACTACAGCATTAAAATTAAAATAAATTAAATGTGATATCTGGAGACAGATTTACATTGGAAAAAAAAAGTTGTCCTATTTTTTTCTGCTCACGACAGTACCTATTGTTTTGTTTTCATACTCAACCAATTGATCAAAAGTTTAAGTCTAGATCAATATTACACAAAAATCCTCTTTGTTCAACATCAACAATTGTTATGAAAAACGGTTGGACTTACAAACCGCAAATGACAACAAATTTTTTACGGAAACTTTTTCGACGGCCCGAATCTCGACTATTAACAAGAAACTGACGATGAACATATTCAGGAATTAAATACGCTCGTATTTCTATCGAGACAAAAAAAATCACTAATGAAATTGCTTTTAGCAGAGCGTGGAATAAAATTACTCTTTGATAATGAATAACATTAACAGTCGCAGGCCGCAGTTAAACTAGAATTTTCCTTACGTATGAAAGCGCGCCCCGCTTTGTGACGGTCGGATAAATTTCCAATTAAAAACCAGGTAAACGTTTACGCAAAGCACTCTTTGATGTATATTAATTATAAGTTAACGTACACAAAGTAAATCTGAGGCGTTCATGTTTTCTTGCGTTTTCATGTTGACGGGCGTTCTGGGAAAAAACAACCGTAGATTTTGCATGCGTAAACGCAAATCGAAAGTGTTTGAATATCGGAATGTGCATGGTGTAGGTATAAAGTGTTGATATCGGAGCTGTTCATAATTACTAATTTTAACGAGTTTTCAGGAATGCTTCCGGGAATTCGCCGTGCGTATTAGCTATAAAAAAGTTCTAAAAAATTGACGCATCACCTCGAACTTTGTAAAAATAATAAAATGGAAGTCTCACTAGCGTAAATAGTTTAATCACCATTATAATGCAGTCAAAATAGAATATGAAGTGGAACTTTTTCCAAAACCAACTTTATGGCTGGATCCTGTTGGGGAGATGCTAAGAAGTACCCAAAAAATGTTTGTACTTCAAAGACCCTGTGCTCCAATTGTTATTAACAATTTAAATTTTTTAACCGCATTTTTCAAGCTAAAAATGTAAATAACTTGAGATATACAGCGTGTCCCACGACGAACTGCGGCGATCGATATCTCGAAAAAAGTAGATATCGGAAAATTTTGAAAATTTGGTAGTAAACTAATGTCGATTGGGGCAACCCGGCTAAAATATTTTCAAGATGATGGCACTTCCGGTTATACCGGAAGTCGATACCAACTTGCTTATTTTAAATGGGACACCCTATATATTATTACATTTTTGGATTGTACGCAAAATTCTAGGCCGATTTTGTGTATCATGTCCTATACCTAGGTCTCTCCGTTTTTGAGATATTTCAATTTTTATGTCAAAAATGACGTTTGCGGGCCCTAAAAGAATTATCAATTTTTCCTATAAGGAAGCCTTTATTATCTAATTTGGGTTCGATTCTTTGTTGAAAAAGACCTACTTTAATAGAGTTTTTATAATATTTTGATAAGTATTAATACAGAGTGTTCAAAAAATAAGAATAAAGATGAAATTGAGAAAACTGTCAAAAATCAATGTTTTCAAGTAGAAACCCCTAATTTTTATAATCTTATCTTATTCGCCATTAAAAATAAGGGTAAGTTGGTATATGGATGTCTATATTCCGAAAATTTTTAGTTTTCGAGATATTCCCAATTCAATATTTCTATATGGGTATTTTGTTATGGATATTAAGCTAAATTACTCTTAGTTAGTGAAACATCTCAACCCCAGGGGTGTTAATTAATATCAAAATCCTTGATCGTGAAGCAATCAAGAACTTATTAATTCCTACCCAGTAGTTAATTATCTCAATTTTATGTCAAGATAAAATAAACAAATTGGCCATTTACGTGATCGTCTAGTTTTATGTGGTTAGGACTTTAATTACGTTGTGTGTGTGTAGTAACCCTTTATAATTACCCCAGGTTCTTTGATTTAAAGTTTGGTATTACTTGTTTGTGTCTGATACGATATACCTTAGAAAATTTATCATTCTGTTAATCTAAATACCTGGTAAACTTGAACACACTGTCTATTAATTGAGAAACCTAGTTAATTTGATATATTATTTATGTAGTATTTTATTACTCAAGGTTGCACTGTACATTTATAGTTGGTTTGTTTTCTAATTTATTTGATTGGAAGGAAATCATTTATTTAGCTTATTACTTGCGGGATGAAAAAGGTAAAGGTGAAAGCAAAGACAATAATTGATGGGAAAAAGTAGTCAAAAAAACCCATTTTTATTTTATATAAATTGATGCGGCAAATAGCCGTACATGAAATCAAAACAATCCAAATATTTGAGACAATTGCCTAAATATTATATAGGAAGGATTATGTTGCTATAGTAATGACATACTATACATATTTCAAAGCTGGTTATGCAATAACAAGTACTAAGTTAATACCATCGTAGGCCGTGTTATTTGTAGGTGTAATTAAAGATGCGGCAAATAGCCGATTAAAATGTAATTGGAACTTTGGTGTTAGCAATCGCTCTGATAAAATAAGTTTACTGCAAAACAGAGGACAAGAATTATATCCTGTTCGTGCATTAGAGAATGTAAGTAATAATGAGACACTCATGAAAGAGATCATAGAATGTTGGGGGAAAGCTCCCTTAATTGAATAAACAAACTGCAAATCCCAAATTGTATATGATTGTTCAACAGCGTGAACAGGGGGAGTCGATGTAAATCAAACAGACAAGACGTCCCGGTTCAGTACTCGACGATAAGTATACCCCTAAAAATAAAAGCAAGTATACAGGGTGCGGGGACCCAGTACTGACCGTTGGCCTGAACAGTTTGTAGTTTGTAAGGTAGAAACGTAGTTGAGTACAAACCCACAATCGCGGTGTTTGTACTAGAGCCAGAGAACTCTTTATTAATTTGATGGATCGTTATTAAACAATCATAGAAAACTAGGCATTCGCAGGTGAGAAATATCTCACAATAGTTTGACTGGAAATATTCTAGTGAAACCTTACAGGTGAATCCAGGCACACGGCAAGCCCTTGATAGTAAACAACTGAAGTATAATGGAAGCTAAAGTCTCTTGTCATTGCATAAACTCTGAAAATATATAGTTCTAGAATATAAACTTGTTAGGGTGCAAACGTAAATCTTCCTAGCAAAACATTCAATATGTGAAATTTCATGAATTAAATTCGTGAATGAAATCATAACTGAATAACTGGTAATATAATATTCTTTATAATAAAAAATCAAAGCTAGTATTTCATAAAAAACTAATATTCCTTTAGTACCACAAATAAGCCAATTTCCCCTATCCCCCCCAAACCAGAATGTAAAGTCAATATTAAATAATAACGCAGAGAAGTAAATAGGTTTGATACTTAGATAGTTATGTTGGTGAAATTGTCGTCGTGTAAATTGCGAAGTTATGTTCTAGCAGCCCAAATCTTTTAGTAGCCAGCCTGGATTTATTCGTAGAATTTATGGATGTATTTAGAGAACTAAGGCGGGCTCGAGTTTTGATCGTCGACAAGCATCCTGCAATTAGTATCTCTTAGCAAATTCAGAGGGTTCGAAAATCGACGACAAACATCCTCGATGAAATTTGCTATTACTGGAATAAGTATTCTTCCGGGCAAACCGAGAGGGCTCGTAGTTAATCGTCGGCAAGCGTCCTCTATCAGTTCTGCCAGGAGGTATATCATCGCCTGGCTTTTATTCTGTTCTTCCAACAACGCGGTTCCAAAATCACAGTGCCAATTCTCCCATTAGCTGAACGTTGCTTGTATATTTGACACATGAGACGTGGCTCCGGTATCCTGCCCTATCTTCGTCTTATACGTTTGCTTAAAGTCTCCCTATTCACTTCATACACAACTCTCGATGCTTTGCTGGTTTTGCTAATGCATTAGTCTTGTTTTTAAAACTGCCAAGTTTTAGATAAGAATTAATAACCATGTTACAAGCTATTTTAAAGTGGCACTTGACATATGTACAACTTTCTACCCTAATAAGTTAAAACGTAACGGCGCCCTGAAGTCGGCTATCATCTGGTATTGTGAAAATAATTTCTGTTGTAAAATTAATGTTTGCATAAATTTGGAAATGAAATTAAGAATGTAATGTTTAAATAATTTCTGGTTAATTGTAGTTATAAAAGCGATATTTCCCTGAATTTAAAACAAATTTAAAATAGGACGCCCCCCAGGGCGGTCTTCTTCATTAGCTATGACGGCGTTGAGTGCTAAACAAATGTATGTAGCTGTCACTTACCAATTGTCAAGTATTAATTATCATGCTGGGGCGCTTAAATTATGCACACGAGGATTACTTAAATTTGTTTATAATCTATGGAGAATGTTACAAAGTTTTATCAAAAGCATGTGAAATATTTGCTAATAGATATCCAGAGAAACAAAAACCGTCTCCGAACAGTATTTAATGAACAATGGAGAATTTCAAAAAATTTGGCACTGCAACTAACAGTTCATAAAATAATTAAACAAATGTAACTTAGAAAAGGTTCTTACATAAAATACTAACAGTATAACTACTTATACTCAGGAAAATATTTTATTTTAATAAGTGTTCAAAGTGTCCACCCTGAACTTCCAAACATATTTCGCACCTCTTGATTAGTTCGTCATGGGTGTCCGCTCTAATAGAACCTGGAGATAATCTTTCAAAAGCATTCCTTACTCTTTCCTGACAATCTTCCATTGTTGTGACTGGATTAAAATAAACCATATCTTTTATTGTTCCCCATATAAAATAGTCTAAGACAGACAGATGAGGACAACGGGGAGGCCACAGAAAAGGTCCATTGTTAGCAATCCACTTATCGTAAAAAGTTTCTTCCAAGAAGTTGTTAACTATGAAGCTGCTGTGTGGTGGCGCACCATCGTGGTGGTAAAATATTTGCCTATGTTCAGCTAGCGGTAAATTGTTCAAATATTCATTATCTATATCTTGTAATATATTCAAATATCTTTCACCTAAAAAATAGTTGATACGTAATTTGAAAAACAGAAACTATTTAAGTATTCATTCATTACCATTTAAGTTTTCTTCATAAAAATGAAGTTTTACGACTCCATCATTTCTCACAGCAGAGTACACATTAAATTGCCGGGTTTCTTGATAATTTCGCAATCTCACGGCATGGGGATGTGAATCACACCAAAAGTGGGAATTATGTTTGTTGAAAAGTCCATTTTTCGTAAATTTTGTGTGCGAGGCATTTTACACCCCACCACTAGCTATCACATGGCAGGTTCATTTTACCAAAGGAATTCATTATGTAGTAACTATTTTAACATGTGGTGTATTGTTCTACTTTTATCAATAAGTTTTAACGTTTTGTTAAAAAAGTATTTTAATTATTTTAAATCTATTTGACACAAACTCTTGTATTTTAGACACAAACAACATTATGAATGTAAGTACTTTTTACTACAACTTTGTTTAATGTGCAAGAAAAAAATTGTGTTTTATAAATTGCAGTGAGCCTTGAAGATGAAAAAATAAATTATTCGAAACGTCAGCATAAAATTCAATAAGTGTTGTTGATTTTCCCACTCGACCTATAATCCCACTATTAATTCGAAAATCAGAATTTAACAAAAGGTCGCTACGCTCCCGTAACAATAATTATTAACGTTTAGACAACTTCCATTCGGAACGTCTGTTGGTATATTTATAATAAATAAAAGGTTAGAAGCGTCGACATATTTTCGATTTTTATTATGCTTGCGTTAATTGAGCAGAAAAATGTAATTAAAAAGTTGTGGAAATTTTTGTTATCCCAGTTTCTTTACTTTGCTTGTTTTACATGCAAAAATTTACGGCGTTATTACTACAGGAAAGTTTTAAACGCTCTTTAATGACCTCCGAAATAAAAAAGTTGAGGGACTGCTCAAAGCGGTTCACGTCCTCAATTTATGAAAAATTGCTTAAATGTTCGAATATTGAAGGGAGAAATATTCCACAACGAGAAAATGAAATACCCAACAAATGAAACTGGACAAAAAGTAATTTTGGTCGATTTTGAAGTAGCGATCAAACATATAATTATTATATTATACAGGGTGTCTCACCGGGAACTGAATCGATCGATATAGAGAAAAGTACGCATCAGAAAATTTTGAAAATTTAGATAATTACTAATGTCGGTGTGTCCAATCCAACTAAAATAATTACAACCAGCTGGCACTTCCGCTTATACCGGAAGTCGATACCAACTTGCTTATTTCAAATGGAACACCCTATATATTTTAGGGTTTTCGAAAAGAGCATAAAATGATGTAGCATATCCTATACCGAAACCTAGCCGTTTCAGAGATATTTGACATTTTATAGAAAATTTGACAGGTGCAACGGTTTGCAAGAACCGTTATAAGTTTCTTCGTGTAAAAGATCCTCATTTGCTTCTTGTCACGTAAAAAGAACACAAGGAGAACTACGTTCTGCAACTGAAATAAATTCAATAATATCATACCAAGTGTTCCGTTTTTCGCGTTATATTTTGTCAGCTTCAAACCGCGATAACATGTATTTTTTTACGTCAAGTTGTGTAAAATTGAATTCCTTTTTTCTGATATTAGCATTGTGGGGGTTAAAGTTACAACTTTTTGAAATATTTGCCATTTTATAAGAAATTCAAATTGTTGTAATCATTTCAACAAAATAGTCATGATAGAAACCATCAATCATTATCTTATGTCAAAAAATGCCAGCACGTTTAAATTATACTAACGAAAACTTTTTAAATTTGTTTATTATTTATTGAGAATGTGATAAAGTAATATCAAGAACTTGCAGCACATTTGCTACTCGATATCCACAAAAACGCAAAATAACACGAACACTGTAACATGCGTATTAATCGAATTGAATATATGGCATGAACTAAAATAGCAGATAAGATGAATTTAAAATATGATTTCATTTTAATTTAATAATTACTCAAAATTCCGCCCTCGAACCTCGACACATTTTTCGCACCTTCGGATTAGTTCCTCATGGGTAGCTCTTCTAATTGAATCCTGTGATGTGTTTTTAAATGCATTTCTTACTCTTTGCATACAATCTTCAATAGTTGTTAATGGGCTCTCATAAACTTTATTTTTAATAGTTCCTCAAATGAAATAATCCAGAACTGATAAATCGGGCGAGCGAGGAGGCCATAAGAAAGGTCCATTATTAGCAATCCATTGATCATAAAAAGTTTCTTGTAAATAATTATTAATTAAATATGCGTTATGTGGGGGAGCACCGTCGTGCTGATAAAAAATGTTTCTATGTTCGGCGAGAGGTAAATTTTCTAAATAGTTATTATTCCAATTTTGTAAGATATTCAGATATCTTTCACCCAAAAAAAACTTCACCTAAAAAAAAAAAAAATACCAATACATATTAGCAGAAGAAAATTTAATTTACCGTTTAAATTTTCCTGATAAAATTCTAATGCCACCACTGTATCTTCTTATGGCACAGTAAACATTGAACTGCCAACTTTCCTTTCAGTTTCGCTCTCTGAAAATATGAGGATTTAAGTCACTCCAATAATGCGAATTGTGTGTATTAAAAAGTCCATTTTTAGCAAATTTTGCTTCATCTGTCCATATAATATTTCCCAAATAAGAATCGTGACCCTCAGACCTTATTAGAATAAACTCACAAAAATTCTGTCTTCTTAGGAAATCTGTTTCTTTTAATCCTTGAACCATATTGAATGAAAACGGGTGAAACTTATGTTTTAATAAGATTCTGTGAATTGAAACCTTGCATAGTCCCGATTCCAGAGCAGCTTGTCTTAATAACATCCTTGGAAATGCCTGAAAATATCCCAGAATGACTATTTCAATGTTTTCGTCATCAACAATAGGCTTTCTTATTTGCATTTTTGCCTTGACAGAACCATAATTTTTCAAATTTTCCAGTATGCGATTTACAGTGTTTGGTGACGGTTTCCGTTTTTCTGGATATCGAGTAGCAAATGTGCTGCAAGTTCTTGATATTACTTTATCACATTCTCCGTAAATAATAAGCAAATTTAAAAAGTCTTCGTGGGTGTAATTTAAACGTGCTGACATTTTTTTTACATAAGATAATGACTGATTGTTTCTAATCATGGCTATTTTGATGAAATGATTACGACAATTCATGAATTTCTAATAAAATCGCAAATATTTCAAAAAGTTGTAACTTAAACCCCCACAATGCTAATATCAAGAAATAGGGAATTCAATTTTACACAACTTGACGTAAAAAAATACAGGATGTTCCATTTCACTCAGAATTTTATACTCTTTTCGAAAACCCTAAAATATATAGGGTATTCCATTTGAAATAGCAAGTTGGTATCAACTTCCGGAATAAGCGGGAGTGCCAGCTGCTTGTAATTATTTTAGTTGGATTGGCCACACCGACATTTATCTAAATTTTCAAAATTTTTTGATGCGTACTTTCCTCTATATCGCTCGATTCAGTTCCCGGTGAGACACCCTAGTTGAATTGTTGTTTTCGTAAAATATTAAATATCGACACTCTCAGTTAAAATTTTTGTGACATTTTATATCGTTGGAAAGAAAGAAAATAAACGGAATTAATGGTGTCATGGCCTATTTTGAGATTTGTTCTTTTCATTTTTTCACAAGAGCGTATGTCAAAGGAAACTTCGTTTTTCTAATTTTTTTTATACACATTATTGTTCTTAATGTCTTTGCCGTCATTTTCATCCCTTTAACTTTTTTCGTGTCTCCTCAAATGAGGAAGCTGTCTATAACCGTTTGCGGTTTCCTATTTTTCAGGTTTTTGTAGTATATCTCACAAAGTAGGCTATGGATTTCAAATTTCTTTTAACTGAAATATAGATCACAAAAAATGGGATAGGTAACTGTTTCTAAAGCTTTATTTTTCTACGATAGATATTTTAAGCGAGATAGTGGCCCTCGTATAACAGAGTCTGTATATATTTATGTTATGATTTATATTTTAACTGGAGTTACCTATCTGGAGATAATTATCCCGGAAGCAGAAAATATTCTTTTGCAGAATTTTCCTGAAGCCGGACTTGATGATATGATTGGAATGCAGGATGGGGCAACTCCGCATAGTGCCCTACCCGTTCGAGATCATTTGAATGATGTATTCCCAATATGGATAGGGAATAATGGAACAATCAAATGGCCACCTAACAGTCCTAATTTGACCCCTATGGATTCATTTTTTTGGGGGATTTCTAAAAGATATTATCAATAATAATAATAGTATTCAAGTCATTAAAGACAGTATTCGTCTTGAAATAAACAATCTGAATGTAAATAATGAAGCCATATACGGTGCCATTATAAATATAAGAAGACGTTATCAATTATACATTGACAATAATGGTGGACATATCGAACATCTTATGAGTTATCATTTATTTATATATAATTTTCTAAATAAATCTTTGCTATCTAATTTGTAAAAATATTTGGTTTTTCTCTTCCTCGCTGTAAACCATTTTGATTATTTCATTAAAGAAATGTCACTTATCAAACATAATGGTTGTCATTTTCATAGCTCACTTTAATAATGTTAATTTTTCCATATTTACAGTAACTAGTTGAACTAAGATATTATTCGACGTTTAATAATTCAAAAACGGTATATGGTATGGTATATTTTTGAAATCAGGAAAAAAGGATCATATACGGGGTATTTCATTAAAATATATACAGGGTGTTGCATCATGAGAGGGACATACTCTAATAGGAGGTAGAGAACATCAGTGGTAACCGGAACCTCCCATAGAAATGTCTCATTGGGCCTTCATTACGAGGTTGCTGGGTGTTAAATAATTTTTGGCCAAACCTGTTTTTTGTCATAACTTTGACAGGGAATGAAATAACGGATTCATATTTGGTACGGCTAATGTACTAACGAGCCCCAAGAGGTACATGTATAAAAAAAATATATCCAGGTCCGGACTCACTATAATTTATGTTTCTTCTTTGCATCAATAAAACATCACCCTGTATATATTTTTTTGAAATTTCGATACGATATTCGAAAAGAGCAAGAAAAAACAAACAAAATGGCCTATTTCATTTTTTTGTTACACCTTCGTGGTTATTTAAATACGTTGTTAAATGTGCAAGAAAATGGATTACAGAACCCTATTAAATGAGAGGCACGTGAAATAAATAGTTTTATAACTAAAATTTGCAAAAATTCTATTTAGCCTAGGTGGTCTGGGTGAATCCTAATTCCGGCACGTTTTAAAGGTCCATTTTGGTAAAAAACTGTGGTCCTAATAAGTAATCGGGTATGAAATAACAAAATTTTTAATCAATCACAGTAGGCTTGTTCAAAGTGACAGATAATAAAAAGAAATCTCCTAAACAGTTGAATAATTGTTTGTTAGTAATTTAATGTGTCAATAATCCGCATTTAGTTAGTGAAAACTTGTGAAAATATTTTAACTATGCCAGTAAAATTTACAAACGTGGAATATGCTGACATAATATTCATCTATGGTTTCTGTAATGGAAATGGTAGGTCGGCGGAAAGAGAATATCGGCTGCGTTTTCCTGGTCGTCGATGCCCTAATCATAAAACCTTTAGTACGGTGTTCCAGTATGCAAGACAATACGGAAAGTTTCCTAATTCTGCAGTTGTGGAGCGTGTTTTACAACAAGGTGTGCAGGAACAAAACAATATTATAAACGTAGTTCAAGAAAACCCAAATATGAGCACTAGACGAATCAGTTTGGCAACTGGTATTCCTCATTGGCGAGTATGGAGAACCCTAAAAAGAGAACGTTACCATCTATATCATATCCAGCAGGTACAGCGTCATCAACAAGGCGACGATATCCCCCGCCTGGCATTTTGTCATTGGTTGTCTAACCATCGCCCAGTCATTTACAGAACTTATTTACGGATGAGGCACAATTTACAAGGGATGCAGTAATTAATTCACGAAATAATCATAAATGGGCACAGGAAAACCCACATGCGGTACGCCAACGCCGTTCGCAACACAGGTTTTCTGTAAATGTTTGGGTCGGACTTGTGAATAGACATTTGATAGGGCCACATTTTTTTGAAGAAAGATTGAATGGTGAAATTTACTTTGATTTTCTTCAAAACATTTTACCGAATATGTTAGAAAATATCGGTATAAGAGGCATGTTGTTTCAGCATGATGGGGCCCCACCACATTTTAGCCTTCAAGTAAGAGAACACTTAAACAATGTGTATCCTAATAGATGGATTGGACGCGGGGGTCCACATGAATGGCCACCAAGATCTCCTGATTGTAACCCTTGTGATTACTTTTTATGGGGCCACTTAAAAAACGAGGTTTATAGCATTGAAATTGAAAGTAGACAACATTTAATCCAGCGCATCGTTACAACCTGCGACGAAATACGGAATAATCCAGAAATGATACGTCGAGCAATTGGTGACCTTTCTAAACGCGCAAGAAAATGCACAGAATGTGGGGGAGGACATTTTGAAAATTTACTTTAGTGTCAATTACGTTTTATTTTTAAACACATTTAGTTATTGTTTTGTTATTTATTGTTAATTGAATGGAAAATATTTTATTTATTTAGATTTTAGTTTGTTCTCTTTTCCAATTTTTATTAAGTATAAAATGTTGATGATTTTTTTGATCAAAGTAACTGGTTGCTTAGGCCTAAATGGTTTAAATTATCTGTCACTTTTATTCTTTGAACAAGCCTACTGTGATTGATTAAAAATTTTGTTATTTCATACCCGATTACTTATTAGGACCACAGTTTTTTTTACCAAAATGGACCTTTAAAACGTGCCGGAATTAGGATTCACCCAGACCACCTAGGCTCAATAGAATTTTTGCAAATTTTAGTTATAAAACTATTTATTTCACGTGCCTCTCATTTAATAGGGTTCTGTAATCCATTTTCTTGCACATTTAACAACGTATTTAAATAACCACGAAGGTGTAACAAAAAAATGAAATAGGCCATTTTGTTTGTTTTTTCTTGCTCTTTTCGAATATCGTATCGAAATTTCAAAAAAATATATACAGGGTGATGTTTTATTGATGCAAAGAAGAAACATAAATTATAGTGAGTCCGGACCTGGATATATATTTTTTTATACATGTACCTCTGGGGCTCGTTAGTACATTAGCCGTACCAAATATGAATCCGTTATTTCATTCCCTGTCAAAGTTATGACAAAAAACAGGTTTGGCCAAAAATTATTTAACACCCAGCAACCTCGTAATGAAGGCCCAATGAGACATTTCTATGGGAGGTTCCGGTTACCACTGATGTTCTCTACCTCCTATTAAGCTATGTCCCTCTCATGATGCAACACCCTGTATATACAGGCTCTCCGTTTTATCAGGGCCCTCGAGAATATCTCACTTAATATCGATCGTACAAAAAAAAATATTTTTACGAAAATTGTGCCGATTTATATAACCTACAAAATGGTTTAAAGACATTTGAAATTCATGGCCTACTTTAAGAGTTATGGCGGAAAATATCGAAAATGAGGAAAACGTCTAAGCCAAATATCTCAGTTATTTGAAGAGATACGAGAAAAATTCTAAGGCGAAAATTTTTTGTAAAACAGAGTGTTTCAACGAGGTTTTATTTAATTTTTTTCAAAACCGCTGTATTTTGAGATTTACTCTTCAGGCTGTTAAAAAAATTATTTTGAAACGGGCGGGAAATAGCGCCATTAAATAGAGTATTTTCCTCCTTTTTCAACGATATTTCACATGCCATATTTATTCATTGGTACTACGTTAGTAATTATAAAAACATTTTTTTAAAACCAATATTTTTTTTTAACAAGCATTATACTTGCCGTGGAGAAGTATGATTAAATAAAATGATAAAATAATTCAATAAGTTGTTCAAATCTTTGCTATGATAAAACATTAACACAATTAAGAAGAATAAAGTAAATTCAGGTAACAAAAACAAATTAATAATAAATAGAATATATAGCACACAGAACATTAATATTTATCTAATCCTCAAAATAATTTTTAAGATATCATATCAAGTGTTCAAAGTGTCCACCGCGATTTCTTATGCACAATCGAGCGTGGCGAGGCACTGCATTTAAAACATTACTAAGATTTTGGGGGGTAACTGTAATACATGCCTGTTGAATTCGAGCTTTTAGGTCCTCTACATTTTGCGGTGTCGTCGAAAACAACTTATCTTTAATATACCCCCCTAGAAAAAAATCCATTGGGGTTATATCTGGAGAACGAGGGGGCCATCGAATAATTCCATTGGTACCTATCCAATGTTGAGGCAAAATTTCGTCTAAATAATCCAGGCAAATCTGGGAATTGTGGGGAAGAGCTCCATCTTGTTGAAACTATTGAAACTTGTGTCGATTCTCTTAAAGGTAGGTCATCTAAGAATTCATTAAATTCATTTCTCAAAAAATTTAGGTACCTTTGACCACTGAGGTGACCATCATAAAAATAAGGACCTATTAAATTGGTGCCTAAAATACCTATCCACATATTTATTGAAAAACGATTTTGAAACCCAGTCGGTCTATGCCAGTGTGTATTTTCAGAAGCCCATTATTTGTAATGAGTATTGCGATTAAATAATCTATTATTGGAAAAATTTGCCTCGTCGGACCAAACTATTTTACTACATGTTAATGGATCGGCACGCTTCTTTTCCAACAGCCACCTACAAAAAGTCGTCCTCCTTGATTTGTCCCCCGCTTGTAAATAGTGAACTTTTTTGGCTTTATAACACCGGTAACCATTTTTCTTTAAAATTTTTCTAGCACTTGTTTTATTTATATGACAAGCAATTTGAATTTCTCTTAATGATGTTTCCAAATTTTCTGTATTTTTATTTCTTACATAATTAATAACTCGGTTTACCTTATTTACATTATCAGTAACACTATTCAACCTTTGTCTTCTTTAAAAATAAACCATTATTTTTCAGTTTCGAAGCTAATTTTCTGGACAGAGTTTTATTCGGCTGTAGTGCTTGTGGAAATCTATTTCTATATTCTACTTGAGCTAATCCAGAGTTAAAATTGCATTGGCAATATGTAACGAACATATTATAACGATCAATGTGAGTAAAAATCATTTTTGAACATTCTAAATTCTTAAACGAGTGTGATTGGGTGAGAGTTTAAGTATTAACTGAGATGATCTGTCAAATAATTAAATTGTCAAGTTTGTTCATAGCCAACTATTTTAAAATAATTGAAATAATAGTGAAATCATTAAATACAAACAAATGGATATTATACTTAATTGGTAAAGACATTTTAACTTTCTGAGCAAGGAGTGACGCTTTTATGGAGAACCTCCTCTATACATTGGCATAACTGCGAATACTCTTTCCATAATTGCTCCACGTTGCTTTCTTGATTATTATTTTGTTTTTGTTACCTGAATTCACTTTATTCTTCTTAATTGTGTTAATGTTTTATTATAGCAAAGATTTGAACAACTTATTGAATTATTTTATCGTTTTATTTAATCATACTTCTCCACGGCAAGTATAATGCTTGTTAAAAAAAATTTATTGGTTTTTAAAAAATGTTTTTATAATTACTAACGTAGTACCAATGAATAAATATGGCATGTGATATATCGTTGAAAAGGGAGGAAAATACTCTATTTAATGGCGCCATTTCCCATTGCTGAACGATAGCCGAGTGGGTTAAAGCGCGAGGTGGCAATCGCGATTAATCATACGGACATCGCACCACCGGATTCGAATCCTGGCTCCGGCACTGGCACTATCGGAGGAAATGGTTGTATGTCCGCGTTTTTTCAATGTGTAACCCCCTTCCGCACAAGCCCTGGCTTCTGGAATTGAGGGTTGTCTAATTTCTGTGGTGTTTATTTATTTATTTATTTCCCGCCTGTTTCAAAATATTTTTTTTAACAGCCTGAAGGGTAAATCTCAAAATACAGCGGTTTTGAAAAAAATTAGATAAAACCTCGTAAAAACACTCTGTTTTAGAAAAAATTTTCGCCTTAGAATTTTTCTCGAATCTCTTCAAATAATGGTGATAATTGGCCTAGACGTTTTCCGCATTTTCGATATTTTCCGCCATAACTCTTAAAGTTAAAAGGATTTCAAATGTCTTTAAGCCATTTTGTAGGTTATATAAATCGGCACAATTTTCGTAAAAATATTTTTTTTTGTACGACCGATATTAAGTGAGATATTCTCGAGCGCCCTGATAAAATGGACAGCCTGTATACTTATATAACTTTTTTGTATCCCCTGAAATATGCACGCTACTGTGCTTTTTATAGCATTTTAACAAAATTCAGTCATAACCACACAACTTTTATTTAAACCTTTTTTTTCTCTATAAGCACTAATAACGATTATAAGGGTTAGGTTATTTATAATGAATAACCCTATACTACGAGCCGCAGGAATATCGGGAGACAATTTTGGACCACCTTGTATACGGAAAAGCCGCTTCTGGAACTTATAATTGCGATAAGGGCTCTAAAAAATCCAAACTAAATGGCATTCCCCCATTACGCAGATAGATAACATACTGTGAAACAAATCTTTTGATGATATCCTTCATATCTGTAACTTGTTTACATAGGACAGTCGTTTTTTTTTTTTTCAGGTGGAGGGGCAAATAAAAAATTGTACCCCATAAAAGCGCGCGAGTACAGTGAAAAATGTTAACTTACGATACGTTTTCGTATCCATATCCATCACTGCGCAAATTGCTAGCGTAATTCTAGCCGCGGATCGCGTTAGTAGTAGGCAAACTTGTAACTGGAGAGACGACAAAACACTGCTGGACCTAAAAATACCACAGATGTTTGTGTATTCACACAGATTAAAATATGTTTAAACAAACAATTATTTTTCTATCTCGGATTTTTACAATATATTACTATTATTCCTTCAGAGCGCGGAGCTGTATGCATTAGCTCTGCGTAGTGTAGTGGTTACCAAGTATCTATTTTCGTTCTACAGCCTTTTGGATTTCACGAATTCTTACTGTAAGGGATATGAAATCGGAGAATTAAATGTACTCCATAAATTATGAAGAAATAAGGTACAGGGTGTTCTAGTTAATGTTTCACCAATTAGCTTTAGTTCCATGAACAGTGCCGGATGAACTCCCCACCAAGTTGCCTTGAAAATTCATTTTATCACAAATGAAATGAATGCATATAGTTTCTTCGATTATGGTCCCGAGATCCCAAAATTCCCCCCGTTCAAAAGTGTATTTACAGGGTGTCCAAATAACATAATTACTTACTTAATCACTTACTTACTAAAGTAATAGAGACCTAAAGCAGTGGAAAACAATACAGGGTGTCTCACCGATAACTGAATCGATCGATATAGAGAAAAGTACGCATCAGAAAATTTTGAAAATTTAGATAATTACTAAAGTCGGTGTGGCCAATCCAACTAAAATAATTACAAGCAGCTGGCACTTCCGCTTATACCGGAAGTCGATACCAACTTGCTTATTTCAAATGGAACACCCTATATATTTTAGGGTTTTCGAAAAGGGCATAAAATTCTGAGCCGAAAATATGTAGCATATCCTATATCTAAACCTAGCCGTTTCAGAGATATTTGACATTTTATAGAAAATTTGACAGGTGCAACGGTTTGCAAGAACCGTTATAACTTTCTTCTTGTAAAAGATCCTCATTTGCTTCTTGTCACATAAAAAGAACACCAGGAAAACTACGTTCTACAACTGAAATAAATTCAATAATACCATACCAAGTGTTTCGTTTTTCGCGTTACATTTTATCAACTTCAAACCGCGAAAACTTGTTTAGGTCAAATGGAACACCCTGTATTTTTTTACGCAAGTTGTGTAAAATTGAATTCCCTTTTTTTTTGATATTAGCATTGTGGGAGTTAAACTTACAACTTTTTGAAATATTTGGAATTTTATTAGAAATTCATAAATTGTTGTAATTATTTCATCAAAATAGCCATGATTAGAAACAATCAGCCATTATCTTATGTCAAAAAATGCCAGCACGTTTAAATTATACCAACGAAAACTTTTTAAATTTGTATATTATTTATGGAGAATGTGATAAAGTAATACCAAGAACTTGCAGCACATTTGCTACTCGATATCCACAAAACCGCAAAATAACACTAACACTGTAACATGCGTATTAATCGAATTGAAGATATGGCATGAACTAAAATAGCAAATATAAGATCAATTTAAAATATGATTTCATTTTAATTTAATAATTGCTCAAAATTCCGCCCTCGAACCTCGAGACATTTTTCGCACCTTCGGATTAGTTCCTCATGGGTAGCTCTTCTAATTGAATCCTTGTTTTGAAATGCATTTCTTACTCTTTGCATACAATCTTCAATGGTTGCTAATGGGATCTCATAAACTTTATTTTTAATAGTTCCCCAAATGAAATAATCCAGAACTGATAAATCGGGCGAGCGAGGAGGCCATAAGAAAGGTTCATTATTGGCAATCCATTGATCATAAAAAGTTTCTTGTAAACAATTATTAATTAAATATGCGTTATGTGGGGGAGCACCGTCGTACTGATAAAAAATGTTTCTATGTTCGGCGAGAGGTAAATTTTCTAAATAGTTATTATTCAAATTTTGTAAGATATTCAGATATCTTTCACCTAAAAAAAAAAAAAAAAATTTACCTATACATAGCCGAAGAGAAAATTTAATTTGCCGTTTAAATTTTCCTGATAAAATTGTAATGTCACCACTCTATCGTTTCTTATGGCATAGTAAACATTGAACTGCAAACTTTCTTGAACGTTTCGCTCTCTGAACATATGAGTATTTGAGTCACTCCAATAATGCGAATTGTGTCTATTAAAAAGTCCATTTTTAGTAAATTTTGCTTCATCTGTCCATATAATATTTCCCAAATAAGAATCGTGACCCTCAGACCTTATTAGAATAAACTCACAAAAATTCTGTCTTCTTAGGAAATCTGTTTCTTTTAATCCTTGAACCATATGGAATGAAAACGGGTGAAACTTATGTTTTAAAGATTCTGTGAATTGAATCCTTGCATGGTCCCGATTCCAGAGCAGCTTGTCTTAATGACATCCTTGGAAATGCATGAAAATATCCCAGAATGACCATTTCAATGTTTCCGTCATCAACAATAGGCTTTCTTCTTTGCATTTTTGCCCTGACAGAGCCATAATTTTTAAAATTTTCCAGTATGCGTTTTACAGTGTTTGGTGACGGTTTCCGTTTTTCTGGATATCGAGTAGCAAATGAGCTGCATGTTCTTGATATTACCTTATCACATTCTCCATAAATAATAAACAAATTTAAAAAGTCTTCGTGGGTCTAATTTAAACGTGCTGGCATTTCTTGACATAGGATAATGACTGATTGTTTCTAATCACGGCTATTTTGATGAAATGATTACAACAATTCATGAATTTCTAATAAAATCGCAAATATTTCAAAAAGTTGTAACTTTAACCCCCACAATGCTAATGTCAGAAAAAGGGAATTCAATTTTACACAACTTGACGTAAAAAAATACAGGGTGTTCCATTTGTCCTAAACAAGTTTTCGCGGTTTGATGTTGACAAAATATTACGCGAAAAAACGGAGTTCTTTTTATGTGACAAGAAGCAAATGAGGATCTTTTACACGAAGAAAGTTATAACGGTTCTTGCAAACCGTTGCACCTGTCAAATTTTCTATAAAATGTCAAATATCTCTGAAACGGCTAGGTTTAGGTATAGGATATGCTACATATTTTCTACTTAGAATTTTATGCTCTTTTCGAAAACTCTAAAATATATAGGGTGTTCCATTTGAAATAAGCAAGTTGGTATCGACTTCCGGTATAAGCGGAAGTGCCAGCTGCTTGTGATTATTTTAGTTGGATTGGCCACACCGACATTAGTAATTATCTAAATTTTCAAAATTGTCTGATGGGTACTTTTCTCTATATCGATCGATTCAGTTCCCGGTGAGACACCCCGTATAGGACGAAATCTACCTTTCAACTGGCCCCTGCTATCGGGGTTCTCTTTAATGGAGCACCCCGTATTAATTTAAGTTACTAGTTTTGCCTCGAAGAGCTGTTACAAAAAAAATATCCAAATTTACTTTTAGTGATAGTTTACATTGAAACTCCGATCATTTTCAAGTGTATATAACACATAACAATCCGGCTTGTCCATCGAATATGTTCAATCTGCTGATGTGTTTAGAGGTGTCATAGGTCAACCAGCCGGCTATTAAAACTGGGTTATAAATAAGTTTGTTTTAATATTTGTTATTGACGCGAAAACAATTATCAGGATGAGCCTCGTTAAAAACAATTACGTCATTTAGACAAGGATGGGTGTGTCTCTGGCCTTAAGACCAGTACAAAGTGTAAAAATTGTGCGTCACATTCAAACAACTTTTATTTTGATTTTTCCCACTTCCCTAAATAAGATGCTCCTTAGAAGAGGGTGATGTTGTAAAATAAAAATAACATTGATATTTAAAAATAAAACCCAGATCAAAAACCTACTCAACACGCTTTGAAAATGACAAAATAATTGATCAATCAAGTTCAAAACCCGAGGTATGTAGATTACTATTCACATAATTTATACAACTATGCTAGGGTGTGGTATTAGTGCGCCCGATTTTGGTAACTCGAGATCTGTGCCGATAGGCTGGTGCCAAAATCTTTTTGAAAAAGAAAAAACAGCCGGGAAATTTATTTTATTTTTATTTTATTTTATTTTATTTTACTTTACTTTACTTTACTTTACTTTACTTTACTTTACTTTACTTTACTTTACTTTACTTTACTTTACTTTACTTTACTTTACTTTACTTTACTTTACTTTACTTTATTTTATTTTATTTTATTTTATTTTATTTTATTTTTACACCATCCAACAGTACTTAAACCAATTAACGGATGGGAACATACAACAATAATTACTATAAATATACAGATAGAAAATAAATAATCACGAAATGTCCAAACAGCATTGGCAACAAGTAAATAAAAATAAACACAATTCACAATACGATTAATTCGATAAATACACTTTTTTTTAAAGACCTGTAATTACAATTGAATATATCCAGACTGTCCTGCAGGTTATTGCAGTTTTCACACATAAAGAAAAGGGGGGAAAATTTTAACATGTTTGACCGCGGAGTACTCAGATAAAATGTACACCAGCGACGAGTCTCGACTCTAGGAATATGGAAGTTAAGTTGCTCTAAAAGTTGAGGACAATCAATTTTGTTATTTATTAATTTATTTAGAAAAATCAAGGACTGCGTTTTTCTACGGTCTTGCAAACTCGATACAGAAAATCTGTTTAATAAGTTCTGCTGAGGTATTCCAACATGAGGGTACTGGCCATCCATTTTAAAAGATAAAAACTTTAAAAAACGCCGTTGAATATTCTCCAAGCTTTCAGCGTGAACGTTGTAACCTGGTTGCCATATTATAGCAGCATACTCAAGTTTAGATTTCACAAATGCATTAAAAAGTAGCATTAATACCTGTATGTCGGTGAAACCTTGAGAGTTCCTTATAACAAAACCTAGATTTCTGTAGCCAATCTTAGTAATTTCATTTACATGCAGGGTGAATGATAATTTGTTATCAAATGTAACCCCTAGATCTTTAATCGAGTCCAACCGATTTAAGGTGACATTGTCCAAGATATAATTGAAACAAATAGGTGAAATTTTTTGAGAGAAAGTTACAATATTGCACTTTGCAGCATTCAGGGGGAGATTATTTGATACACACCATTCATCTAATTTACTAAGATTATTTTGCAATTTTAGGCAATCAGAAATATTATTTATTGAGCAGAATATTTTTATGTCGTCAGCGTACAATAAAAAGTGTACATCAAGATTCTCCACAATATCATTGATGAATATTACGAAGAGAAGTGGACCAAGAATGGAGCCTTGAGGCACTCCCGAAGATACAGAAAATTCCTTTGACATAAATCCGCGACATTCAACGAACTGAGTTCTATTAGATAAATATGATTTAAATAGGTCAATCAGTGGTAGAGACAATCCAACTTTTTCAAGCTTTTGAAGTAAGATACCATGATCTAACCGATCAAAAGCTTTGGAAAAATCTGTATAAATTACATCCACTTGAACATTCATATCAAGATTCTGAGCAGTAAATTGAGTGATGCAAAATAAATTTGTTGTCGTTGATCGATTACGCATGAAGCCATGTTGATGAATAGAAATCTGATCCTGAACGTGCGGATACAATATGTCATGTAACGCAATTTCTAAAACTTTGGCAAAATTACATATATTATTGTTATAGCCCTGTAGTTTTCAACATTTTTCCTATCACCCTTTTTAAATACGGCACAGACTCGAGCAGTTAGTTAAGGTTATAACTAAGAGATATGACAAACATTAAATTTCTAAAGGTGATTACTTTCTTATTTCGAGACTCTATTATTTGCAATTGCATTCATATTCTGGTTACGGGGTGTTTAAAAAAGGTTTAAATGACGCATTTGTGGTACTAAAAGAATATTAGTTTTTATGAAATACTAGCTTTGATTTTTGACTATAAAAAATATATTACCAGTTATTCAGTTATGATTTCATTCACAAATTTAATTCATAAAATTTCACTTTCTGAATATTTTACTAGGGAAATTTGCATTTGCAAAATAACAAGTTTATATTCAAGAACTATATATTTTTTGCGTTTATGCAATGACAAAAAAATCACTTCCATTATTTTTCATTTGATGTACTTATTAAGGCTACTGTGTGCCTAATTTTGGACATGTAAAATGTCATAGTAATGTTTATCTTTCAAATGATTCTCTGAGATTTCTCACCAGCGATCTATTTGGTTTTCTATGATTGTTTAATAACGATCCATCCACTTAATTACCTTGCGGTCAGAAACTGTACAGGCCATCGGTCAGTACTAGGTTTAATTAGCCCGTAAACTGGTTCTTATTAAGAAGGGTTTACTTTTCGTCGAGTACTGAACCGGGACGTCTCGCCTGTTTGATTTACAACTGCCCACCTTGTTTTACGTTGTTGGACAGCCATACAAAATTTGGTAGACTGCTTGTTTTAATTATAATCAAAGGATTTTTCCTCAACATTCTATGATTTTTTTACATGGGTATTTAATTCACATTTATCACTTATATTCTATGATGCACAAACATGACATGATTTTTGTCCTTTGTTTTGCATTCGATTCATTATTTGGCTATTAACAACTTTAATTATAAATCATTATTACTTAGCGATTGCTAACAGCTCTAATTATAATTTATCATTACTAGGCCATTGCCACAACCCTAATTACTATTAAAATAACACAGCATACTTTTGTATAAGTTCTTGTTATTGCATTAGAACACTCAGCATATCTATAGTATGGTCATTACTATAGCAGCGCAAATTTTCCTATTATAATAATATTTGATTTCATGTTCGACTATTGTTGCATCAATTATTACGAAATAAAATGGGTTTTTTATGACTATTTTCCCATTCAATTGTTGTTTTTTCTTTCCTATTTACCTTTCTAGCTATACAAATAATTAACTAAATAAATGGTTTCATTTCAAATCAAAATAGAAAACAAACTTCATCTACAACTGTACAATACAATCTTGAATAATAAAATACTACATAAATAACATATGCAATTAACTAGATCTCTCAATTAATAGACGGTGTGTTCAAGTTTACCAGGTATTTCATTAACAGAGTGATTAATTTTCTAAGTCATATAGTATCAGACAGAAACAAGTAATATTAAACTTTATATAAAAAAACCTGTGGTAATTAAAAAATATACTCCGCACATAACGAAATTTGGGTCCTACACTAACAAAACTAGACGATCACGCAAATGGTCAGTTTTACTTGTTTATCCTTTAGATAAATAAATAGTAATAAATATACTGGTGACATAATTACCAGGATTTCTTTTGGTAATTAAACAGAGTACCCCACAACCACTACAGCTGTTACCAGCGCCTTCTCTAAATTTTTTAAAATCCAACATACTAAAATTAGTTTTTGGGTGAAGCAAGCAAGGAGCAGAATATAAAAATTGTGTTTGTAATTCAAAAAAGTTGTCATTTACACCGATAATACCGCTTTGCCGTGGACACATTGTATGACAATACATTGTTTCATTCAAATTTCTAATTGACAAGACATTTTTAATATTTTTTTTGTTTTCAGGCCTGCTATATTTCTAATTAAAATAAGCAAGACAACATATAATCCCGGAGAAACAACAGGATAGTTTTAAATTATTTAGTTTTGTTAGTGTTAAATGGAAATAAAATTAGACAGAATATCTCGAACCATGTGGCATGTTCAGCAGAACGACGACGTGACATGCGAAGGGCTTGTAAACGCAAACACACTGAAAAGTTGACACCACGTTAGTTTCCCGACTTTCCCGGGTAAGTGATCCATATATTTTTACGTTAAACATCATTCGTGTAGACCTTGACAGGGTTTTTTGAAACACATCAAACAATGAAATCTACACGTGCGAACAAGAGCATCGGCAAATTTATTATGACACTCGAATACAAATGCAAAGGCCTTATCAGTTACATTAAGTGAAATAAAAACGCGGGCTATCTTCGGGCATTGTTAACTGTTGTAACACAAACAAGCTTCGGTAGTTTGGAGCATAAGAGTGGTTTTCCACAATTAAAAAAAAACTGCAGGGTGAGGAAGCATTGTTACCCCGGATTCCAATTCAGCGCTTCACAACACATAAAGATGGGTTAGTCGAGTCATAAGACCAGCCCACTTTTTGTTTCACATGCATACAAAACAAAAGTAGGCTGTTTTTTTAACTAGACCAACTTTTCGTTATTAGGCTGGTGCCAAACCGGATTTTGAAGGCTAAAAAAAAATTATTAACAGGCAAGGACTAGCCGGAAAATTTACTTAAGGTTGTAATTAAGAGAAAAAACAAGAATTAAACACGAGTAAAGTGAAATTGTAAAATGGGGGTGCTGCTTATTAGGGGTTGAAAGTGTTTTTTTGCGATTTTCGGCGAAACGTGACCGTGCCCTTCACGAAAGTTCTAGATAATAAAAAACTTAAAATTTTCGTATAAGGCATTTTTCAACATAACCAATTTTCCGAGAAAATGGCGGAAAACCAATTTTTCGGTTTTCTATTTTTTTGTCTCGTAAAAATAATTAAATTTACATGAAATTATGTGAAAGTATACCTTTTTATGCATTGAAAAAGCATGATTTTTTTTTAATCCGGGAAACAAGTAGTTTCCGAGATATTTACATTTTTCGAAAAAGAAACCAAAATCTTCCACGGAAAACTTTATTGGTGTTTTTTTTTTTATTTAAATATTCTATCTGGGCTCATTTTAACCGTTGAAATGTCTACTTTAAAATTGTCTATATACCGGGTGTTAGAAAAGTATTAGAACGGTGGGAAATCTCGAACAGTTTGCAACAAATCGAAAAATAAAAAAATACGTGTCAAAAATTTTTCAAAAAACTATCTACTGATACCAAAATGATCTCCCCGCCCACGACCCTGTGGGTGGGGCGAGGGGAAACTTTAAAATTTCAAATGGAAACCCCTATTTCTTATTCCGGAATCGGATTCTACGGCAAAAAATACGTAAATTTTATTCCGGACATTTTTTTTCGATTCCTGCATAGTGCCGCTGTAATCGCAAAAAATGAAAAGAAAACATTACTGTTTCAAGAGTAGCGTCTTGTACCCATAAAAGAACGTCCAATTCAAAAACTGAAAAACACGTATTTGTTATTTTTACGAAATCTATCCAATGACATTGGATTCGACTCTCCCACCCCTAACCCAGTGGGTGGGGCGGGGGCAACTTAGAAATTTGTAATGAAAATCCCTATTTTTTATAGCGGACTCGGATTCTACGGCCAAAAATACGTGAATTTTATATCGGGCATTTTTTTCGATTCTCGCAAGGTGTCGCTGCAATCGCACAAAATTGAAATAAAGCTTAAGCGTCCATAAATTTGTAAATATTTACAAACTCTAGCTACTCGTGCTGACAAAAAAACATTGAGTTTAAAAAACAATATCTGTGATATCTTGGTTTTTATGAATGTTTTTTTAAAAGTGTTCTTAATAACGCTATTTGTTTTGTAGAGGCAGGAGCGCACTTTTGTACGGAAAATTTATTTCATTTTTCATTAGTTCTCGCGTTTTTTTCTGCATAATGGCTACTTTAACAGAGAAAGAGAGAGTTTCTCTTTTAATGATGCGAGGGTGGGGCGATAAAGAAAGGTCGTATGCTGAAGTTGTGATTTTATTCAACGAAACTTTCCGTGTAGATCAAGTGGGAATTTCGAAATCTACTGTGTCCCGTACCATCAAACGATTCCTAGACACAAAGACAAATAAAAATCGCCCAAAATTTGGAAGACCAAAATCTGAAACATCGGAGGCTCGGCAAATGGAAGTGGCCCAGGCATTTGTTGAAAATCGAAGGTTATCAATCAGAAAAGCCAGTCAACAGCTTGATATGAGTGCATTTTCAGTTCATAAGAATTTGAAACTTTTGAAATTTCATCCTTACAAAATTTACCTTTACCAACAGTTAAATGAAGATGATTTTGATCGGCGACTTGAATTTAGTGAATTAATGATGGAAAGGAGTAACCAAAACCCAAATTTTTTGTCATCTTCTACTTGTCTTCTCAGATGAAGCAACTTTCGAATCCAGTGGAAAAGTTAATCGCCATAATTTCAGATATTGGAGTGACGAAAACCCTCACTAGATGCTTGAAACACATGCACACGCAGTATAGACAAAAATTAAATGTTTGGGCAGGAGTTTTCAGGGATCAAATCATAGGACCGTTTTTCATAGATGGACATTTGAATGGAGAAAAATACTTGGAAATGCTGACAAATCAAATAGTTCATGCAATACAAGAGATTGCTGGTGATGAGTTCGATAATGTTTGGTTCCAGCAAGACGGGGCTACTCCACACTATCGGGATATTGTTAGGGACTATTTGAATAGTACTTTCGAAAATCGATGGATAGGTCGAAGAGGAACTATTGAATGGCCAGCAAGATCTCCCGACCTTGCGCCACTTGATTATTTTGTTTGGGGCTACGTGAAGGGTAAGATTTATTTCACTAAACCTCGTGATTTGGAAGAGCTGAGGCAACGCATAATAAAAATTTTTGCAAAAATACCACCTCAAATGATAAGAAGTGCTATTGAAAATTTTTACGTTCGTCTCGGACAATTCCAAGAAGTCAATGGGCACCATTTTGAACAGCTGCTATAATCTTGAAATTAAAACCTGCTAGTGTAGCAGTTAAGCTGTAAACTAATTGCGTCAACTGGCCGAAATCCTCACCTTGCCTTAAAATGGCTGAGTTACCTCCTTGCCTTCACTGGCTCGGATCAAGAACTTGTCTGAAGTGGCTGAATTAATAGGTAAAACCACTGTTAGATTTTTTAAAATCGAGTTTTTTATTGCCCTGTAAAAAATGTAAATTGAAAATTACTAGCTGCTAATAAATTTACAGAATGTTAATAGTTGTTGTAATTTCCGCACGACCGTGTAAAATCACTGTTCTCAAAACAGCTCGGGAAATCATTCACTCTGAGATCAGTAGTTTTACTGTTCGTATTTTTTTAAGTATGCGTTCAAAACTTTTATATTTCCACTCAATTTGTTGCGATTGCAGCGACACCTTGCGAGAATCGAAATAAAATGCACGTATTTTTGGCCGTAGAATCCGAATCCGTTGTAAAAAATAGGGGTTTCCATTTGAAATTTTAAAGTTTCCCCTCGCCCCACCCACAGGGTCGTGGGTGGGGAGGTCTTTGGTATCAGTAGATAGTTTTTTGAAAAATTCTTGACACGTATTTTTTTATTTTTCGATTTGATGCAAACTGTTCGAGATTTTCCACCGTTCCCATACTTTTCTAACACCCGGTATGTTTGATGGTTGATTCGTTATGAAACGCTTTAAAATTGAGAAAAGCAAAAAAAAATGACGAATTTTTCAATATTTTTTATTATTTTCAATTTTTTTTATTATTTATGTATATAATGGATTAAATTTCAATGACAGAATTTACTTCCATGTAATATTACTAAAGTTGAATGCATTTAATTGAAGAAAGTGGCGGAAATCATCATGAAACTTATGTCATTAAAACAATTAAGATTTGAGCATTACCAACTGGCAACTAACAAATCTACTTCGAAAAACTTCCCCCAGGGCGAGCGTAGGTGCGTCTTTACTATGTACATACTTCGGTATGCGATGTAAAGCAACGACAGGCGCGGTTAGTACTTGGATTGGTGACCATTCCAATGGAAACCGCGTTCTCACCTCACACATCTTCCAGCGGCTTGTATATCAGTGTATGCGCGGAAGCTATACAACCTTAGGCGAGGGTTGTATAGGAGATATACCATCCTTCGGAGGGGATGTAAAGCCGTCGGTCCCTTGTCTATTAAATGTTAGGCAAGTAAAAGATCCCTACTCTTCTTAAGGGAAGAGGTTCGGCAAAATTCCTGGTTGGGGGTAGCTCGTCTACAGGCGTCGGTGTTAGGCCTCAGTAGCGGAAATAGGCCGACGTTAAATAAATGTATAAAAAAAAACTTCCCCCAACTGATGGAGCAGCTGCACAACACTCCTATAGAGTTTATTACCAATTGCAAACTTGGCTTGGTTATTTAGGGAACAAACCAGATAACAAAAAAGCTAAGCAACGGGGCTGGAACGAACATCTAGGTAGATTCGTAGAATTTATTCCGGACAGTTCAATCTTAATTCCCGAGAAATTATTAAAAAGTATTAGCTGCAGCTGTGAAAGTGATTGTAATGAACAAAGATGTGGCTGCCGAAAACACGGCATAAAATGTACCAATATATGTAGTAATTGTCATGAGAACTGCTCAAATAGAGATAAAAAAATGTTTGAAGACTTAAGTAATTCGGAAGAGATTATCTATGAAGAGTCGCGCTATTTAAATTGAAGAGCTCACGGACGTCGATAATCTTGAAGCTCCTTCGAAATTTTAAAGTTTTATTGATAAAGAAGAACAACCTCAATGCAAAAGATCTAAAATTCATTGGAATTTTATAATTCTTTCACAAATTTTGTATTTCCATAAAAGATATGACAAAACAATGCTTTTCTAAAGACGAAGCGAGTCAAAATTTGTAAAAAAATAGCAATAAATTAATTGTTTTAATAATTATTTATTCAAATTATTTTATTCAAATATACCTAAAATCGTTATACCATTTATTTAGTGAAAAAATAGTAAAAATATACATTAATAAAATTGCACACTAGGCTCTTAACTGTAGCTTACGACTTTCAGTACGGTACGGTGCATTGCCATGAAAAACTTTAGTTTCAGAATGATTTCCCTCACTTTCTTCATTTAAATTCATTCAACTTTAGTAATATTACCTTGAAGTAAATTCTGTCGTTGAAATATAACCCATTATTTACATAAATAAAATAAAAAAATTGAAAATAATAAAAAATATTGACAAATTCGTGACTCGAAGAGTCATTTTTTTGGTCCTTCTCAAATTTAAACCGGTTTCATGAAAAATAAATCATCAACATATATAAACCATTTTAAAGTAGACATTTCAACGGTTAAAATGAACCTGGATAGAGTATTTAAATAAAAAAAAAAAACACCAATGAAGCTTTCCGTGGAAGATTTGGTTTCTTTTACGAAAAATGTAAATATCTCGGAAACTACTTGTTTTCCAGATTAAAAAAAAATCATGCTTATTCAATGCAAAAAAAGGTATACTTTCAAATTATTTCGTGTAAATTGAATTATTTTTACGAGAGAAAAAAACCGAGAAATCGGTTTTCCGTCTAATAATTTTTTTTTTCAAAAAGGTATTGGCACCAACCTGCATGAATTTTGACGCGCTGAGTTCGAATCCGTAGTCAGAACTGCTCCATTACACTCCAGTTTTTCTTAATTGTGGTAAACCACTCTTAAATTCCCAATTTAAAAGTGGTTTTTGCTTCCTAACTTGCACAGTAAGTCAAAACAATTTTTAAGCCAATTTCCAATTTTAACATAATTATGAATAGAGATTTTTTTTATTCTTTATTAAGAAAATTCAATACGGAGAGTTAAGAAGGGTTTCCATAAAAAAAAAAAAACATGATTTTTTTCACACCTCTGTCGAGCAGATTTAACGCACCCTTATAGGGGAAAGTTTGTCCAAGCTCTTTCAGGCCGTGTATTTTACATAGAAGCAGGACCGTGAATTATTATTATTATTAGCCGTTACTCGAGTCCGAGTATAAAAATGTTACAGTCGATAGATTGTGTACAATAAGAAACAAGTAAAAGGTGTAGTCTATTGTAATTCCCATTCATCTACGGACTATGGCTATAGAGGCCAATTCGGGAGAGCACATGTCGACCGCAGTCAGGACAAACATAGACCTGGTTAGGTCTTGGATTCGGCCTTCTTGCAGTAACACTTCCCTGACAGCTGGCCACAACCCCTCGCCACTCGGCTCTGTCCGCCGCAAGCTGCTCCCACTGCTCGTCTGCAATACCGCAGGATTTTAGATTTTCATGGAGAGCGTCTTTGAACCTCTTTCGTTGACCGCCACGCCTTCTTCTACCGCTTAGCAATTCACCATAAAGTGTACATTTAGGAAGGCGGTTATCATGCATACGATGAACGTGACCTGCCCATCTTAGGCGTGCTCTTGAAATAAGCACCTCAATTGGAAGGCTGTTTGCTCTCCTGAGTACTTCCACGTTTGATATGTGATGGAACCAACGGATTTTCATCATACTTCTGAGGTGTCTTTGCTGAAAACGTTCTAATTCTTTCACATGACGACGGTAAGTGACCCAGCTTTCACATCCATATAGCAGTGTTGGAATGACAACTGCTCTGTAGACAGCCATTTTCGTTGACAAAGCAAGGTCGTGGTTGTCAAATACTCTCTCTCTAAGTCCCCAGAGTGCTCTAGATGCAGCGTTAATTCTATTGCGAATCTCGCTGTCGATGTTTGCTTTGTCATTAACAACGTTGCCTAAGTAATTGAACTGATCCACCACTTCAAGAGAATTTCCGTTAAGTGTAATGTCTATTTGGTTCACTTGATGAGGAGTTGACATAATCTTAGTCTTTCCAATGTTGATTTTAAGTCCCAAGGAATCATAGCTCTGGGCATACACATCTAAAAGTTCTTGAAGCTCTTCCGGCGTAGAGGCTAAAAGTGCACAGTCATCCGCATACTGGAGATCACAAATGAATCGTGTGCGTGTCTTCGTGAAAGCTCTAAAGCGCCCTATGTTAAAGAGACCGCCATCAAAACGGTATCTGAGACCTATTCCTCTGACTGTCAGTTTGTTGTCAACAATAATTGTTAGAGCAGTGGTAAACAAATTAAAGAGTAGGGGTGCCAGGACACATCCCTGCCTAACTCCAGTGAGTGTTTGGAAAGGTTCGGTTGCCTCATTATTATACATAACCTGGGCGTTGTTGTTTGTATGTAGACTGCGACATACTTCCACAAATTTTCTAGGGATACCTAAGCGGAACATAATTTTCCAGAGCACTTCCCTGTCCACCGAGTCAAACGCCTTGGTTAAATCAGTGAAGGCCATGTGAATTTCTCCTTGATGTTCGAGTGCTTTTTCTTGAAGCTGTTTAAGTGTGAAGATTAGGTCCGATGTGCCTCGGTTTGGTCTAAAGTCACTCTGTGTTTCAGGAAGTAACTTTTCCATAACAGTTGTTAGCCTATTTGCCATCGCTTTAGTGAGTATCTTCCCTCCAACAGCCAGGAGAGCTATACCCCTGTAATTTCCACAGTCCGCAGCGCTCCCTTTGTTTTTGAAGAGGTTGATTAAAAGTGTATCACGAAACTCCTGCGGAGCTTGACCACTTTCCCACACGACATCAAATATTTTATTATATTATATTATAGCTTATTATAGCCGTCTTGTCTTACACCCATTTTTCGCGCTCCGCATGAACTTCACCCGTACATTATAAAAATGAAGAGGGTGTGCTTTGCTATCTAGGACATTCCTGCCTTGCGGATTATTCAACGATCTTGAAATAATTTTGCATTGAATTCCTTACGCTTCTTTTGTTTAAAGCGTCTGCCAAGGCTCGCTGTGTGATTAACGATTTAGTTTCGGTTCGAGTTGTAATATGCCACGGCCACGCATGGGGAGACAAAAAATCTTCGCGTGTCTTACGAAATACTCGTCGAATTAGCATTTTGACAAAAAAAAATGGCACTAGGTATAAGCCGAATCCAGGAACGAGACCTATTTCATCAAAATAGGTTAATTTGTTTATGAGTCACTGCAAAAGAACATGCTAAAATGGCTGTTTTTTCAATTGTTAATAAACAATAGAAAAACATGATTCATATACTTCTTACCACAGAAAAAGAATGCCTGTGTAGAATAGAAAAGGCACGCGAAATCGACAGCCATATGGTGGAATGGTTTTTGCACAATAAATTTGTTAATAAAATTTTGACTTTTTTTAATGCTCATTTCTCAACGATATGGCGGTTCTGCAGCAATCTGCGAATGCGCAAATTAGAGTTCATGATTTATACTATCAATATCGAAAAAGAGCTAAATAAAGTTTTGGTTTTAAATTATTGAAAACAATTATCAAAGTTAAACAAATAAAATATCTCTTCAGTGATGCATGGTATCGAAATGCTGACAGAAGCATATGGTAGCTGACATTTTTTCGCGTTAAAAGCGTTAAAAAAAAGTTAAAAAGTTATTAACAAATTGATTGAGCAAAAACTATTCGACCATATGGCTCCCGATTTCGTGTGCCTTTTCTATACTACAACAGCCTTCCTTTCCTGTGGTAAAAATTATATGAAACATGTGTTTCTATTGTTCATTAACAATTGAAAAATCAAGCATTTTAGCATGTTTTTTTGCAATGACTCATAAACAAATTAACCGATTTTGATGAAATAGGTCTTAGACCAGGGCCAATCCTGTTTACGGCAATAAAAATTCTTAGTAATAGACGATCAATTCTTAGCAGTATGC
This sequence comes from Leptura quadrifasciata, assembly GCA_963675555.1. Taxonomy (NCBI): domain Eukaryota; kingdom Metazoa; phylum Arthropoda; class Insecta; order Coleoptera; family Cerambycidae; genus Leptura; species Leptura quadrifasciata. The sequence continues at coordinate 98,041,014 of OY776680.1, read as the reverse complement.
GAATGGTCGGAAAATGTAGTTAATGGTGTAAATAATTAAGGAAAAATCGTCCAGACTGAGTAAAAGTTCGGGAAGGGGGGTTGGGGTGGTAATGTATACGTTTTTAGGGGTTGGTACGCTTTTGCGAATTGCGGCTAAACTATGCATCCTATCGAAAAATGTTGAATATGAAAGTTGTAGATAATGAAAAAATCTAAAACTTTCTAATTGATCATTATTGACCATAACCTCGAAATTATCGAGAAAAATGCAAGAAACCGTTTTTTCGGTTTTTAATTTATAACTATCGCAAAAATGTTTATATTTTCATGAAAATTGGTGAAAATGTTCTCTTTTGTGTTTCAAACAAGCCCACAAATTTTTCAAAGCGAAATATTTAATTTTCGATGTTTTATGGAGTAAATAAAAAAAGAGACCTAATTTTCAATCGAAAAATTTGATTAGCAAATTTTCGATTAATGAAGTTTACTAGTGCTCATTTTTTTCGTTGAAATCTCAACTTTAATATAGAATTATCATGAATTTCTAATAAAATCGCAAATATTTCAAAAAGTTGTAACTTTAACCCCCACAATACTAATATCAGATAAACGGGAATTCAATTTTACACAACTTGACGTAAAAAAATACAGGGTGTTCCATTTGACCTAAACAAGTTTTCGCGGTTTGAAGTTGACAAAATGTAACGCGAAAAACGGAACATTTGGTATGATATTATTGAATTTATTTCAGTTGTAGAACGTAATTCTTCTACCACGGATATTAAACGAGATATTGTGTGGCTCTCGTAAAATAGACAGACTCTGTATATATTTGTAACTTAACCCAAAAATTAAACTGCAATCCATGCGCGCTAATTCAATATCCGTTCAAAGATCTTACCTGCATTTTATTACTTTATTATTGGAGTGGTACGTGGTGCCTAGATTACATAGATTTAGCGATCCAAAGTCATAAATTTGGTGCCCAGTTTGCACCCGCCGATGATAATTTCTTCAGTGTATAAATTTTTTTTTGCATAATTCCTAAATAATGTATTTCTCTAATACTCATCCATCAAGCAATGAAATATAAAGCAATTTTTTTGCATTTGTATCTTTCATTTGTTTTTTTTCAATTTTATATGATTATTATCAAGGAATGTATATTCGTTTATTTTTTCAACCGCTTAATACAAAACTGGGATTTCTGTCCACAAGGTATTCTCAAACCTACTCCTAAATTCCTTTGAGGTGCGTCGTTCAGGATGTTTACAAAGGAAATACCCAATCTCTGTAATATGCTTGTTTCGAATAAACATACCGCCTTAATTCGATCACGATTCAAACGATTAAGTTCGTGGCGAGCCCGTTTGTTGGCGTAATAAAAAAATCTTTCGGCCGAGGTCAGAGGGTCTGCTGCGGGATTGACCCATAAAGCCTCTTCACGTTGTCACGAACTAAAGTGGGCATTTGATTTTCCGTAAGGAGCGTCATAAGGTTTCATTATCTGTCCCCATTTCACTACTCAATTCGCTTGTCCGGTCCCGCACCACAAATATTATGAAAATTGAATCGTGCAACTTGAAAAGACCCTCATCCATTCAGCATTGACGGCGGCAGGATTTATAAAAATATAAAATTGATAAAGTTGATGGTTTGGGAGATATTTGCAAATACCGAAAAATGGTACCTTCTTAGGGCCACAAGGGCCAACGCCGATTTCGCTCGAGGGGAAAAACTTGGGAGAGTAATATCTGGGTCCAAATAAAGCGATTAAAGCAATTTCCAGCTTCCCACTAATTATTTCCTTACCTGTCGCCTGGCCTATACATATTAATGTTCTGTGTGCTATATTCTTTTTATTATTAATTTGTTTTTGTTACCTGAATTTACTTTATTCTTCTTAATTGTGTTAATGTTTTATTATTGCAAAGATTTGAAGAACTTATTGAATTATTTTATCGTTTTATTTAATCATACTTCTCCACGGCAAGTATAATGCTTGTTAAAAAAAAATTATTGGTTTAAAAAAAATGTTTTTATAATTACTAACGTAGTACCAATGAATAAATATGGCATGTGATATATCGTTGAACAGGGAGGAAAATGCTCTATTTAATGGAGCCATTTCCCGCCCGTTTCAAAAGAATTTTTTTAACAGCCTGAAGAGTAAATCTCAAAATACAGCTGTTTTAAAACAAATTAGATAAAACCTTGTTGAAACACTCTGTTTTGCAAAAAAATTTCGCCTTAGAATTTTTCTCGTATCTCTTCAAATAACGGAGATATTTGGCCTAGACGTTTTCCGCATTTTCGATATTTACCGCCATAACTCTTAAAGTAGGCCATGGATTTGAAATGTCTTTAAACCATTTTGTAGGCTATATAAATCGGCACAATTTTCGTAAAAATAATTTTTTTTGTACGAACGATATTAAGTGAGATATTCTCGAGGGCCATGATAAAATGGACAGCCTGTATACAAAATAACAAAAATAAACGTGTAGCAAAAAGAGCATGTAGGGCATTGTAGGGTGTTGTATCCAAACCGTCCAACACCATCAGAAAATACGTTCAAAAATATTTACCAAAAAGTGAATAATACCTCCAGTTTTAGTAGAAGAAAGTATACTTCAAGCAAACCAGGAAGAACAGCCAGATATACTAATTCGTTTCGAAGGTAAGCCCATTCATATTTATTCGCGAATAGACTTTTTTGAAACGTATTATTTTAAAAAAAATTCTGAATGTAGTAGGTATAAATAAATAATGCAGTCGATGAATTAGGTAAAAGTTATACCAAGATCCAACGTACGTTATAAAAAATAATAACTAGAGACCATATAAAATTTACCCAAGTTTTAACAAAGGCTCATAAAAGGAAAAGTCTGGGCTTTTGCCGTCAGATGATTCAATAGTGGGATGAAGATCTCGATTTTTTTACTAAAATATTATAGACTGATGAATCATCCTTTTCTACGGCAGGAGTTTTTAATAGGAAAAATCGAAAGTCGTGGGAAAACAAGCACAACAGAAAAAGATTGGTAAAACAAATAAAAAAATCTGGAAGAAAAGCTGTTAGCGTTTGGTGCGGAATTTTCAGAATCAAAATTGTTGGGCCTATATTTTATGATTATACTTTAAGTGGAGTTACCTGTCTGGAAATAATTATCCCAGAAGCAGAAAATATTCTGTTGCAGAATTTTCCGGAATCCGAACTTGATGATATGATTTGGATGCAGGATGGGGCAACTCCGTATAGTGTCCTGCCCGTTCGAGATCATTTGAATAATGTATTCCCAATATGGATAGGGAATAATGGAATAATGAAATAGCCACCTAACAGTCCGGATTTGACGCCTATGGATTCTTTTTTTTTTTTCAATTTCCTAAATAAATCTTTGCTATCTATTTTTGTGTACGGTATTGTACTGTTGATAGCATTTGAACAAAACTCAGTCGTAATCGTACAACTTTTATTTAAAACTTTTTTTCTATAGGCAATAATAACGATGATAAGGGGTGGGTAATTTATAATGAATAACCCTGTAGATATAAATGCTCAACTGGTTCTGCGACAATTTTTCCACCGCTGTAAAATTTTTGCCCGTTTTTCTGTATGAGCGTTTGAACCCCACCGAGACGCTCATGGCATAAAACAGGGAAACCGAACGCGGCTTTAAAAAACAAACAGCACGACCCATTAGATCCTATTTTGTTTTTCAATTTAAATAGAAAAACAACTCTGTCCTAGTTCAGAGAAGTTAATGAGAACGTGTAACTATCCACGGTGTTCACATTCAGGCGCATCAGAGAGAGAGAGAGAGTTCACAACAACGTTCCCTCTGGGAATGAGGATTGCTTTGTAACGTAAATAATCAAAATGAACTGCTAAATACCGTGTTTCATAAACGCGAAAAGCACACAGTGGAAGAATCATAATTATGATCCTCTCATCTGTTATACAAATAGAAAGAACTCTTTCACGTATAACATTATATTTTAAAATAAATGCGACATCAGTGAAACATGATTGCTAAAATTCTATGATCTGGAAGATCAATAAAAATTTGAACGTTTTTAAATTAGGTTTTATTAAACATTAACTAATAGCGCAGTCAAAACAGCGCAAAAAATCAATATAAAGGAACTTTCTCCATAAGCAATTTCATAGTTGAATCCTGTTGAGGAGGTGCTCACCCAAAAACTGTTTGTACTTCAAAGACGTTGTGCTCCAATTATTATTAGCAATTTAATTTTTTTAGCAACGTTTTTCAACCTAAAAATGTAAATAACTCCAGATATATAGGTCCAATCTCTGTAATTAAACACAATTTTATGCCATTAAGTCCGAAGCAAGTTTCAGCGGATGTAATATGGTTTCAGCATGATGGAGCACCATCACATTATCGAATCGATGTCCGGAAATACCTCGACTTAACATTTCCAAATCAGTGGATAGGGATGCGAGGATCGCTACAATGACCAACACGTTCTCCTGATCTTACACCCTTAGATTTCTTTCTTACCGTTAATTTTTGCAATAAATATTAAAACCATAGCATTTCCGAATAGAGAATGAAAAGACTTTTCAAATGAGATATCACAAGCCCCTATATTTCCCATTTAAAAATTTAGTGGTTGCAACTGGCACTCGAAGGGATGAAATTTGTACATTATCGACGCGTCTCGGGATTTTCTATAAATATGCACAATAATTGAGATACTGAATTTATTCTACTGTTTCATACTGTATACTGAATCGGAACTGAATCGATCGATATTGAGAAAAGTACGTATCAGAAAATTTTGAAAATTTAGATAATTACTAATGTCGGTGTGGCCAATCCAACTAAAATAATTACAAGTAGCTGGCACTTCCGCTTATACCGGAAGTCGATACCAACTTGCTTATTTCAAATGGAACACCCTATATATTTTAGGGTTTTCGAAAAGAGCATAAAATTCTTAGTCGAAAATATGTAGCATATCCTAATTCCTAAACCTAGCCGTCTCAGAGATATTTGACATTTAATAGAAAATATGACAAATGCAAAGGTTTGCAAGAACCGTTATAACTTTCTTCGTGTAGAAGATCCTCATTTGCTTCTTGTCACGTAAAAATAACACAAGGAGAATTACGTTCTACAACTGAAATAAATTCAATAATATCATGCCAAGTGTTCCGTTTTTCGCGTTACATTTTGTCAACTTCAAACCGCGAAAACTTGTTTAAGTCAAATGGAACACCCTGTATCTTTTTTTTTCGTCAAGTTGTGTAAAATTGAATTCCCTTTTTTCTGATATTAGCATTGTGGGCGGTAAAGTTACAACTTATTGAATTATTTGCGATTTTATTAGAAATAAATGAATTGTTGTAATCATTTCATCAAAATAGCCATGATTAGAAACAATCAGTCATTACCTTATGTCAAAAAATGCCAGCACGTTTAAATTACATCCACGAAGACTTTTTAAATTTGTTTATTATTTATGGAGAATGTGATAAAATAATAGCAAGAACTTGCAACACATTTCCTACTCGATATCCAGAAAAACGGAAACCGTCACCAAACACTGTAAAACGCATACTGGAAATTTTTTAAAATTATGGCTCTGTGAAGGCAAAAATGCAAAGAAGAAAGCCTATTGTTGATGACGAAAACATTGAAATAGTCATTCTGGGATATTTTCATGCATTTCCAAGGATGTCATTAAGACAAGCTGCTCTGGAATCGGGACTATGCAAGGATTCAATTCACAGAATCTTATTAAAACATAAGTTTCACCCGTTTTCATTCCATATGGTTCAAGGATTAAAAGAAACAGATTTTCTAAGAAGACAGAATTTTTGTGAGTTTATTCTAATAAGGTCTGAGGGTCACGATTTTGAGCAATTATTAAATTAAAATGAAATCATATATTAAATTGATCTTATCTCTATTTTAGCTAGCTCTATTAGCTATTTTAGTTCATGCCATATCTTCAATTCGATTAATACACATGTTACAGTGTTATTTTGCGTTTTTGTGGATATCGAGTAGCAAATGTGCTGCAAGTTCTTGATATTGCTTTATCACATTCTCCACAAATAATAAACAAATTTAAAAAGTTTTCGTTGGTATAATTTAAATGTGCTGGCATTTTTTGACATACAATATACTGATTGTTTCTAATCATGGCTATTTTGATGAAATGATTACAACAATTAATCAATTTCTAATAAAATCGCAAATATTTCAAAAAGTTGTAACTTTAACCCCCACAATGCTAATATCAGAAAAAAGGGAATTCACTTTTACACAACTTGACGTAAAAAATACAGGATGTTCCATTTGACCTAAACAAGTTTTCGCGGTTTGAAGTTGACAAAATATAACGGAACACTTGGTGTGATATTATTGAATTTATTTCAATTGTAGAACGTAGTTCTCCTTGTGTTCTTTTTACGTGACAAGAAGCAAATGAGGATCTTTTACACGAAGAAAGTTATAACGGTTCTTGCAAACCGTTGGACCTGTCATATTTTCTATAAAATGTCAAATATCTCTGAAAGGGCTAGGTTTAGGTATAGGATATGCTACATATTTTCGACTCAGAATGTTATGCTCTTTTTGAAAACCCTAAAATATATAGGGTGTTCCATTTGAAATAAGCAAGTTGGTATCGACTTCCGGTATAAGCGGAAGTGCCAGCTGCTGGTAATTATTTCAGTTGGATTGGCCACACCGACATTAGTAATTATCTAAATTTTCAAGATTTTCTGATGCGTACTTTTCTCTATATCGATCGATTCAGTTCCCGGTGATACACCCTGTATAGAACTACAATTATGCCAAAGACGTGAAATCCGGATTTCGAAAACTTACGAAAATAGCCGGGTGTCTTCATTTTAAACGTGACACGCTGTAATACACATTATAGAAAAATAATAAATTTATTTATGCATTTTCAAAGTTCATGCATCTTCCTTATTATTTAACAAGTAGCGAAGTGCGCGAGAAGCTGTCATCTACCGGCTAATTGAGCTGTGGGATGTACGAATAGCGTAACTAATGATGAATTTCAACTTCCTTGTTAATATATGCAGTAAATTGTTTTGCTAGTTGTTCGTAATTAATATATACAGGGTGTTTCAGTTAACATTCCCACAGCCTCTCGTAAACTTATAAATATATTTTTATTCTGTAAACGGTAATAGATTTCTATGGTTAATGTCTTCTTCAGGAAGTACAATTTACTATTATTACATTATCACCAGATATGGCGCTGCAGTTTAAAAATATTTTTCGATTCGTCAGATCTGCAATAGTTTTTGAGTTATTTTAATTTTATTGCCTAACTTTGGAGTGTTGTAATTTTTTTTAATTGCTGTAACTTTTTTGCCTGCTGTAAGAGAGATAAATTGTGATTGTTTATTTATTAACTGTCAGAAGTTTAATTTTCGACTTGCGTGTGGCATTTTAAGAATACATTTGTAAAATTTGTTCAAAATGCAGTCCATATTAATGTTGACAAAGTTAGTATGTTATTAATTTATGGAAAAAGCAATAAAAATGCAAAAGCATCCAAACAAACGTATGTATCCATTACAATTTTCAAACAGACCACAACACGATCGCAAGACTTTTTCCAATTTGTGTAACAATTTATTACAATATGGTAGTTTTGAAAAGTTAAAACGTGAAAGAATACAAACAGCAAGAACCCAGGAGAATACGGCTCTAGTTTTACAAACCGTTGGCAATAATGATCCCCACTCATCACTGCTACAAATAAGAGATTCCACCATATATCACTATCGTCGTGCCAAAGAATCTTAAAAGAAAACAAGTACTTTACAGATAAACCATACTTATGACATCATTTACTGCCTACGAACTATGATCGTCGCTTAACCTTCCTTGCCGGGTTTTCTGTTCCTTATGGAGGAAATTGTAATTTTCTTAAAAATATACTTTGGAGTGATGAAAGTAAATTTCACAGTAACGGCATAATTACAAAACATAACTGTCGATATGCTTGGAAAACAACCCCAGATAGATGATTCGAACAAGAAACGAAACTGTGTTCAACGTAATTATGGTGTGGTTTTTTAAATGGTTATATTATAGGTCCGTTTATACCGAGTGACACAAGAGACATGTAACACTCCGTAGCATGTGTATTTAAAAAGATATTATTTTGAAATTTGGGGCACATATATAATGCGTGATTGTTCTTTTTTAAGTATAAAAATTTTTCCCACCACTTCCGGTTTCACCGGAAGTGACATCTACTCTGTTATTTTAAATGGCACCCTGCATATTTTTTTTACCTATCTGATTCGTCTCCAGATATTCTTTTCAACCATATATCGGAACACGGCATTTATTTTTAAAATGACAGTTAATATCAATTTTAGTTTGTTAAGTTTAGGTGGCCCTGATATGAACCTTGGCAGATATTGGTACGTAGTGTGCCGTGATATCGAAAGACCTCTGATATGCCACTTTGTGCCTCATATTTTTTTGGGAATAACCAGTAGCTGAACAAACTAATAAGATCTAACTTAAAAAAAATATCTTTAAACAACCCACGATATCATAAAAACCAAGATAGGAACCCATTTTTTTATCACCTAGTTAAAAAATACTTATTTATCTTTTATTTTTGTCCAATACAATTGCTGTGCCTATCCTATTTTACTTTCTTCATTAAAATTAGTATCGAATGTTATTGCATAGTAATGAATATTGTACTTCAACAAAAATATTTAGTAAGCAGGCGGTGGAAACAAAATAAAAGTAGGTAAAACGATTTTTTTAATAAATAAGAAACATCAGTAATACACATTTGAACAAAATTGATGAAAAACCATTACACTATGTAATACATTTTTACAACGAATGAATGAAATTAATATGAAATATTTACTGAAGTACTACATACAAAAGCATTTTTTACTGCAGATAATGTTGTCCGTTATTATCTCTGCACAATCGTGTTTTTGTGACGGGCCCTAAGCATGTTATCTAACTGTAATTCAGTAATCCCATCGATTGCTCTTCTGACTCATTTCCATGTCTTTTCTGTTTGTTGGTGGAGTTCTATAAACGTTTTCCTTGAGGTGGCCCCATACAAAAAAATCAAGCGGCGTAAGGTCTGGTGACCTTGCAGGCCATCGAACGAGCCCATTTGTTCCCATCCAGTTTTCTCCAAACCTTTCATTTAAATAATTCACCACAACTCTGCTGTTATGTGGTGGAGCCCTATCCTGTAGAAAAAATATTGGGTTAACATTAGGCGGCAGTTCTTCCAAAAAATCTTGTATCTGGTTTTGCAAAAATCCCAAATATCTTCCTCCATTTAATGGACCATGAAAAATTATTGGTCCAATAATTCTTCTGCCAATTACTCCTAACCATACATTAAAACTAAATCGCTCCTGATATGCACTTTCTCTCATATTTCTGGGATTTTCTTGTGCCCAATAACGGTGTTGTTACGATTAATAATCTCAAATTAGTGAACCTGGACTCGTCGGAAAATAAAATTTGTTCATGAAAATCATTGTCCAAATTGTGTCTGTTCAGAAACCAATTGCAATAGTTCAATCTTCTTTGAAAGTCATTTTCGTATAAATGCTGGTGTATTTGGTACTTCTATGATTTAAATTTGTGTTTTTTCAAAATGCGTCGAGCTGATTCCCGATTTACACCGGTTTGGTCCTCAATCTGTCTTATCGAAATCGTGGTATCTGCCTCGACAATTGCAAGTACATTGATTTCCGACTCTTCATCGATAATGAAATTATTTTCCGGTACATCTGGTTCACTTCTGAATTGCTGTTCAACTCTTACAAAATAGTTGTTTGGTGGATGAATTCTTTCGGGAAATCTTTCTTGATATGTCAGCAGCCCGCCTGCTATTTTTCTTACATTCGCCATAGATTAGTAGCATATCTACTTTTTCATTTCGTGAATACATGGCAAAACAGAGTTAAAAACGTGATAACTTGGGTATAATTTAATGAAAAGTACTTAAATTGCTGCCAAGTAAACAATTCTTAATTGTCAAATCAAAATGACGCCTCGTTTTACCTTCCTTTTGTTTCCACCGCCTGCTTACTATTTTTGTTGCAGTACAATATTCATTACTATGCAATAACATTCGATATTAACTTTAATGAAGAAAGTAAAATAAGATAGGCACAGCAATTGTACTGGACAAAAATAAAAGATAAATAAGTATTTTTTAACTAGGTGAAATAAAAGAAATGGGGTTCCTATCTTGGTTTTTATGATATCGTGGGTTGTTTAAAGATATTTTTTTTAAATAAGTTAGATCTTATTAGTCTGTTCAGCTACTGGTTATTCCCAAAAAAATATGAGGCACAAAGTCTCATACCAGAGGTCTTTCGATATCACGGCACACTACGCATCAATATCTGCCAACGTTCATATCAGGGCCACCAAAACTTAACAAACTAAAATTGATATTAACTGTCATTTTAAAAACAAATGCCGTGTTCCGATACATGGTTGAAAAGAGAATCTAGAGACGAATCAGTTAGGTAAAAAAATATACAGGGTTCCATTTAAAATAACAGAGTAGATGTCACTTCCGGTGACTACCGTTTACAGAATAAAAATATTTTTTTTAGTTTAAGAGATATCGGCTGTGGGAATGTTAACTGAAACACCCTGTATACAGGCTGGTCCCCGGAGAATAACAGCGAGTTGTCTTCAAGGAAATCCACCGACATTGACGGGCCTCGCTGAGGTCGTCGAGGAAGGACACGCTCTTATTAGCAATCATTTCGCTTCACAAACTCTTAATAGTAAATAATTATAATCATATATTTAACAACATTTTTTATTCAACATGTCTATAATTAATTTTTTATATATTGCAAACTACTGGACTCGTTAGATAGTAATAGTAATGAATACTTGGATACAATGTGGTTCATTTGTCAGGTTTGAAAGTCATGGACTTGCGGAGGACAATAATTGGTGGGATGTGTCACAGACACAGAAAAGAAAGTTCAGCTCCCATGGCACAGAATCACAGACAAGTTCCTCAATTTTGAGCAATTATTAAATGAAATCATATTTTAAATTGATCTTATCTCTGCTATTTTAGTTCATGCCATATCTTCAATTCGATTAATACGCACGTTACAGTTTTAGTGTTATTTTGCGTTTTTATGGATATCGAGTAGCAAATGAGCTGCAAGTTCTTGATATTACTTTTATCACATTCTCCATAAATAATAAACAAATTTAAAAAGTTTTCGTTGGTATAATTTAAACGTGCTGGTATTTTTTAACATAAGATAATGACTGATTATTTCTAATCATGGCTATTTTGATGAAATGATTACAACAATTCATGAATTTCTAATAAAATCATAAATATTTCAAAAAGTTGTAACTTTAACCCCCATAATGCTAATATCAGAAAAAAGGGACTTCAATTTTACACAACTTGACGTAAAAAAATACAGGGTGTTCCATTTGACCTAAACAAGTTTTCGCGGTTTGAAGTTGACAAAATGTAACGCGAAAAACGGAACACTTGGTATGATATTATTGAATTTATTTCAGTTGTAGAACGTAGATCTCCTTGTGTTCTTTTTACGTGACAAGAAGCAAATGAGGATCTTTTACACGAAGAAAGTTATAACGATTCTTGCAAACCGTTGCACCTGTCAAATTTTCTATAAAATGTCAAATATCTCTGAAACGGTTAGGTTTAGGTATAGGATATACATATTTTCAACTCAGAATTTTATGCTCTTTTCGAAAACCCTAAAATATATAGGGTGTTCTATTTGAAATAAGCAAGTTGGTATCGACTTCCGGTATAAGCGGAAGTGCCAGCTGCTTGTAATTATTTTAGTTGGATTGGCCACACCGACATTAGTAATTATCTAAATTTTTAAAATTTTCTGATGCGCACTTTTCTCTATATCGATCGATTCAGTTCCCGGTGAGACACCCTGTATACTTTTTTCTCATCATCCCACATTGTAACATGTTTTTAATTTCTTTTAGTGACAGCCGTTTTTTAAAATAATGATTTATATAAGAGTATATCGAAACGTCTTACCGGCTTATATCCGGACCGCCCCTAAAAAAATACTCCAAGTACTTTTAAATATTCAGTATTTTTTATAAAATTTAAAAGGGTCACCACCTACTCTACTTTGAATAATTTTGTTAAATAACTCCATCAAACATGCAGTCTCATTATTTATTGGATTATGATCATGCTATCATGACCATGCTACATGCTATAAAGTGACAAGTGGCCCTAGAATTTTGTAAACAATCCAATTAATTCAAAAGTGCACTTCAACAAAACAACAAATAAATAATCACATCTCTTATTTTTTCTCTGAAAATTCTGTAAAACATATTTATCGCCATGTCGACACAGGCTACGGAATTACTTCTACCACAAACGTTCGAAGCATATAGACATGAAACATCAGTTCATAAGTGAAGCTGTAGGTAATAATTTTATTCCTGTTAAGTACTCGTCGACAAACGAAATGCCAACTGATGTTTTAACAAAATTTCAGAGAAACACAACAAATTTTTTAAGTTATTGGGCATTTCTTAAATGTTGCGTGAGGCCATGAGGGTGTTAAAATAATCAACGTTTTACAAAATATTGTATTGGTATTACCAACTTTGGGGGTTGTATGATTTGCGAAGGTGGTAGCACTGTTTTAACAGGAAATGTACGTTATCTTTTATAAAATATAGTTAGTTATCTTCGATCGTCACAGAGTTAGAACCGTTATTTTATTCCTTCCTCTTTTCCTTTGTACTTTGATAATTTACATACTGTTTAATACATTCAATAATAATAATAATAATAATTACACTAAGATACAGGTATAACATACACAGTAACTTGAGTAAAGGGCGAAGTTTAGCTAGTATATCTAGCTATTCTTACACTTAACCCACTTGTTCTCATTCTTTTATTATATTTAACATATTAAATGTCACATATCAGATTCAAACATATTGTTTAATTTCTACAGATCAAAATTTAGTTGTATAAACTGTTAGTTAAGATATGTAAAATTGAAACATTCTGATCCATCATTTCCAATGTCTCCTCCGGTTGCATCATTGCGAAGGATTATGAATTTTTTTTAAAAAATTAGTTTTTTTGACCCATCGTTTTTTGATAAATTATTTTTTCACATATTTATTTTTTAGGTTAGAGTGCCCAGTAAATCGCGCGCACTTTACTATATCAACAGCGCTTAGTGCTCGAAAAATTTAAGCACTTTTTTTCAATGCTTAGTGCTCGCGAGCAGTCTTTGTGCACAGTTCTGCCCGAGATGCTGTTTTATGGTATTAGCTGCGAAAAATCATTGAATTCACTTATCCAGAACACTTATTTTACCAAATTCGATACTGCGCTGTGCCACTACGTAGAAAATTACTGTAATTTTTCAAGTACGTGCCCGATCGCAGTTTGTTACTTCCGAGTTGGCTACCGAACCATATTTCCATACGGCATAATTTATTATCTCGTATCGTTCACTGTTTATCTGTCATCTTTACCTGATTACGTGCCTACTTTACAAATGACTTCATCAGAATGCCGCTGGTTAGGTTCCTTTTCCTCTTTGCGAGAGTACGTCATTGCCTGGCCGCAGATAAGTCATTTACGTCATCTGCGGTCAGGAATGCATTTATATTTCTTGTTATCGAACATGAGATGTTATTTAAAAACACTACGAGGACAAAATGCTAACATATTCATTCAACATTTAAAAAATGTATTTAAGCCACTGCACTAGTCCAGTGCCAATAATTTTTTGTCAAAAAAAAAATTCTTAGCAGTATATGGATGGTCGGACAACTTAAGATAAATGGGGCAATATCGATTGGACCCCAACAAATAACCAGAAGTAGGGTGGGGGTGGAAATAGTTGTCTTTCTAGGGGTGAAACGTGTTTTTTTTCAATTTCCGGCAAAATTAGACCTCCTATCGAAAAAAGTTTCATGCAAAAGTTGTAGATAATTGAAAAATCTACAACTTTTATTTCAACCATTTTTCAACAGAATTTTAAAACTACTGAGAAAAAGGCCCATAACCAATTTTGTGGTCGTGCGGAAAGCCAGGGACAAGTGGGTTGCATGCGAGCAGCAGAAACGAACAAAAGGAGCTACGCTCGCGATGGAGACCGCGTAGCATGAGAAATGCCTCGCCATAAATAATATTTCAATGACATTATTTTCAATTTATTCTTGTCCATGGAGCAAAAAAAATTTCTTGCATAAGAACGGTCATTTTTAGCAAATTTTTATATAAAATTATTGTTTAAATGATTTGTCTTTCAACAACCCGAACCTTAAACAGGTAATCAAAGTTTCCTTGTTTGATATTAATTAATTCATTAATATGACCATTTTGCATCACTCTCGATACTTCATTTCAATAAACAATGAAGAATTCGTGACTTCTACGAAAAAATCGATCTTGAAAAATGATTGTTTTGGTTTTTCACATTTTTGACAATGTTTTTCCACAGTAACAGATGATTTTTTTGCACCATCTTAAAAAAGAGGTTTCAATGAAAAAAATTGCGTCCTGAAATTTTCAAAAATCTAAATTTTGTTAATCAACTGTTTTGATTGAAAATTACGCCTTTTTTCCAAATTAAAAGTCGTGTAAAATCAAAAAATAAATATTTCGCTTCAAAAAAATTACAGTTTATTTGAGACATAAAAATGTACATTTTCACCAAATTTCATTAAAATCGAAAAAATTTTGTGGGAGATAAAAATAAAAAAACAAAAAATTGGTTTTTAGCGTTTTCTCAATAGTTTTGAGGTTATGTTGAAAAATGGTTGAAATGTCTTTCAATTATTTACAACTTTTGCATTTAACTATTTTCGATAGGAGGTCTATACAGGGTGTCTCACCGGGAACTGAATCGATCGATATAGAGAAAAGTACGCATCAGAAAATTTTGAATATTTCGATAATTACTAATGTCGTCGTGGCCAATCCAACTAAAATAATTACAAGCAACTGGTACTTCCGCTTATACCGGAAGTCGATACCAACTTGCTTATTTCAAATGGAACACCCTATATATTTTAGGGTTTTCGAAAAGAGCATAAAATTCTGAGACGAAAATATGTAGCATATCCTATACCTAACCTAGCCGTTTCAGATATATTTGGCATTTTATAGAAAATTTGACAGGTGCAACGGTTTGCAAGAACAGTTATAACTTTCTTCGTGTAAAAGATCCTCATTTGCTTCTTATCAGCAAAAAGAACACAAGGAGAACTACGTTCTACAACTGAAATAAATTCAATAATATCATACCAAGTGTTCCGTTTTTCGCGTTACATTTTGTCAACTTCAAACCGCGAAAACTTGTTTAGGTCAAATAGAACACTTGTATTTTTTTACGTCAAGTTGTGTAAAATGGAATTCCCTTTTTTCTGATATTAGCATTGTGGGGGTTAAAGTTACAACAGAATTCAATTTTACACAACTTGACGTAAAAAAAAAACACGGTGTTCGATTTGACCTAAACAAGTTTTCGCTGTTTGAAGTTGCCAAAATGTAACGCGAAGAACGGAACACGTGGTATGATATTATTGAATTTATTTCAGTTGTAGAACGTAGTTCTCCTTGTGTTCTTTTTACGTGACAAGAAGCAAATGAGGATCTTTTACACGAAGAAAGTTATAACGGTTCTTGCAAACCGTTGCACCTGTCAAATTTTCTATAAAATGTCAAATATCTCTGAAACGGCTAGGTTTAGGTATAGGATATGCTACATATTTTCGACTCAGAGTTTTATGCTCTTTTCGAAAACCCTAAAATATATAGGGTGTTCCATTTGAAATAAGCAAGTTGGTGTCGACTTCCGGTATAAGCGGAAGTGCCAGCTGCTTGTAATTATTTTACTTGGATTGGACACACCGACATTAGTAGAAATTTTCTGATGCGTACTTTTCTCTATATCGATCGATTCAGTTCAAGGTGAGACACCCTGTATAGTTTTACCGGAAATCGTAAAAAATCACATTTCACCCCTGACAACACCCCTTTTTCCATCCCCACCCTACTTCTGGTTATTTTTCTGGGAGATTAAAATAAAAAATCAAAATGGTAATGGGCCTTTTTCTCAATAGTTTTAAGATTCTGTTGAAAAATGGTTGAAATAAAATGCAGATCTTTCAACTGCCTACGACTTTTGCATTTAACTTTTTTCGATAGGAGGTCTAGTTTTGCAGAAAATTGAAAAAACCACGTTTCACCCCTAGAAACAACTTTTCCACCCCCGCCCTGCTTCTGGTTATTTGTTGGGGTCCAATCGATTTTTCCATTTATGTGCCATTAATCCCAAATTTTCCGACCATCCATATACCGATAAGAATTTTTTTTGAAAAAAGAAATTATTGGCATTGGACTGACTATACGCACAAGTTTATTATTATAATAAAATTATGCTCAGCTGATATTTAAATCGATCACAAACTAAGACGTACTCTTATGTCGAATTCTCCAAAATGCCCACAAAACCGTTTATACGCACAAGTTTATTATTATAATAAAATTATGCTCAGCTGATATTTAAATCGATCACAAACTAAGACGTACTCTTATGTCGAATTCTCCAAAATGCCCACAAAACCGTTTTCAGGCTGTCAAATGATGACGTCACTACTAGTACTCCATTGCTGATGTTTTGAGGTTTTCCAGATTATCTCTGCCAATTTGTAACTTCCTGATTTTTCCCGGTTTCCAGCTTGCTGTGCGCTCTTTATAAGTCGTAGAAAAAATATATTAGTCACTAAATATGAGACGAATTATTGAACCGCCTGTGGAAAATTTCGATGGTCCTGAATATGAGGCACACGTCAGGAAGATCCGATCCCACTTCAGCCTTCAATTACTATGATTGGATTCCTTACCACCGAAAACACCTGTTCCTTAATCCACCCCCGTAGGTTTGTATCGTGCCCAAACACGAAGAACATTAATTAGCATATTATATTTCAATAATAAATCAAGTAGGTATACACGCGAATATTTGATATCCGCCAACCAGTCGCATGACTGAACTCCGCTAACCAGATTAAAATTTTATTTATTCAAATTCCAGGGCGGAACGATGAGACTCTATGTTTTTCGTTTAAAAGCCTGTCTGTAAATCAAATTATGCCGTAATTTATTGTTCGCGGTGAATTAAACGTGGAACAGGTACATAACGAAGATTATTATTATTATGGATATTATTTTTTGGGCTGCGGCTGGAACTTCGTGCACAAAGTGCGTCGTGTTCTGCGTGAACGAATTTCTGGGGAGCGCGAGCCGCTTGCAATTTTAAACAATAAATATCATGGATTCAGATGGTTGAAGAGCGTTCACGTTTTTTAATATTTTAAAAAGTTTATTTACATACCGGGTAACAACGAGATTAGTCCCCTTTCTAGGTGGATTTTAGGAATACGATTTTGAAATTTTGGCATATCATTTGTGACACAATAGGCCACATTTTTCACTCATTAAGTGAAAAATATTACTTCCGGTCCAACCGGAAGTAGCAACAACTTTTGAGTTTTAAATATCAACCTATATACAGGCTGTCCATTTTATCAGGGCCCTCGACAATATCTCACTTAATATCGGTCGTACAAAAAAAATTATTTTTACGAAAATTGTGCCGATTTATATAACCTACAAAATGGTTTAAAGACATTTGAAGTCCATGGCCTACTTTAAGAGTTATGGCGGAAAATATCGAAAATGCGGAAAACGTCTAGGCCAAATATCTCCGTTATTTGAAGGGATACGAGAAAAATTCCAAGGCGAAATTTTTTTGCACAACAGTGTGTCTCAACAAGGTTTTATGTAATTTTTTTCAAAACAGCTGTAATTTGAGATTTACTCTTCAGGCTGTTAAAAAAATTATTTTGAAACGGGCGGGAAATGGCGCCATTAAATAGAGTATTTTCCTCCCTTTTCAACGATATATCATATGCCATATTCATTCATTGGTACTACGTTAGTAATTATAAAAACATTTTTTTAAAACCAATAAATTTTTTCTTAACAAGCATTATACTTGCCGTGGAGAAGTATGATTAAATAAAACGATAAAATAATTCAATAAGTTGTTCAAATCTTTGCTATAATAAAACATTAACACAATTAAGAAGAATAAAGTAAATTCAGGTAACAAAAACAAATTAATAATAAAAAGAATATAGCACACAGAACATTAATATTTATCTAATCTTCAAAATAATTTTTAAGATATCATATCAAGTATTCAAAATGTCCACCGCGATTTCTTATGCGCAATCGAACGCGGCGAGGCACTGCATTTAAAACATTACTCAGCATTTCGGGGGTAACTGTAATACATGCCCGTTGAATTCGAGTTTTTAGATCCTCTACATTTTGCGGTGTCGTCGAAAACACCTTATCTTTAATATACCCCCATAGAAAAAAATCCATTGGGGTTATATCTGGAGAACGAGGGGGCCATCGAATAAATCCATTGGTACCTATCCAATGTTGAGGCAAAATTTCGTCTACATAATCTAGGCGAATCTGGGAATTGTGGGCAGGAGCTCCATCTTGTTGAAAATGTTGAAAGTTGTGTCGATTCTCTAAAGGTAGGTCATCTAAGAATTCATTAAATTCATTTCTCATAAAGTTTAGGTTCCTTTGACCACTGAGGTGACCATCATAAAAATAAGGACCTATTAAATTGGTGCCTAAAATACATATCCACACATTTATTGAAAAACGATTTTGAAACCCAGTCGGTCTATGCCAGTGTGTATTTTCAGAAGTCCATTTGTAATGAATATTGCGATTAAAAAATCCATTATTGGAAAAATTTGCCTCGTAGGACCAAAGTATTTTACTACAGATTAAGGGATCGGCACGCTTCTTATCCAACAGCCACCTACAAAAAGTCGTCCTCCATGGTTTGTCCCCCGCTTGTAAATTGTGAACTTTTTTGGCTTTATAACACCGGTAATCATTTTTATTTAAAAATTTTCTAGCACTTGTTTTATTTATATGACAAGCAATTTGAATTTCTCTTAATGATGTTCCAAATTTCTGTATTTTTATTTCTTACATAATTAATAACTCGGTTCACCTTATTTACATTATCAGTAACACTGTTCAACCTTGTCTTCTTCTTTAAAAATGAACCATTATTTTTCAGCTTCGTAGCTAATTTTCTGAACAGAGTTTTATTCGGCTGTAGTGCTTGTGGAAATCTGTTTCTATATTCTACTTGAGCTAATCCAGAGTTTTAAAATTGCATTGGCAATATGTAACGAACATATTATAACGATCAATGTGAGTGAAAATCAGTTTTGAAAATTCTAAATTCTTAAATGAGTGTGATTGAGTGAGAGTTTAAGTATTAACTGAGATGATCTGTCAAAAAATTAAATTGTCCAGTTTGTTCATAGCCAACTATTTTAAAATAATTGAAATAATAGTGAAATCATGAAATACAAACAAATGGATATTATACTTAAATTAATTGGTAAAGACATTTTAACTTTCTGAGCAAGGAGTGACGTTTTTATGGAGGACCTCTATACATTGGCATAACTGCGGATACTTTTCCATAATTGCTCCATGTTGCTTTCTTGATTATTATTTTGTTTTTGTTACCTGAATTTACTTTATTATTCTTAATTGTGTTAATGTTTTATTATAGCAAAGATTTGAACAACTTATTGAATTATTTTATCGTTTTATTTAATCATACTTCTCCAAGGCAAGTATAATGCTTGTTAAAAAAAAAATATATCGGTTTAAAAAAAAAGTTTTTATAATTACTAACGTAGTACCAATGAATAAATATGGCTAAATATGTGATATATCGTTGAAAAGGGAGGAAAATACTCTATTTAATGGCGCCATTTCCCGCCCGTTTCAAAATATTTTTTTTTAACCGCCTGAAGAGTAAATCTAAAAATACAGCGGTTTTGAAGAAAATTAGATAGAACCTCATTGAAACACCCTGTTTTGTAAAAAATTGTCGCCTTACAGAGCTGTGACCAGTACTCAATGAAAGTACTGGGAGTAACCAGTAAGCAGTATCTAACAATTTTTGTTTTACTTGCAGTATTAAGTACCATTATATTTCAAAAGTACTTGAAGTATTGAGTAATGTACTTAAAATTAAACATTTGCAGTAGCAGTATTAAGTAAAGTACTCTTCAAGTATTTTCAGTATTTTAAATACTTAGAGTATTTTATAAATACTTGCAGTACTTTCAAGTACTGCAAGTACTTTACTTTTAGCAGTAACCTCTGATTTACATATTTTAAATTACTTGCAGTATATTTATAAATACTTTTCTAAAAGCAGTATAAGTACTTGGAGTAGTTTTATTATCACTGGGAGTACTTTGTAATACTGGGAGTACTTTCTACTACTGGGAGTACATTAGTAAAATACTTGCAGTACATTATGATTTTGCAGTACTTTTTTTAAGTAACAAGTAATACTTCATCAAAAATTGCAGAAAATAAGTACCCGGTACAAGTACATTGCAAATGTACTGGAAGCTTACAATACCAGTACAGAAATATTAAAAGTACTTAAAGTAAAGTACTTAGAGTACCTAAACTACTGGAGTACAAATTTGCAGTACATTTTTGTACTGAAGTACTCAGCTCTGTCGCCTTAGAATTTTTCCCGTATCTCTTCAAATAACGGAGATATTTGGCCTGGACGGTTCCGCATTTTCGATATTTTCCGCCATAACTCATAAAGTAGGTCATGAATTTCAAATGTCTTTAAATCATTTTGTAGGTTATATAAATCGGCACAATTTTCGTAATAATATTTTTTTTTTTTGTACGACTGATATTAAGTGAGATATTCTCGAGGGCCCTGATAAAATGGACAGCCTGTATAACAAGAAATTTTTAACACTTTTTTAAAATTATTGCCATAATTTTACAGGAGATGTTCAAAGTGACGTCCATCTTCTCAAGGCAACTTTGGATCTATTCTCTCATAGATCCTCTCACTCTACCAAAAATTGCTGAATTCTTGCGGGTTTGCTGGCATCTTTCTTCCTATCCTATGAAGAAGGGAATAGGAATAGCATGTAAGACATTGTAAATGGCTCTATAAGTATTAATCCAACGAATTAAGGTCTGGACAACGGGGTGGCCAAGGCTGGCTGCTAATACATTATCTACATTTGTCCAAAGATATTTAAGGAAATAATTTTAACTCTTTGGCACTTTATATGATAAAATTTTCTTAAATTTGTACGAGGAATATGCCTCCGCATTTATAACGTTATGATACACCCTGTATAATTATAACAATAATAACGCAGTTTTTTTGCCAAATAAAAATACACATTTCTACATTAAATACGCAAAGGTAGACAAATAAATTCAAGGGTTACCTAGTGAACAAATTATGCTAACAGCACAGTTTGAACGTTGGGTTAGTTTTTTGTTATTTCAGCAAAATATTCCTGGCTGAGCAAACGTATTTACGTTTCACGGTGGATTAAATGCCGCGCAATCCCCGTTCTTTGCAGCATTCATATTCATTTATCTGAAATTTATGTAAAGTGCGGGTAGTTCAGTTTTAGCGGTCCCAGCTTTGGCTCTCAGGTAAATATTCAAATGTTGTTAGGAGAAATCTCGCGGCGCTCCGGGGCTGTGAGAGAGCCAGCCGGCGCGGCGTGGGGTTATTTAATTTTCAAAGCACTTTGAGCGCGAATTCCACCGGCTTAATTTTCTACCTTTAATAATTTCCACTGTGCTTATTCAAACAACTTATGTCTTCCGCTGTCACCGCCCAATGCCGTAGGCACGAGGCGGCATCAACGGGGAGGCCCACGCGACCAATCGAGTGAGTTTTTCTCAAGAAAATATTTGTTTCACGCAGTACCAGAAAAAAATAGGACAACTTTTTTTTTGTAAATCTGTCTCTATTTGAATATGTAATGAGTAGCCGAAATAAAACAGATATCACTTTTAATTTATTTTTTATTCTAATGCTGTAGTTATTGCTATAGTAAATGATGGATGCGCCAATATCCATTGGCTTGATGACGGTCTCGATAACTAGGGCCGAGTAGGACTACTACTCTTTGCTCCTAGATTATCTCTGTAGACCTGGACTGGCCTTCGTGATAGGTGGGCCCGCTTACTTCTACCAGACCCAGCCCGCAAATGCGAGATGTGTCGTGGTATTTTCTGCGGACCTCCCCTGGTCCTGGCTCTTCAACCTCGCTGGCAGAGGTCTCTTCTGGCGCTCTTCTTGTCTTGATATTTTCTTTCTTCGCCAGCTTGTCACCCCCGTGGGTAGTCATCGGTCTAGTTGGGTTTTAGGAAGTTTTGGCTGGGATTGACTGCCGGTACGTAGGACACAGTAAAGGTGTGTCCTACCCCGGATCATCGGAAAGGTAAGGATGTTAATGAGACAAATTGCACTGCGTTATAACATTAACAAAAGTTTGGTGTGTAACATTTTAAGAAAGTGGAGAATAAACGGTACGATTAGTAGAAATCCTGGATCAAAGGACAAAGGATATCCTACTTAACAAGAAACTAACTATTAATATTTCGTTATTGCACCATTTCTATTTATAACTTCTGTAAGTCTGTTTGGCATAGAATTAAGTAACCATATACAATAATCATTAGTAATTATATTTTCCCATGCATTATTTACTATTTCCAGTAATTCTTCTGCATTCCGTGGTCTCACATTTCGTTTTTGGATACTTCTTACGAATAGTCCCCATACTTCTTCCACAGGGTTAAGATCTGGACTACGACTGGGCCAGTTAAGAACATTGATGTTGTTATCTTGGAACCAGTTAGTTACGGTATGAGCAGTATGAACAGAACAATTGTCTTGTTGAAATATGAACTCATTATTAGGAAATAATTGTGACACAGAAAGGAGCATAATATTGTCTAAAATCCTAATATACATTACACTATTAAATCGTTCCTCAATATGCCACAAAACACGAGGACCACGTGCCGATATCCAAGCCCACATATTGACGGAAAATCTACCACTTTTATCATTGGTAGATATACAGGGTGTCTCACCGGGAACTGAATAGATCGATATAGAGAAAAGTACTCATCAGAAAATTTTGAAAATTTAGATAATTACTAATGTCGGTGTAGCCAATCCAACTAAAATAATTACAAGCAGCTGGCACTTCCGCTTATACCGGAAGTCGATACCAACTTTCTTATTTCAAATGGAACACCCTATATATTTTAGTGTTTTCGGAAAGAGCATAAAATTCTGAGTCGAAAATATGTAATATATCCTATACCTAAACCTAGCTGTTTCAGAGATATTTTATAGAAAATTTGACAGGTGCAATGGTTTGCAAGAACCGTTATAACTTTCTTCGTGTAAAAGATTCTCATTTGCTTCTTGTCACGTAAAAAGAACACAAGGAGAACTACGTTCTGCAACTGAAATAAATTCAATAATATCATACCAAGTGTTCCGTCTTTCGCGTTACATTTTGTCAACTTCAAACCGCGAAAACTTGTTTAGGTCAAGTGGAACACCCTGTATTTTTTACGTCAAGTTGTGTAAAATTGAATTCCCTTTTTTCTGATATTAGCATTGTGGGAGTTAAAGTTACAACTTTTTGAAATATTTGCGATTTTAATAGAAATTCATGAATTGTTGTAATCATTTCATCAAAATAGCCATGATTAGAAACAATCAGTCATTATCTTATGTCAAAAAATGCCAGCACGTTTAAATTACACCCACGAAGACTTTTTAAATTTGTTTATTATTTACGGAGAACGTGATAAAGTAATATCAAGAACTTGCAGCACATTTGCTACTCGATATCCAGAAAAACGGAAACCGTCACCAAACACTGTAAAATTTAAAAAAATCATGGCTCTGTCAAGGCAAAAATACAAAGAAGAAAGCCTATTGTTGATGACGAAAACATTGAAATAGTCATTCTGGGATATTTTCATGCATTTCCAAGGATGTCATTAATACAAGCTGCTCTGAAATCGGGACTATGCAAGGATTCAATTCACAGAATCTTATTAAAACATAAGTTTCACCCGTTTTCATTGCATATGGTTCAAGGATTAAAAGAAACATATTTCCTAAGAAGACATAATTTTTGTGAGTTTATTCTAATAAGGTCTGAGGGTCACGATTCTTATTTGGGAAATATTATATGGACAGATGAAGCAAAATTTACTAAAAATGGACTTTTTAATAGACACAATTCGCATTATTGGAGTGACTCAAATCCTCACATGTTCAGAGAGCGAAACTTTCAGGAAAGTTGACAGTTCAATGTTTACTGTGCCATAAGAAATAATAGAGTGGTGGCATTACAATTTTATCAGGAAAATTTAAACGGTAAATTAAATTTTCTCTTCTGCTAATATGTATAGGTAAATTTTTGTTTTTTTTTTTTAGGTGAAAGATATCTGAATATCTTACAAAATTTGAATAATAACTATTTAGAAAATTTACCTCTCGCCGAACATAGAAACATTTTTTATCAGCACCACGGTGCTCCCCCACATAACGCATATTTAATTAATAATTATTTACAAGAAACTTTTTATGGTCAATGGATTGCCAATAATGGACCTTTCTTATGGCCTCCTCACTTGCCCGATTTATCAGTTCTGGATTATTTTATTTGGGGAACTATTAAAAATAAAGTTTATGAGAGCCCATTAAAGATTGTATGCAAAGAGTAAGAAATGCGTTTCAAAACATATCACAAGATTCAATTAGAAGTGGAACTAATCAGAAAGTGCGAAAAATGTGTCGAGGTGCGAGGGAGGAATTTTGAGCAATTATTATTAAATTAAAATGAAATTATATTTTAAATTGATCTTATCTCTGCTATTTTAGTTCATGCCATATCTTCAATTCGATTAATACGCATGTTACAGTGTTAGTGTTATTTTGCGTTTTTGTGGATATCTAGTAGCAAATGTGCTGCAAGTTCTTGATATTACTGTATCACATTCTCCATAAATAATAAACAAATGTAAAAAGTTTTCGTTGGTATAATTTAAACGTGCTGGCATTTTTTGACATAAGATAATGACTGATTGTTTCTAATCATGGCTATTTTGATGAAATGATTACAACAATTCATGAATTTCTAATAAAATCGCAAATATTTCAAAAAGTTGTAACTTTAACCTCCACAATGCTAATATCAGAAAAAAGGGAATTCAATTTTACACAACTTGACGTAAAAAATACAGGGTATTCCATTTGACCTAAACAAGTTTTCGCGGTTTGAAGTTGACAAAATGTAACGAGAAAAACGGAACACTTGGTATGATATTATTGAATTTATTTCAGTTGCAGAACGTAGTTCTCCTTGTGTTCTTTTTACGTGACAAGAAGCAAACGAGGATCTTTTACACGAAGAAAGTTATAACGGTTCTTGCAAACCGTTGCACCTGTCAAATTTTCTATAAAATGTCAGATATCTCTGAAACGGCTAGGTTTAGGTATAGGATATGCTACATATTTTCGACTCAAAATTTTATGCTCTTTTTGAAAACCCTAAAATATATAGGGTGTTCCATTTGAAATAAGCAAGTTGGTATCGACTTCCGGTATAAGCGGAAGAGCCAGCTGCTTGTAATTATTTTAGTTGGATTGGTCACACCGACATTAGTAATTATCTAAATTTTCAAAATTTTCTGATGCGTACTTTTCTCTATATCGATCGATTCAGTTCCCGGTGAGACGCCCTGTATATTTCTCATCGAATCGAGTATTTGGAGGGCTGTAAACACGAATACGACCGCTGTGTGTTGACTGGAAAGTTTTTTCGTCTGTAAAGATTACATTGTTCCAAAAATTTACATCTTGCGCTAAAAATTCAAGCGCAAATCCTACTCGAGTTTCTTTATGTTCAGCTTTAAGTAAGTATTTATGTGCTGCTGCATGACAGCGTAGCTCCGATTCTCTTACTCGCCGGCGACCAGTACTACTCGATCCAGGAAAATTCGTTTCTTCAGCAGCCTGAATAACTGAGTAAAATGGATTTTCTACTAAAGCATTTACCAATTGCAAATCTTGTTGTTGAGTTGATATCCTTCGTCGCCCTGATTTAGGATTTCTGCTAATCGTACCGTTTATTCTCCACTTTCTTAAAATGTTACACACTGAACTTTTGTCAATATTATAACGCAGTGCAATTTCTCTCATTGACCATCCATCTTCTGCTTTAGCAATAGCTTCAGATTTAACTAAACCGTTTATATGAGGCATATTAGTTTTTTGCACAAGACTTCTCCTATTTTTTTTTTTGCTCACGACCGTGCATGCCCTAAATTGCAATTTTATGAACTCTGACCTGCTTGCTTTGCCAATTTACCCTTGTTTATCCCATTTACCCCCGAACCCTTCAACGGAATTAGATCAAAATATAACCTAGTTATAATACAAAATATTTAAAAAAAAATCTTTTATTTAAATGTTCTAAGAAGTAGAAAATAAACTTTGAAGTAAATCAAACCCATCATTTTGTTACATTATATAATTTTTTTTAGGATATAAAAACTTGTCGCGAGATTTTCTTGTGTAAAGGAGATTGCTCGCGACAAAATAATATTTTGATGTACTTTTTATTTGAAAAATCATAGAAGTTACTTAATTATCACCACATTTTTAACCTCGATAGTAAATTGATTTGCTGTTTACTACACATAAGGTTATGTTGTCAAAATGTAGATGTCGCCCACTCCGTGATTTTCGCCTATAAAACATTTAAAACACCTGCAGTAGTAACAGTTGAGTGGGCTGAGTATTATAACAATCAAGTCACCTTTGGAGACAAAAAAGTGCTTCGTTTGGCAGTTGCTAATGCAGCTGAGGGTTAACAATTTTTTTCAAGGTTTTCCGTCTCGAATATTATTCGCTTTGGAACCAGAAGTACAATAATGATATTTATGTGTTTCCAAAATAAATTTGTCAAATTCATTTTACATAATCACTAGCCATCAGAATTTAATTACGATAAAAAAAATGATAGGTTTAGATTCTCATAATAACTGACAAAATAAATGTACCTTAGCCTCCTTGGAACATAAATGAATAATTAATAATATTACTGTGTAATTATGAAATAATTCTGTTACCTGCAAGTCATCAACATTGAAATAAAATTTTAATGAATAATTAGAAAGTACACCGTAGGTGTCCGTTTATTATTTGTCTTCCTAATACGGCTTTATTTAATTACGTATACATACATGCTCGCGTGGGTTTTCTGATGCAACCCGCAGTCAAAAAATATATTAACACACATATGAATGCATAACAAACACAAATTTCTCTTGTAAATTATTCTGATATCGGTACTTGTCATTTAAGCATACAGGGTGGATCGTTGAGAACGAAACGGGCAATTTTTTTGCCTACAGGCCAGTCGGCAGGGCGTTGGGAATGCGTAAAGACCGTTTTTAATCGGACAAAAGATTTTACTGATGGAACCAGTTCATTATAGGCCTCTTTTAGACATACTAATTTTTCCCACTCGCCCCCAACACCCCCAATTTTGGGGCAATAGCGTTTAAAAATCTTTTTTTTTTGCAAATATCCCGGTTTTGAATGGTCCTACGAAAAAAAAGATGGTTATCAGTGTTAAAGATAAGTAAATTCTCTATCGAAATGGTTCAGACAAATTTTTCGTAGTATAATAGTCTTGGAGTTATATGCGGGGAAAGTCGAGCACTGTATCGCATTCACTCGTGTAACGACACTTTTCTATACACTTTCACCACCCTTTCTATGTGTAAATGATTACAATACAACCCAGTGGTTGGGGCGGGGGCAACTTTGAAATTTGTAATGAAAATCCCTATTTTTTATAGCGGATTCGGATTCTACGGCCAAAAATACGTGAATTTTATATCGGGCATTTTTTTCGATTCTCGCTAGGTGTCGCTGCAATCGCAAACAATTTAGTGGAAACATGAAAGTTTTGAACGCATACTTAAAAAAGTAAGAAAAGTAAAACTACTGATCTCATAGTGAATGATTTCCCGAGCTGTTTAGAGAATAGTGATTTTACACGATCGTGCGGAAATTACAACAACTATCAACATTCTGTAAATTTATTAGCAGCTAGTAATTTTCAATTTACATTTTTTACAGGGCAATAAAAAACTCGATTTTTTAAAAAAAACTAACAGTGGTTTTACCTCTTAATTCAGCCACTTCAGACAAGTTTTTGATCCCAGCCAGTGAAGGCAAAGAGGTAACTCAGCTATTTAAGGCAAGATGAGGATTTCGGCCAGTTGAGGCAATTAGTTTACCACTTAACTGCTACACTAGCAGGTTTTAATTTCAAGATTATAGCAGGTGTTCAAAATGGTGCCCATTGACTTCTTGGCATTGTCCGAGACGAACGTAAAAATTTTCAATAGCACTTCTATCATTTGCGGTGGTATTTCTACAAAAATGTTTATTATGCGTTGCCTCGGCTCTTCCAAATCACGAGGAAATAAAGCTTACCCTTCACGTAGTACCAAACAAAATAATCAAGTGGCACGAGGTTGGGAGATCTTGCTGGCCATTCAATAGTTCCTTTTCGACCTATCCATCGATTTTCGAAAGTACCATTCAAATAGTCCCTAACGGTATCCCGATAGTGTGGAGAGGCCCCATCTTGCTGGAACCAAACATTATCGAACCCATCACCAGCAATCTCTTGTATTGCGGGAACTATTTGATTTGTCAACATTTTCAGGTATTTTTCTCCATTCAAATTTCAATCTATGAAAAACTGTCCTATGATTCGATCCCTGAAAACTCCTGCCCAAATATTTAATTTTTGTGGATACTGCGTGTGTGTTTCAAGCATCCAGTGAGTGTTTTCGTCACTCCAATATCTGAAATTATGGCGATTAACTTTTCCACTGAGTTGCTTCATCTGAGACGACAAGTAGAGATGACAAAAAATTTGGGTTTTGGTTACTCCTTTCTATCATTAATTCACTAAATTCAAGTCGCCGATCAAAATCATCTTCATTTAACTCTTGGTGAAGGTGAATTTTGTAAGGATGAAATTTCAAAAGTTTCAAACTCTTATGAACTGAAAATGCACTCATATCAAGTTGTTGACTGGCTTTTCTGATTGATAACCTTCGATTTTCAACAAATGCCTGGGCCACTTCCATTTGTCGAGCTTCCGATGTTTCAGATTTTGGTCTTCCAGATTTTGGGCGATTTTTATTTGTCCTTGTGTCTAGGAATCGTTTCATGGTACGGGACACAGTAGATTTCGAAATTCCCACTTGATCTACACGGAAAGTTTCGTTGAATAAAATCACAACTTCATCATAGGACCTTTCTTTATCGCCCCACCCTCGCATCATTAAAAGAGAAACTCTCTCTTCCTCTGTTAAAGTAGCCATTATGCAGAAAAAAACGCGAGACCTAATGAAAAATGAAATAACTTTTTCCGTACAAAAGTGCGCTCCTGCCTCTACAAAAGTTGGAAGGAACTGAACGTTCTCGTAGAAATTTCACAAAACAAATAGTTATTAAGAACACTTTAAAAAAACATTAATAAAAACCAAGATATCACAGATATTGTTTTTTAAACTGAATGTTTTTTTGTCAACACGAGTAGCTAGAGTTTGTAAATATTTACTAAGTTATGGACGCTTAAGGTTTATTTCAATTTTGTGCGACTGCAGCGACACCTTGCGAGAATCGAAAAAATGCCCGATATAAAATTCACGTATTTTTGGCCGTAGAATCCGAATTCGCTAAAAAAATAGAGATTTTCATTACAAATTTCAAAGTTGCCCCCCGCCCCACCCACTGGGTTAGAGGTGGGAGAGTCGAAACTAATGTCATTGGATAGAACAAATACATGTTTTTCAGTTTTCGAATTGGACGTTTTTTTATGGGCACAAGACGCTACTCTTGAAACAGTAATGTTTTCTTTTCATTTTTTTGCGATTACAGCGACACCATGCAAGAATCGAAAAAAATGTCCGGAATAAAATTTACGTATTTTTTGCCGCAGAATCCGGTTCTTCGGCAATAAAAAATAGAGGTTTCCATTTGAAATTTTAAAGTTGCCCCTCGCCCCACCGACAGGGTGGTGGGTGGGGAGGTCATTTTGGTATCAGCAGATAGTTTTTTGAAACATTCTTGACACGTATTTTTTAATTTTTCGATTTGATGCAAACTGTTCGAGATTTTCTATCGTTCCGATACTTTTCTAACACCCGGTAGAGCTAATAGCATCATTATCTTCGACGGGTACCCTACCGATGCATCTGATAAAAGCACAGATTCTGTTGAGCGTCAACGACGAGCTCAAAGAAATGTTTTTGCAACCGTAAATTTTGACGAGGTCTATGATAGCAACAATACAACAGGAGAAGTTTCTATCAAACGATCAAAATCGGCTTATCTTATTGAGCAAGCTGCCGAAGATGCTGATTCTCTTATTATTAACTCAGCGATAGATATATCACCTCATTACGATTGGGTAATTATAGTTGGTGAAGACGTTGACTTTTAATCCTTATGACAGAATTATCCGCACGCTGTTCAAACATGAATTTTATGAAGACAAACAAAGGGAAAACGGACGAACGAATTTATTCTTCGAACTCTTTTAAATACCCAAAAGAAGTTGCGGATAACATATTATTCCATTATTAGGTATTTAGTGGATATGACACAACTTCTGAATGTTTTAGGCAAAGCAACGCAAAATTAGTTAAATTATTACAAAAAACTGCATGATTAGAAAAATACGTGGAATGTTTTAAAGACCAGAATTCTCACTAGAGAGACTACTTGATTTTTAGGGCTATTTTTTATTTTTGCATCGATAGTGCCAGTGAATGCACTCAAATAAATTACCAAAACGATAAGAGATGAGAAACATGAGAGTTTTAGAATTGATTTAGTACCTACGACCCAAAGATTATGAACAACTAAAGAGGATAGCTTACTGCTTATAAGTAAGCCGCGAGCCGAAGACGACAGATTGGTTAGTGACGTCACCACTGTTATATTTTTTCCTATTATTTGGGTTTTCTACCACATGTACTATTATC
Organism: Leptura quadrifasciata; assembly: GCA_963675555.1. Taxonomy (NCBI): domain Eukaryota; kingdom Metazoa; phylum Arthropoda; class Insecta; order Coleoptera; family Cerambycidae; genus Leptura; species Leptura quadrifasciata. The sequence goes on along the minus strand of OY776680.1, from coordinate 98,009,899 downwards.
CTCTTCAAAACAAATCACCGAATCTACAAAATAATAGAATTATTGGAAAAAAGCCTCTGCGCCCGTGACGTTTACGCCAAAGGAAAAGTCAGAGGTTATGTTTTGCAAATAATATAAATCGGAATAAACATAGAAATAATGTATTTTGCTAACGTTTCGGAAAGTAATCTCTTTCCGTTTTCAAAGCTATTATTTGGAAGAACTCTTATTTTGCTGTGTATGTCAAATACACAGCTTTAAGATTCTGTTTATGTTATTTCCATAGATACTTACTACTTGCACAGAACATAGAACTGATGATATTTTCTTTTAGATAATGTTGAGTTTGTTAAGTTCTTCTTTTAACATTGGTAGCCGGGTTGTACAAATATCTACGAGATAATGATACTGTAAGAGACCGCCGTGTATATTCTTGAGATTTTGAGCTTCTTATTTGTTGTGTTTCAAATACTTTTTGGGGGCGAGCGTGGGTGCGTCTTTACTATGTACATACTTCGATATGCGATGTAAAGCAACGTAAGGCGCGGTTAGTAGTTGGATGAGTGACTGTTCCAACGAAGACCGCGTCCTCGCCTCATACCTCTTCCGGCGGCTTGTATATCAGTGTATGCGCGGAAGCTATACAACCTTAGGCGAGGGTTGTATAGGGGATATACCATCCTTCGGAGGGGATGTAAAGCCGTCAGTCCCTTGTCTATTAAATGTTAGGCAAGTAAAATATCCTTACTCTTCTTATGGGAAGAGGTTCGGCAAAAATTCCTGGTTGGTGGTAGCTCGTCTATAGGTGTCGGTGTTAGGCCTCAGTAGCGGAAATAGACCGACTTTAAGTAAATAATAAAAAAAATATATAATATTTTTTGTGGTTTTTATTGTACTACCGAAGTTGGATTTTGCGAACTAGAAAACTCAGTATTTTTGTTATTAAAAGCCCAGTGTCGTTTATGTTTTAAATTGTAATAGACCTAATTTTTGTGTTTTGGAGCTTTGGCGCTTTTTCACCATCGTGCTGGACTTTTTTGCAGCTTGTTTCTAAAAGGAATTTATGTAAGTGGTTTTCACAAAAACTCTATTAATCATCATTTTAAGGCCATTCACAGATTTTTGGACCACAATGCCTGAACGTATTTGCGCTATTGGTTCCTGTAAAAGCAATCAACTTACACTCAAGAAGAAGGGCTTGAATTTAGTATTTCGTTCTTTTCCCAAGGGCAAGGAAGGTTGATATAAAATCATCAATAAAAAAATTAAAAATAAGCAGCTTTTCTTATATTTATTATTGATTTTTTTCGGATTTTATTATTAAAATTTATTGCGGAAGGTTCCCAAATGCTCAATTATATCTCTTAAATGTTTTTACTTTGACTTTTCAGAAATGCATATTAATTTATTTATTGTTATCTGTTAATTGTTAATGACTTTTTTTTAATAAATATCAAAATACATTGATTTCAAATTTAATTCTCTTTCAAATGAGCTATCACACGCACCCTCGGTCCATTAAAAAAAAATAAAGGAGTAGCTGTCACTCCAAGGGTTGAAGGGGAGGTATAAAATTATGCTGAAAAAATGCCATCTTAGAATTAAAAATTGACGTGTTTTAAGAATTCACTCATAAATTGTTAACTACGTAGATAATAATAATAATAATAATAGCTTTATTGCCCAACAGTATAAACCGTTTACAGAGCAATATAACGGAAAAATATTAAAATACATAAAATGCTAAAATATAAAGTATATGACAATTAGTACATATAGATACAACAAGTAAATACATAAGTACCTGTATGACTACATAGGTTCCTCATCCACAATGACTGCCTTATTCATTAATTTCTTTAAAGTACAGTTGTTAATATCACATAAATGAGAGATATTGTTAAAATTGTTAGACGTTACATACACCGGAGACCTTAGTAACAAATTTGTTCTCGCAACGTTCTTATAAAAAATACATTTTGTCTAGACCCCTGTCTAGGTACATAAAAGTTAATCTGAGCTAATAATTCAGGACAATCAATTTCGTTGTGTAGTAATTTGTATAAAAATGATAATGAGGCACATTTCCTCCTTGTGTCTAGGCTCATAATATTAAACTTTTCTGTTAGGTACATATGATCAATTCATCTTACAGGATACTCACCATCCAGCTTAAATACCAAGTATCTTAAAAATCTTCTCTCTACCCGCTCAACTGCATCTTTGCGACAATTGTAGTTAGGGTACCAAACTAGAGACGCATATTCCAGTTCAGTACGCACATATGAAGAGTATAAAACTTTAAAAGCATTAATCCGTGAAATTTCGACAGTTCCTGATAATAAAGCCAAACATTTTCAATGCTTCTGATATTTTCTCTATTATGTGATCTCTAAAAGTAAATTGAGCATCAAATTTTATACCTAAATCTTTGTAAGTAGTGCAGCGTGTTAGTAAATTACCCTCGATTTGATAGTAATATTCACAAACTGACTGTTTCTTTGTGAAACTTAAAAATTTGCATTTCACAGGGTTTAAATGTAACTTATTATTTACACGCCAAACTTGAATATTATTCAAATCAGCTTGCAACTTCTGCAGATCATCTAAATTTTGTATTTCGGTGTATATCTTCAAATCATCGGCAAAAAAAAGATCGTTACACTGAATTATAGAACTTAGGTCATTTATGAACAAAAGAAACAGCAGTGGATCTAAATTCGACCCTTGTGGGACACCAGAGGTGTATTTATCAGAATTATATCCATTGTAAGAAACGTATTGAGCTCTCTTCTGCAGATAAGATTTAAAGAATACTATCATGTGGTTGTTAAAACCAAACTGTCCCAGTTTACTAAGTAGTGTAACGTGGTCAATTATATCAAAGGCCTTTGAGAAGTCTGTATAAACCACATCGACCTGTCCCCTATTATCTACAACGTTTGAAATGAATTGAGATATTACTGCCAAATTGGTCACTGTAGATCTCTTGTTCATAAAGCCGTGTTGAAAGTAAGATATTAAATTATGGACTGACGGATAGATGCGGTTATACAAAACGACTTCAAAAAGCTGGAAAAGTTGGATAAAATAGATATAGACCTATAATTAATGACATGAGCTTTATCACCACTTTTAAAGACAGGAATCACCTTGGCTTCCTTCCACTGATTTGGAAATATGGTTGTCCTTAAGGCCTGATTGAACAATATGTACATTGGGGTAACAAAGCACCAATACAGTCCTTAACAATAAATGATGATATACCATCTGAACCTGAAGTCATTTTATTCTGTAATTTTTTTGCTGCGGTTAAAATCTCTTTTTCTGTTATAGTTTCAGTATCAATATTATTTAAACAATCATAATACAATGTTGGTTCCAGTGACTCAGAATCATTCGATTCTGATGGGAGAAAGACACTTTTGAAAAAATTACCAAATATATTTACAATATCTTGAGGTTTCATGTAGGCTTCATTTTCATACAACACAATTCCCGGAATTCTAGTTTGAGTTTATGAACGATCAAAAGCTCTGTGCATTACTATACTATTGATAGATGATTGAGTAATTTCGACATAGTTATCATATGCTATTTTTATTTGTTCTTTAACTGTAAGTCTTAACCTTTTGTATTGTTGTAAGCAATTCTGATCATGACTATTCCTATATTTCTTTAGAGTTTTAGCTTTTTTCTTAATATTTTTAATAATATCTGCAGTGTACAAATTTGGGAATTGACGCTTATGAGTTTTGTAGACAGGAACATGTGCATCAAAGATTTGGTATAATCTTTTATAAAAATCATCAACAGCTGAATTTATGTTTTTAATGTGAGTTAAGAATGACCAGTCAGTATGTAATATCGAGTTGTATAATGATGGAAAATCTGCCTTCTTAAAGTTGTAGGTTTTTTGATTTACATTTGCTATAAATGGCATAGTTTTAAGACCAATTCTATATAATGAATTTATCCGTTACTTATGGATCTCACTGTATATTCCCTACCAATTTTATTCTGCAAAACTTAACCGTGAACTTGATGTCCTGAACAAGTAGAAAAAAACCCAAACCCTTCTAAAACAGTTCCTTTTTCGACATTTTCAGGATCTATTTGCCTTAATTAGTATTGTTTTCAAATTAAAAAATAGGTACCTGTTGGAGAGACGCAAGACTAATATAAAAACAACATACCATGTTGAAGGGCAGCCATGCCAACAGCTGACTGTCATTTATCGATTCCACGACGTCCTTGGATCCTTTTGTGCGTGTCTGTCAGCTCTTCTCCAGGACTGCTCTGGCGTCTTCCCTCTCCTGAACATAATAATTAGAACAATTAACGGGATTTGCTATGTCGCTAGATGGCCTAATAAATAATCAATATCATCAATACATCGTGAAGTGTGTACAGGGTGGCTCAAAATAGCGGCAGGTTTATTATTCAAAATTTTTTATTTTAATTTTTTTTATTATTTATGTAAATAGTGGATTAAATTTCGATGACAGAATTTACTTCAACGTAATATTACTAAAGTTGAATGAATTTAATTGGAGAAAGTGGCGGAAACCTTGAAATCTTTAAATAAATAACAAATTAATAGAAAAAAAATTAAGTTATATATATAAACGTGGCAGAAAAATTTACAAAATTTTGAATTCGGAAATTCATATTGGAAAGGTACTTGGAATAGGTGCTTATGAAAGGTCCAAGCCCGCCTAAAGTGGAATATTTTTCTGAAGACGAAGCGAGTCAAAATTTGTTAAAAATTATCAATAAAATAATTATTTTACTCAATAATTATTTATTCAAACACCGGGTGACACAGGAGACATGTAACACCCCGTAGCATGTTTATTTAAAAAGATATTATTTTGAAATTTGGTACACTTATATAATGCGTGATTGTCCTTTTTTGAGTACAAAAATTTTTTCCCACCACTTCCGGTTTCACCGGAAGTGACATCTACTCTGTTATTTTAAATGGCACCCTGTATATTTTTTTTACCTATCTAGATTCTCTTTTCAACCATGTATCGGAACACGGCATTTGTTTTTAAAATGACAGTTAATATCAATTTTAGTTTGTTAAGTCTAGGTGGCCCTGATATGAACCTTGGCAGATATTGATGCGTAGTGTGCCGTGATATCGAAAGACCTCTAGTCTCTGGTATGCAACTTTGTGCCTCATATTTTTTTGGGAATAACCAGTAGCTGAACAGACTAATAAAATCTAACTTATTTTAAAAAAATATCTTTAAACAACCCACGATATCATAAAAACCAAGATAGGAACTCCATTTTTTATTTCACCTAGTTAAAAAATACTTATTTATCTTTTATTTTTGTCCAATACAATTGCTGTGCCTATCCTATTTTACTTTCTTCATTAAAATTAGTATCGAATGTTATTGCATAGTAATGAATTACTTCAACAAAAATGTTCAGTAAGCAGGCGGTGGAAACAAAATAAAAGTAGGTAAAACGATTTTTTTAATAAATAAGAAACATCAGTAAAACACATTTGAACAAAATTGATGAAAAACCATTACACTATTTAATACATTTTTACAACGAATGAATGAAATTAAAATGAAGTATTTACTGATGTACTACATACAAAAGCATTTTTTACTGCAGATGCTCAAAATGTTGTCCGTAATTATCTTTGCATAATCGTGTTTTTGTGACGGTAGCCCTAAGCACGTTATCTAACTGTAATTCAGTAATCCCATCGATTGCTCTTCTGACTCTCATTTCCATGTCTTCTCTGTTTGTTGGTGGAGTTCTATAAACGTTTTCCTTGAGGCGGCCCCATACAAAAAAATTAAGCGGCGTAAGGTCTGGTGACCTTGCAGGCCATCGAACGGGCCCATTTGTTCCCATCCAGTTTTCTCCAAACCTTTCATTTAAATAATTCACCACAATCTGCTGTTATGTGGTGGAGCCACATCCTGTTGAAGAATTATTGGGTTAACATTAGGTGGCAGTTCTTCAAAAAAATCTTGTATCTGGTTTTGCAAAAATCCCAAATATCTTTCTCCATTTAATGGAAAATCAAAAACTATAGGCCCAATAATTCTTCTGCCAATTACTCCTAACCATACATTAAAACTAAATCGCTCCTGATATGCACTTTCTCTCATATTTCTGGAATTTTCTTGTGCCCAATAACGGGTGTTGTTACGATTAAATAATCCCAAATTAGTGAACCTGGACTCGTCCGAAAATAAAATTTGTTCATGAAAATTATTGTCCAAATTGTGTCTGTTCAGAAACCAATTGCAATAGTTCAATCTTCTTTGAAAATCATTTTCGTAGAAATGCTGGTGTATTTGGTACTTGTATGATTTAAATTTGTGTTTTTTCAAAATGCGTCGAGCTGATTCCCGATTTACACCGGTTTGGTCCTCAATCTGTCTTATCGAAATCGTGGGATCTGCCTCGACAATTGCAAGTACATTGATTTCCGACTCTTCATCGATAATGAAATTATTTTCCGGTACATCTGGTTCATTTCTGAATTGCTGTTCAACTCTTACAAAATAGTTGTTTGGTGGATGAATTCTTTTGGGAAATCTTTCTTGATATAAGTCAGCAGCCCGCCTGCTATTTTTCTTACATTCGCCATAGATTAGTAGCATATCTACTTTTTCATTTCGTGAAAACATGACAAAACAGAGTTAAAATAATTTAAAATTTTCAAATTTTTGATGATAGCCGTTGACAATGACAAATCACACAAAAAAATTAAAACTACAGGGCCGTATTTAAAAAAAAGTTACTGGTGGCCCAGCTTAAAAGAAACTTTTTATTTAATATCTGATTATACAGACATTAAATTATATAGCTACGTTAACACCAAATAAGAAACCTAAATGGATTTTTTTGATATTTTGTTAAATAAGGGCAAAACAGTGAAAAAACGAAAATCGTAAATTTTCCATTTTTTTAAGATATCTCGAAAACCATAAAAGATATTAGGATATCGAGGTCGATTTATTTGTCCCAAAATTGCGCAACTTTTTCCCCATTTAACCTTTGCTCTATACTTTACGAAATACCAAAATTGTCCCTGTGTATTAGTTGGGACCCTGTATAGACGATTTTAAAGTAGACATTTCAACGGTTAAAATGAGCACGGATCGAATATTTAAATAATAAAAAAAAAAAACACCAATAAAGTTTTCCGTCGAAGATTTTTTTTTCTTTCGAAAAATGTAAATATCACGGAAACTACTTGTTTCTCAGATTCCAAAAAGAAATCATCCATATTCAATGCAAAAAATGATACCTATATACTTTTACATAATTTCATGTAAATTGAATTCTTTTTACGAGAGAAAGAATAAAAAACCGAAAAATCAGTATTCCGCCATTTTCTCAGAAAATTTGAGGTTATGTTGAAAAATGCCTTACGAAAGTTTTAGATTTTTTTATCATCTGTTACGGACCTCTAGCGTATGCGACCCACCATACGCTTTAGCGTTTTGTGGGCCGCATTATAACAACTGCTACACGTCCGAAACACATTTCGCTATTCTCCACGGGAGGGCGACACATTTGTGACACGTGATCAGCGGAGACAAACGGGAAGCAACCATTGTTTTTGGCATGGTTGGTGTTAATTAGTTGTTAATTCTGTGAACCTCGGTTTTATCCAAGGCATCCTGGTGGATTTTAGAATAATCAACTCAAGAAAATTTCCTCAATCGGTTGTTGTTCCGTTTAGCGGAATATTTTGTGTTTGTGAATAAATTTTATCTGCGGAAGCAGGATATTTAATTACACAAGGTAAGCTAACCTTCACGCCATCTTGCCGGTTCTCTACCCACGTGTTTCGCAAATTTGCAGGCTTTCCTTTGGAAATACAGTGTCAACTTAAAAGGCGGACTCGACCCCATTCATCCGGCTGTGGCTTCCTGGAGTATTGGTGGATTGTTCCCTCATCAGTGAGGTAAATTATGTTTCATTTGTAGGTTATGTCAGAATTACTCACATTATGCACGCTTCACGTGCATTTCTGACTGTAAATTAAATCGTGGTATCTTTAGGGTTCTACGGACGGGGCTTCTACACACGTCAGTGAGAGTTCCACGGACGGGGCATCCACACACAGTCGAAGGTGTCAGGGCTGGTGAGGCTACCATCAACCCCATATCCTTGGGTCCATTTCTTGTGTCCCGAAGACATCTCTGTAGGGCTACAGTTCTTCCACGTCCGGACTCGGTATCATACCACCCTGAATAAGTGTGTTGTGTTTTATTATTTTTACTTACCAGGGACCATCGTCAGTGGTTCGGCTGGATTTAAATTCATACTTTTGGCATTTTAACCTGTACATATTTAAATATTTTATGCATATATTTACATATATTTAAGGAGGTTCTTTAAATCAAACCTTTGTGGCAGAATTTATGACCATTCATGATCATATTGTAAACCGATGTGTAGCTACACGAGGCATTTTATGAATGTGTTGTAACTGATTAATCGTGAAATTTGCCACACCTTGTGAACATCGCCAGGTTACATGCTAGAGAACCAATATCTGTAAATTGAATAAAATAGTGCATTTATTTTTAAAGAAAGTGTCATTATTTCGTCTGCGACCACTACATAGGGAAACCTCAATGAGTTTTTAAGTAAGTAAACTAATAATTTATCATAGTTTATGTAAGCTTGGGCTTAACGCCCTGAGATAGTCTGAGCTAGAGGAATTTTATCGTAGGCACGTACATCACTTTCCGGGTAAGTCAGTGCCTACGATATCTGCTACGCTACAGTAGCCCAAGTGATTTCGTTACGTAATATCTGATAATCATTAAGATCCAACGTATCTATTTGTTTATGTACGTGAAACCCGTAGCACATCTACAACTTCTGTTAAGGACATTTTCCGCTAGGTCACATTTCGCCGAAAATCGCAAAAAACCACTTTCAACCCCTAAACAGCACCCCCAATTTGACAATTTCGCTTTATCTCGTGTTTAATTTTTTGTTTTATCTCTTAGTTATAACCTTAACTAAATATTCCGGGTGATCCTTGCCTGTTAATATTTTTTTTTTTTTCAAAAAAGTACTGGCACCAACCTAAAAAGTGTTATCGGCATGCCTTATCTATCCCAACATGCCACATATTAACTAGCGTTCGCTGTTCGCAGCATCGGACCCCAAACCGTGCAGAAGAAACTCGAGAGGAATCTAATAATGCCTAGCAGGTGGTTTGTTTAATATTCCTTTAAAACAAATCCACTTTGAAGTTCGTCGTCGGAAAAATAACTTGCCCGCGCTATTCAAAGCGAATTGTTATTAGACGTCGAGGGTTCTTGTGGATTTAATAAGGACACGGGAAGGGTCGCAGGAAACTGGAGCGCCGATATTGCCACAGTGAATGCTGATGAACTCTGAACTGGCGGCATTTACACCGGCAGCGGCGCAGATCAATTGCCTCCTGGTCTCGGCTCCGCTAGTTCGGATATTCAAATGCCCATTGTATTAAAATTGCTAAAGCCGAAGGAAATTCTAATTCTTTGCCTCGATGGGTGAATGGCACACGCGCTGGCTGGTCCATTTTTGTTATACTTAGTCCCGTTCAAATTTCTTGGTTGCTTTTAGGAAATTTTGATATATCATTTGCCACACAAAAGACACATTTTGCACTTATTAGGTGAAAAATACCACTTCCGGTCCAACAGGAAGTAGCAACAACTTTTAATTTTTAAATAGCAACCTTATACAGGGTGTCTCACCGGGAACTGAATCGATCGATATAGAGAAAAGTACGCATCAGAAAATTTTGAAAATTTAGATAATTACTAATGTCGGTGTGGCTAATTCAACTAAAATAATTACAAGCAGCTGGCACTTCCGCTTATACCGGAAGTCGTTACCAACTTGCTTATTTCAAATGGAACACCCTATATATTTTAGGGTTTTCGAAACGAGCATAAAATTCTGAGTCGAAAATATGTAGCATCTTCTATACCTAAACCTAGCCATTTCAGAGATGTTTGACATTTTATAGAAAATTTGACGGGTGCAATGATTTGCAAGAACCGTTATAACTTTCTTCGTGTAAAAGATCCTCATTTGCTTCTTGTCACGTAAAAAGAACACAAGGAGAACTACGTTCTACAACTGAAATAAATTCAATAACATCATACCAAGTGTTCCATTTTTCGCGTTACATCTTGTCAACTTCAGACCGCGAAAACTTGTTTAGGCGAAATGGAATCACCCTGTATTTTTTTACGTCAAGTTGTGTAAAATTGAATTCCCTCTTTTCTGATATTAGCATTATGGAGGTTAAAGTTCCAACTTTTTGAAATATTTGCGAGTTTATTAGAAATTCATGAATTGTTGTAATCTTTTCATCAAAATAGCCATGATTAGAAACAATCAGTCATTATCTTATGTCAAAAAATGCCAGCACGTTTAAATTACACCCACAAAGACTTTTTAAATTTGTTTATTACTTATGGAGAATGTGATAAAGTAATATCAAGAACTTGCAGCACATTTGCTACTCGATATCCACAAAAACGCAAAATAACACTAACACTGTAACATGCGTATTAATCGAATTGAAGATATGGCATGAACTAAAATAGCAGAGATAAGATCAATTTAAAAAAAATATGATTTCATTTTAATTTAATAATTGCTCAAAATTCCGCCCTCGAACCTCGACACATTTTTCGCACCTTATTCTTTCCTATTATTTGGGTTTTCTACCACATGTATTATTATCCTCTTCAAAACAAATCACCGAATCTACAAAATAATAGAATTATTGGAAAAAAGAGCCTCTGCGCCCGTGACGTTTACGCCAAAGGAATAGTCAGAGGTTATGTTTTGCAAATAATATAAATCGGAATAAACACAAAAATAATGTATTTTGCTGACGTTTCGGAAAGTAATCTCTTTCCGTTTTCAAAGCTATTTTTTTAAGAACTCTTATTTTGCTGTGCATGTCAAATACACAGCTTCAAGATTCTGTTTATGTTATTTCCATAGATACTTACTACTTACACAGAACATAGAACTGATGATATTTTTTAGATAATGTTGAGTTAATTCACCTTCTCGTGTTGACAAAAAAACACTCAGTTTAAAAAACAATATCTGTGATCTCTTGGTTATTATTAATCTTTTTTTTAAAGTGTTCTTAATATTTGTTTTGTGAAATTTCTACGAGAACGTTCAGTACCTTCCAACTTTTGTAGAGGCAGGAGCGCACTTTTGTACGGAAAAAGTTATTTCATTTTTCATTAGTTCTCGCGTTTTTTCTGCATAATGGCTACTTTAACAGAGGAAGAGAGAGTTTCTCTTTTAATGATGCGAGGGTTGGGCGATAAAGAAAGGTCCTATGATGAAGTTGTGATTTTATTCAACGAAACTTTCCGTGAAGATCAAGTGGGAATTTCGAAATCTACTGTGTCCCGTACCATCAAACGATTCCTAGATACAAGGACAAATAAAAATCGTCCAAAATCTGGAAGACCAAAATCTGAAATATCTGAAGCTCGACAAATGGAAGTGGCCCAGGCATTTGTTGAAAATCGAAGGTTATCAATCAGAAAAGCTAGTCAACAGCTTGATATGAGTGCATTTTCAGTTCATAAGAATTTGAAACTTTTGAAATTTCATCCTTACAAAATTCACCTTCACCAAGAGTTAAATGAAGATGATTTTGATCGGCGACTTGAATTTAATGAATTAATGATGGAAAGGAGTAACCAAAACCCAAATTTTTGTCATCTCTACTTGTCTTCTCAGATGAAGCAACTTTCGAACTCAGTGGAAAAGTTAATCGCCATAATTTCAGATATTGGAGTGACGAGAACCCTCACTGGATGCTTGAAACACACGCGCAGTATCCACAAAAATTAAATGTTTGGGCAGGAGTTTTCAGGGATCGAATCATAGGACCGTTTTTCATAGATGGAAATTTGAAACCTGGAAATGTTGACAAATCAAATAGTTCCCGCAATACAAGAGATTGCTGGTGATGAGTTCGATAATGTTTGGTTCCAGCAAGATGGGGCTCCTCCACACTATCGGGATATTGTTAGGGACTATTTGAATGGTACTTTCGAAAATCGATGGATAGGTCGAAGAGGAACTATTTAATGGCCAGCAAGATCTCCCGACCTCGCGCCACTTGATTATTTTGTTTGGGGCTACGTGAAGGGTAAGGTTTATTTCACTAAACCTCGTGATTTGGAAGAGCTGAGGCAACGCATAATAAACATTTTTGCAGAAATACCACCTCAAATGATAACAAGTGCTATTGAAAATTTTTACGTTCGTCTCGGACAATGCCAAGAAGTCAATGGGCATCATTTTGAACACCTGCTATAATCTTGAAATTAAAACCTGCTAGTGTAGCAGTTAAGCTGTAAACTAATTGCCTCAACCGGCCGAAATCCTCACCTTGCCTTAAATGGCTGAGTTACCTCCTTCCCTTCACTGGCTGGGATCAAGAACTTGTCTAAAGTGGCTGAATTAAGAGGTAAAACCACTGTTAGGTTTTTTTTAAATCGAGTTTTTTATTGCCGTGTAAAAAATGTAAATTGAAAATTACTAGCTGCTAATAAATTTACAGAATGTTAATAGTTGTAATTTCCGCACGACCGTGTAAAATCACTGTTCTGAAAACAGCTCGGGAAATCATTCACTCTGAGATCAGTAGTTTTACTTTTCGTATTTTTTAAAGTATGCGTCCAAAACTTTCATGTTTCCACTCAATGTTTTTGCGATTGCAGCGACACCTTGCGAGAATCGAAAAAATGCCCGATATAAAATTCACGTATTTTTGACCGTAGAATCCGAATCCGCTACAAAAAAAATAGGGATTTTCATTACAAATTTCAAAGTTGCCCCGCCCCACCCACTAGGTTAGGGGTAGGAGAGTCGAATCCAATGTCATTAGATAGATTTCGTAAAAATAACAAATACGTATTTTTCAGTTTTTGAATTGGACGTTTTTTTATGGGCAAAAGACGCTACTCTTGAAACAGTAATGTTTTCTTTTCATTTTTTGCGATTACAGCGACACCATGCAAGAATCGAAAAAAATGTCCGGAATAAAATTTACGTATTTTTGCCGTAGAATCCGATTCCGTCATTTTGGTATCAGTAGATAGTTTTTTGAAAAATTTTTGACACGTATTTTTTTATTTTTCGATTTGATGCAAACTGTTCTAGATTTTCCACCATTCCCATACTTTTCTAACACCCGGTATAAGTGTGCTCGTAATTCTTTGCAACTTGTCTGTTATCGACAAATACTAGAAATGACACCTTTCGATAAGGGAACGTGTTAAATTCAAAGACCATCGAGCTGTACAACGTTTGCTTGCCCACCAAAGTGCTCGTGTTTGATTGATGAAGGAGTAGCTGCCTGCGTATTTCGATTCAAGGCCTACCTTGACAGGAATCACGAAATATTTTTAAGGCGTCACGTAATTAATTATTACGGTTGTAAGTGTTGCTACCTAATCGATGAGTCTATTTTAGGAACGGAAATAACATTAATTACAAAGTTTAATTTGCACTATAATTATTGTTAATTGGCGAAGTCTATCTGTCAGTTATCAACGTGGGTGGGTGCATGTTCTTTCTATTTGACTCGAGTTTATTCTTCAACACGAATGTTATACTCGACCCTTTTGTCGTATGAAACAGGGCATTTTAAGGAAAATTATCAACCCTAAATAAATTTGGACGGATTGTTTTCTGCAAAAATACGTCAAAATTAAATAATAGAACACTTTATATGAATAGATCTATAATGGAGTAAAATCGCTCCTGCATCTCGCTTATTTCTGGTAGCTTTTTTAAGGTATAACCAAATGGGACCTTCAACATTTTGTTGGGCTTAATTTTGGCTCTCCGAAATTGATTTCTACAACTAGGGCCGAATTTTGCAAAATTGTCTGAGAAGTAATTTGAAAAATGTGTTTTTTAAAATATACATCGTGCTATTAAATCAACGGTTTGAGCTACGATTATGAATTTTTGTAAACTTACTCAAAAAACTATAGCGCTTCTAACGGTACTCTCCAAATTTTCAGAATATAAGGCCTTTTCGAGAAAATAAGCCCCAAAGTCGCCACTAGCAAATCCGTGCATTGAAAATTTTACCATGTAAGCAAGTATCTTAATTATTCAAAATTTATGCATGAATACAGGCTGTCCATTTTATCAGGGCACTCGAGAATATCTCACTTAATATCGGTCGTACAAAAAAAAAATATTTTTACGAAAATTGTGCCGATTTATATAACCTATAAAATGGTTTAAAGACATTTGAAATCCATGGCCTACTTTAAGAGTTATGGCGGAAAATATCGAAAAAGCGGAAAACGTCTAGGCCAAATATCTCGTTATTTGAAGAGATACGAGAAAAAATCTAAGGCGAAAATTTTTGCAAAACAGAGTTTCTTAACGAGGTTTTATCTATTTTGAGATTTACTCTTCAGGTTGTTAAAAAAATTATTTTTAAACGGGCGGGAGATGGCGCTATTAAATAGAGTATTTTCCTCCCTTTTCAACGAAATATCACATGCCATATTTATTCATTGGTACTACGTTAGTAATTATAAAAACATTTTTTTAAAACCAATATTTTTTTTTAACAAGCATTATACTTGCCGTGGAGAAGTATGATTAAATAAAACAATAAAATAATTCAATAAGTTGTTCAAATCTTTGCTACAATAAAACATTATCACAATTAAGAAGAATAAAGTAAATTCAGGTAACAAAAACAAATTAATAATAAAAAGAATATAACACACAGAACATTAATATTTGTCTAATCCTCAAAATAATTTTTAGGATATCATATCAAGTGTTGAAAGTGTCCATGGCGATTTCTTATGCACAATCGAGCGCGGCGAGGCACTGCATTTGAAACATTACTCGGCATTTCGGGGGTAACTCTAATACATGCCTGTTGAATTCGAGCTTTTAGGTCCTCTACATTTTGCGGTGTCATCGAAAACACCTGATCTTTAATATACCCCCATAGAAAAAAATCCATTGGGGTTATATCTGGAGAACGAGGGGGCCATCGAATAAATCCATTGGTACCTATCCAATGTTGTGGCAAAATTTCGTTTAAATAATCTAGGCAAATCTGGGAATTGTGGGGAGGGGCTCCATCTTGTTGAAAATATTGAAAGTTGTGTCGATTCTCTAAAGATAGGTCATCTGAGAATTCATTAAATTCATTTCTCAAAAAGTTTAAGTACCTTTGACCACTGAGGTGACCATCATAAAAATAAGGACCTATTAAATGGGCGCCTAAAATACCTATCCACACATTTATTGAAAAACGATTTTGAAACTCAGTCGGTCTATGCCAGTGTGTATTTTCAGAAGTCCATTTGTAATGAATATTGCGATTAAAAAATCCATTATTGGAAAAATTTGCCTCGTGGGACCAAAGTATTTTACTACATATTAATGGATCGGCACGCTTCTTTTCCAACAGCCACCTACAAAAATTCGTCATGCTTGGTTTGTCCCCCGTTTGTAAATTGTGAACTTTTTTGGCCTTTTAATACCGGTAACCATTTTTCTTTAAAATTTTTCTAGCACTTGTTTTATTTATATGACAAGCAATTTGAATTTCTCTTAATGATGTTTCCAAATTTTCGGTATTTTTATTTCCTACATAATTAATAACTCGGTTTACCTTATTTACATTATCAGTAACAATGTTCAACCTTGTCTTCTTTAAACATGAACCATTGTTTCGTAGTTAATTTTGTGAACAGAGTTTTATTCGGCTGTAGTGCTTGTGGAAATCTGTTTCTATATTCTACTTGAGCTAATTCAGAGTTAAAATTGCATTAGCAATATGTAACGAACATATTATAACGATCAATGTGAGTGAAAATCATTTTTGAAAATTCTAAATTCTTAAACGAGTGTGATTGAGTGAGAGTTAAGTATTAACTGAGATGATCTGTCAAAAAATTACATTGTCAAGTTTGTTCATAGCCAACTATTTTAAAATAATAATTGAAATAATAGTGAAGTCATAAAATACAAACAAATGGATATTATACTTAAATTAATTGGTAAAGACATTTTAACTTTCTGAGCAAGGAGTGACGCTTTTATGGAGGACCTCTATACATTAGCATAACTGCGAATACTCTTTCCATAATTGCTCCATGCTGCTTTCTCGATTATTATTTTGTTTTTGTTACCTGAATTTACTTTATTCTTAATTGTATTAATGTTTTATTATAGCAAAGATTTGAACAACTTATTGAATTATTTTATCGTTTTATTTAATCATACTTCTCCACGGCAAATATAATGCTTGTTAAAAAAAAATTAATTGATTTTAAAAAATGTTTTTATAATTACTAACGTAGTACTAATGAATAAATATGGCATGTGATATATCGTTGAAAAGGGAGGAAAAAATACACTATTTAATGGCGCCATTTTCCCGTCCGTTTCAATCATTTGTTTAACAGCCTGAAGAGTAAATCTCAAAATACAGCGGTTTTGAAAAAAATTAGGTAAAACCTCGTTGAAACACTCTGTTTTGCAAGAAATTTTCGCCTTAGAGTTTTTCTCCTATCTCTTCAAATAACGGAGATATTTGTCCTATACGTTTTCCGCATTTTCGATATTTTCCTCCATAACTCTCAAAGTAGGCTATGGATTTCAAATGTCTTTAAAACATTTTGTAGGTTATATAAATCGGCACGATTTTCGTAAAAATATTTTTTTTGTACGAGATATTCCCGAGGGCCCTGATACAATGGACAGCCTGTATATGAAGTCAAAATAATTGCAATTTCTTTTGAAAATGAAGCAAAATTTGTTATGTATATTTTATTCTAAGGACATGATTGTCAACAATCCAACAAAAAAAGGATTACTAAGCTTAATAAAAGCAAGTAAATCTTGACAAGATAAATTTGTCAAAAATATTCTTATTCATAAAAATGCAATATTGTCTGTTATGAATAGTTTTAAATTTCATACATCTTGTCGAAGTTCGTATATTAGAGAAGGAAATTTGTCTAATTTCTGTGGTGTTATTTATTTTTTTTTTATTTTAAATAGTAGGTACCAAGTTAATGCCTTCCTACCCTTCTATTTTACCGAGTACTAGTTTAAATGAACAACTTTGAACTGGAAGTACTCATTGCTTTGAAATACGCAAAATGTGTTTATTTTGTAAGAGAGTGGGAAAGAAGAAACAAGAAAAACTAACTTCCATACAAACAGATATATACCTACTTATTATACAGGGGTGTTTCCGAATTGATAAAAAGAAAGTAGTAGTAGACCTCGACAAGTTTACTTTTTTACTCCATTTCTGAGACAACAAACAACCGCTAGATGGCGCCTGCTGACTATTTAACATGTCGCTATCCCAAAGATACCGAAATGTACTAAATAGTCAAGTGATTCTCGTGTCGGTCGTCACATGCCTACCTTGCACTGACGAGAGCCAACAGCTCGAAACTGCAGTCTGCAAGTGCGTTAGAAGCGCTATAGTTTTTGAGTAAGTTTACAACAACTCATAATCCTAGCGTAGCTCAAACCGTTGATTTAATAGCACGATGTATGTTTTAAAAAACACATTTTTCAAATTACTTCTCAGATATGAAAAAAAACGATTTTGCAAAATTCGGCCCTACGAAAAAAAAGGTTGTAAATTCATTTCGGATAACCAAAATTAAGCCCAACAAAATGGCGAAAGTCCCATTTAATTATACCTTTAAAAAAACTACCAGAAATAAGCGAGATTATTTTCTGAAGCCGCTTAATAAATAGATGAGGCATCTAAGTTTGCCTGACGGGCGAACAACATTTTTACATAAACGGCAATATATGAATAGAGAAAAACGTCTGTATTCAATATTCACGAGACATGATAAATTGTGGTTTTTATGTGTGTATCCGCTAAAAATAATCATACTAATGGCCTCATTCTCCGGTTCGGTATTAATAAAATGTACAATAAATAATAAAACAATCGATAAATCGTTCTTTTTAAAGGCATACCATTTGTTAGCGTGTTCTGTTTGTCAACTGACAAAGGCGGCGAATAATTTATTATAGAAAACGTTTTCAGTAATAGTCGCATACCTGTTTTTTTTCTTTTTAAATAATGTTTTTGACGCTTTTTTAAAATTCGTTATGATGAAATAGGTTTTTCGCTAGTAAACATTGTTTTAATAAAATAGCATTGTTGAACAAGAATCAGTGTCAGAACTAATTAAACTTTTATAGACATGTTTAAACAATGAGGAAGTTGTATGTTTTTTTTATAATGAAAATCGATAAAGCATAAAAAAAATTATAAAAATGTAAAATTCAGGATTTTTCAAATTTTAGTAAAGCGAAAAAAATATTTTCTATAACTATGGCGTCACACGTAATCATTTGTGTACTGTTTGCTAGGTCTACTTCAATTTTTTATTTGTGTTATTATTAGGTTAATGAGCTAGTGAGTAACATAATTATGAGCCACAAATATTGTATTGTGCCTAAATCACGATAAAAACTACCAATAAAGGATTCTTTAGTATTCTAAGATATTCCAAAGTTAGTCAAAAGTGGTGCAATTTAGCGGAGAAAAGTCTTTATGTAAGTGTAAATACAGGGTGCCATTAGTTTCATGTCATTAAAAAAAAAATTGTAATGGGGAACGACCAGACAAACAAAAAACCTATACAGGGTGTCCCACCGGGAACTGAATCGATCGATATAGAGAAAAGTACTCACTAGAAAATTTTGAAAATTTAGATGATTACTAATGTCGGTGTGGCCAATCCAACTAAAATAATTACAAGCAGCTGGCACTTCCGCTTATACCGGAAGTCGATACCAACTTGCTTATTTTAAATGGAACACCCTATATATTTTAGGGTTTTCGAAAAGAGCATAAAATTCTGAGTCGAAAATATAACATATCCTATACCTAAACCTAGCCGTTTCAGAGATATTTGACATTTTATAGAAAATTTGACAGGTGCAACGGTTTGCAAGAACCGTTATAACTTTCTTCGTGTAAAAGATCCTCATTTGCTTCTTGTCGCGTAAAAAGGACACAAGGAGAACTACGTTCTACAACTGAAATAAATTCAATAATATCATACCAAGTGTTCCGTTTTTCGCGTTACATTTTGTCAACTTCAAACCGCGAAAACTTGTTTAGGTCAAATGGAACACCTTGTATTTTTTTACGTCAAGTTGTGTAAAATTGAATTCCCTTTTTTCTGATATTAGCATTGTGGGGGGTAAAGTTACAACTTTTTGAAATATTTGCGATTTTACTAGAAATTCATGAATTGTTGTAATCATTTCATCAAAATAGCCATGATTAGAAACAATCAGTCATTATCTTAATGTCAAAAAATGCCAGTACGTTTAAATTATACCAACGAAAACTTTTTAAATATCTTTATTATTTATGGAGAATGTGATAAAGTAATATCAACAACTTGCAGCACATTTGCTACTCGATATCCACAAAAACGCAAAATAACACTAACACTGTAATGTGCGTATTAATCGAATTGAAGATATGGCATGAACAAAAATAGCAGAGATAAGATCAATTTAAAATATTTTATTTTAATTTAATAATTGGTCAAAATTCCGCCCCCGAACCTCGACACATTTTTCGCACCTTCGAATTAGTTCCTCATGGGTAGCTCTTCTAATTGAATCCTGTGATATGTTTTGAAATGCATTTCTTACTCTTTGCATACAATCTGCAATGGTTGTTAATGGGCTCTCATAAATTTTATTTTTAATAATTCCCCAAATGAAATAATCCAGAACTGATAAATCTGGTGAGCGAGGAGGCCATAAGAAAGGTCCATTATTGACAATCCATTGATCATAAAAAGTTTCTTGTAAATAATTATTAATTAAATATGCGTTATGTAGGGGAGCATCGTCGTGCTGATAAAAAATGTTTCTCTATGTTCGGCGAGAGGTAAATTTTCTAACTAGTTATTATTTAAATTTTATAAGAAATTCAGATCTTTTACCTAAAAAAAAAAAAACAAAAATTTACCTATACATATTAGCAGAAGAGAAAATTTAATTTACCGTTTAAATTTTCCTGTTAAAATTGTAATCCCACCACTCTATCGTTTCTTATGGCACAGTAAACATTGAACTGCTAACTTTCCTGAAAGTTTCGCTCTCTGAACATATGAGGATTTGAGTCACTCCAATAATGCGAATTGTGTCTATTAAAAAGTCCATTGTTAGTAAATTTTGCTTCATCTGTCCATATAATATTTCCCAAATAAGAATCGTGACCCTCAGACCTTATTAGAATAAACTCACAAAAATTCTCTTAGGAAATCTGTTTCTTTTAATCCTTGAACCATATGGAATGAAAACGGGTGAAACTTATGTTTTAATAAGATTATGTGAATTGAATCCTTGCATAGTCCCGATTCCAGAGCAGCTTGTCTTAATGACATCCTTGGAAATGCATGAAAATATCCCAGAATGACTATTTCAATGTTTTCGTCATCAACGATAGGCCTTCTTCTTTGCATTTTTGCCTTGACAGAGCCATAATTTTTAAAATTTTCCGGTATGAGTTTTACAGTGTTTGGAGATGGTTTCCGTTTTTGTGGATATCGAGTAGCAAATGTGCTGCAAGTTCTTGATATTACTTTATCACATTTTCCATAAATAATAAACAAATTTAAAAAGTCTTCGTGGGTGTAATTTAAACGTGCTGGCATTTGTTGACGTAAGATTAGACTGATTATTTCTAATCATGGCTATTTTGATGAAATGATTACAATTCATGAATCTCTAATAAAATCGCAAATATTTCAAAAAGTTGTAACTTTAACCCCCACAATGCTAATATCAGAAAAAAGGGAATTCAATTTTACACATCCTTCTTAAAACATTAAAATTTTATAAATAAAAAAAATGTATTTAGTTCTGTAATTTGGTACAACGTTATATTTTTTTAATTCTGAGCAAGTGTTTCTAAGAAAATTTCTAAATATTTCGCACAGAAAAGGCACTTTACCGGGTGCGATTTTTATTTTTAAAGCTGTTACCAGCCAGTGCCCTCTATAAATTTTTTAAAGTCTAACATACTAAAAATAGTTTTTGGGTGAAGCGAGAGCAGAATACAAAAAATTGTGTTTGTAATCCAAAAGAAGTTATCATTTACACCTATAATACCCCTTTGCTGTGGACACATTGTATAAAGACTAGCATTGTTTTTGGATGTACTATCAGCAGCAGAAACATCGGTAGACAATTTTGGACCATTCGATGGAGAAAATACCTAACGTGTATGTAAAATAAAAACAGCAGAGAATAAATTTCTTTCGTTAGCAACTTTGCCAACAATTTATGGAGCCCATAATGCGCCTGCTCGACTTTTCCTCAAATACCGCAATAGCGGCAATAAAAAAGAAACCCTCGCCTCGAAAGTAGTGTTGTCTAGTGTTATTGGACGCAGTATCGAACACTCTAGTTGTGAAATTTTTAGATTTATGGGTTTGAGCAATAAAAAGAGAATTAATGTTAATGGACGAACTGGAGCCGGAGTGAGTGTATTCTTGGCCGAGTCACGATCATAAATAAAAAATAACTAATGGTAGATCCATTGATTTTCAATCAAGTACAGAAGGCGGAATGTTCGTGTGCATTATTCATTGTGTACAGGGTGTCGACATGTTCGACATGTTTATTTTCGTGACAGGAAGTTTAAATGGGCACGGGATATATGAGTTACGTGTAGAGGTATCATCAGAGCTGTTCTACAAGGCGTTTCCTAAGTAGGTTACCAAAATTCATTAGGCGATTTTATGTACTATTTCACGCATTATATACCAGAATTGGTATAAATAAATCTAAAATATTGTAAAATGATTCTTTATTCCAGGATTAACAGTTGAATAATACTAACTGATGTTGAATTATTTATGGATAAACTCAAATTCTAGCGGCCATGATAATATTTCTAATAATTTAATTAAAAAATGCAAATGTGTCATTAGTTATCAGTTAGCTTACATAATAAATCTCTCCATAGAGAATGGTATTTTTCCCAGCAAATTTAAAAGGGCTATCGTCCATCCACTTTATAAGAAATGAGATCCAAATGAGTATAGCAATTACAGAGCTATTAGTTTATTATGTAGTTTTTCAAAACTTTTCGAACTCCATCTCAAAGAGCAGTTATTCAACTTTCTGCAAAAAAATAATCTGCTTTCTCCTGCTCAACATGGTTTCACTACTAATAAAAGCACTGCGTCGGCATTATATAATTTCCATCACCAAATTATTAAGGCGCCGGACAATAAAAAATTTGCTCTAGGTCTTTTTCTCGCGAGCTTTTGATATGGTAGATCACCAGTTGCTCAAAGCTAAACTCGCACGATATGGTGTTCGAGGGAAAGCTTTGGAAATATTTTCATCCTATCTTGACAACAGAGCTCAAACTGTAAAAATGGCCTGTGGAGCTGAAAGCGAGACTTGCTGGGTCAAACAAGGAGTTCCACAGGGTTCAATTTTGGGACCACTATTGTATATTTTGTTTGCTAATGACATTATCGATTACTTGCAAAGAACATCAAATGTCCATGTCATGTGCTACGCAGATGATACAAATGTTCTAATTACAGGAAATAACTCAAAGGAACTAAAAACAACCACTGAAATAATTTATCAGGAAATTATATGCTGGTCTTATAAGAATAATCTAAATTTAAATAAAACTAAAACTGTTTCCATACAATTTACATTAAATAACAATTCCGAAGGCCTAACACTTTTTAATGGTACTGACCTTGAGTTAAATACCTGTGATGCTAATAATTTGTTAGGTGTCATTTTTGACAAACACCTGCAATGGGCTCATCACATTGAAAATCTGTGTATAAAGCTACGAAAAAGTTGTTTTGCTCTAAAATTTATGTCTAAGCATTGTAGCCAGGATATCCTTAAAACCCTTTATTTTGCCAATTTTCATTCTCATCTGAGGTATGGAATTGTAAACTGGGGTAATAGTACTAATGTAGCCAGGGTATTTTTACTGTAAAAATATGCAATTCGTATACTGTTAAATTTGAGTTACAGAGAAACTTGTAGAGATGCTTTTAAAGGTTCAAAAATTTGACTGTTGTTAGCCTATACATTCTGGAAGTATGTTCATATGTCCACAAACACAAATCTACTTTTTTAAATAATCAAGTTGGACGTTCACATGGTACTCAATCTGAACATCTCCTACTGCCTGACTGTCATAGAACTACTATGTATCAGAGAAGTTTTCTGTATCACGGGTGTAAATTCTATAATTTATTAGACGAAGATATTAAATCCTCTGGTAGTATACATGTTTTTAAAGGAAAACTTAAAAAATTGTTGCTAAACAAAAACTGTTACACAGTCAATGATTTTTTTAAATTAATTGTATTTTAATATCTCCTTTTTCCACATTATTGTTTTTTCCTCTTTTTAAATCCATATGACATAAATCTAATCTATTGTTATAATTATTTTAGGGTCTGACTAAGTCCAAAAATGTTTAATATATTTTAGCCACATTATTTTATAGTGTATTGTTTTCTATTTTTGGCACTGTTTTTTTAATTATTTATGTGACATTTTCTTCATCGACCTTATGTATATCTTTTTGTGTACATATGTTTTTTTCAATGGAGAAATAAAGATTATTATTATTATTAATGTAATATACAGGATGGGCCATTAATAGTAGGCCATAGTTCAGGGATTGATTCTTTGGGCCAAAATATGAGGATATAACCAAATATGCTTCAGTAAAATGTTGCTGTGGAAAAAGATACATGGTGTCAAAGATCAAATTATTTTTCCGTTTTTTTTGCAAGAACTCAACAACCTCTTGACTGATCTTCGCGAAATTTGCTAGAGGAACTTTTTTTCCTCTAAGAAACAGTAATTTATGTATTACATCGCGTTTGATCATAGAGGGCGCCGCAGGAGCTGTATCAGATGATGAATTTTTTTTTGTGACGAAACGTTGCGGTACTTCTGACCAGAAAATCTGATGAGGACGTCATTTCCACGTATAGGTACACTTGGTAGAACTTGATAACTCCAACCGTTTTCGAGGAAAGTGCCGTTAAACATTTCAATAATTTTTTGAAAGACGAATTCAGATTTAGTGAAACAAAGTGTATTTGTCTGGTCGATAGCCGAGTGGGTTAAGGCGCGAGGTGTTATACTTAAAAAAGTACAAAACGTAAGGGAAAACCAAATCGTAATAACAGCGTAAACTCTTTCTCACTTTCTTATGAACTAATGGATCATTTTCATAGTATTGATAAATACATAAATCAAAAGATTGTCTAAAATAAGGATTTAATCTTATTAGAAGACCAAAAAATAACGTAAAAGTTAACTTAATGACATTATAAACTTTCCCCCCCATGCAAAAACCCCATTGCTGCAACTTAGAGTAAATGTTCGATATGGTCGCCACTACTTCTATGCCTTTTCTAATTCTATTTATAAAAGATTTTCTTACGTTGAAAAATAATAGTTTAAAAAACTATAAAACACGCTTTAATAGCAAAACGCACTAAAAAGTAAAAAAAAAACTAACGTTTAACAAGGGCTTATACAGCGGCAAATACGTTATATCATTAACAGCGGCGCCTCCACCAAAATTTCGACAATAGATTAGTATTGTCTGAAAGTTATTTGTGGCATTCTACGAATATTCTTTCCTATTGTTTGGGTTTTCTACCACATGTATTATTTTCCTCTTCAAAAACAAATCACCGAATCTACAAAATAATAGAATTATTGGAGAAAAGCCTCTGCGCCCGTGACGTTTACGCTTTACGCCAAAGGAATAGTCAGAGGTTATGTTTTGTAAATATAAATCGAAATAAACACAGAAATAATGTATTTTGCTGACGTTTCGGAAAGTAATATTTTTCCGTTTTCAAAGCTTTTTTTGGAAGAACTCTTATTTTGCTGTGTATGTCAAATACACAGCTTTAAGATTCTGTTTATGTTATTTCCATAGATACTTACTACTTACACAGAACATAGAACTGATGATATTTTCTTTTAGATAATGTTGAGTTTGTTAAGTTCTTCTTTTAACATTGGTAGCCAGGTTGTACAAATATCTACAGAACAATTCGATACGCACTTGTCTTCATTTAATAAGATTATTGCTGATTCTTTAATTTTTATTTTTTTGGTATCTGCTTCTTTTGTTAAAATTTTTGCCGAGTCCCAGTTTATTCTATGTCCGTTTTCCCAAGCATGTTCACAAATCTTTGATTTCTGAATTTCATTCTTTCTAATATAATTCTTGTGCTCATCCAACCTCACACTGAAAGGTCTGGATGACTCACCCACATAACATTTATCACATTCGCACAGGATATTGTAAATACAGTTTTTTGAATCCTGCTCCCTGTTTATCGGTTTTGTTTTTGTTAAAATAGATCTTAAAGTGTTCCCCGTTTGAAATATCGTCCTAACATAAAATTTGTCACCTATACGGCGTAGCTTTTCCGATAATCTGTATACATAAGGAATTATTGCTGTATATGACGTTCAGGTTTTTGTCGTACCTGATTGTCCCTATTTTCAACATTTATGAAAACTCTATCAACAAAGGCTTCAGGATATTGATTTTGTACTAGAACCTCTTTGATAAATTTTTTCTCGTTATTTAATATTTCATTATTAGATGAAATTATTTTGGCCCTATCGTATAAACATTTTACAACACCCCTTTTAATATTTATTGACTGATTTGAGTTAAAATTTAGATATCTATTAGTATGTGTTGGTTTTCTAAAAGCGCTTGTTCCAATTGTATTATTTACCCTTCTAATTAAAACATCTAAAAACGGTAGTTCATTCCTACTTTCTACTTCTAATGTGAATTTAATAGACGGTTCCTTGGTGATAATGCAGACACCATAGCCATACTAAAATCCTGCTGATAGATCCTCGGTCCTCGGTCGATCGGTCCTTGATAGGTGTGCAAAGTTTCTCTTTAATCTGACGTTTTGAAGTAGGTGAGAATCACGTTCAAAGTTTGAAAAAAGTTTACATACTTACAAACATACAGGACAGGTGAAGCTAATATAAAGCGTGTAAAAATACATTTTCCTGTCCTCTAATAAAATTCACTGCGTTTTGTATTTTGTCCCACAGTTCTTCTCTTGAGTTGATAGTATTTGCATAGACTAAGGACTTCATATGCCCCCACACATAATAATTCAAAGGATTATAATCAGGACTCCTTGGTGGCCAAGCAAACTTACTTCCTCGACCGATCCATCTGCGTGGCAAGGTAATTCCTGATTTCAATGGAGAAATGAGGGGGAGCTCCATCTTGCACCACATTCTGTTCCGTACGTCTAGCTTGAAAGCAAGTAATAATGGATACTTATGTGTGTCCAATATACATATTAAAATTGCTCGATTAAAAATCTTATTTAGCATCCTTTCATTACTCTCTTTGTACAAATTTAATTATTACATTTTTTTATGAACAAAATAAATTATGCATTAGATCATGACGCAAATAAACCTGACAGGAGGAATCCTCATATAGTAAACAAATAAAAAATTTATTATAATGTGAGCGCATGTAATAAATAACTCGTAGTAGTTAATAGATACTCTATAAGTAAATATAAATTCTTCATTAACGAGGCACATTGCCAACGTTAGAACGTATGACAGGGTGGAGAAAACGTATTGGTAGTAGTACAGAGCTTGTATACAGGGTGAGTCAATAAGACGGTTAATGTCTTATCAACTGTTTGAAATTTAGGGAAAGGTTTTAGATCATGCTGAACAAGATTCTGTAAAAACCCTACCTCAATCGCTAATATAAATTCCTAATTTTTCCTCATTTCTTTTGATCATAGTAGGCGTATTTAAATTCAAAAAAAAAATTTTAAATAACTTTTTAATCACAATCTGAAACACAAGAAGTATACCAAATTGTTATTAGCCGTTACTCGAGTCCGAGTATAAAAAAATGTTACAGTCGATAAATTGTGTACAATAAAAAACAAGTAAAAAGTGTAGTCTATTGTAATTCCCATTCATCTACGGTGCACACGACTATGGCTATAGAGGCCAATTCGGGAGAGCACCTGTCGACCGCAGTCAGGACAAACATAGACCTGGTTAGGTCTTGGATTCGGCCTTCTTGCAGCAACATTTCCTTGATAGCTGGCCACAACCCTTCGCCATTCGGTCCTGTCCGCTGCAAGTTGTTCCCATTGCTCGTCTGCAATACCGCAGGATTTTAGATTTTCATGGAGAGCGTCTTTGAACCTCTTTCGTTGACCGCCACGCCTTCTTCTACCGCTTAGCAATTCACCATAAAGTGTACATTTAGGAAGGCGGTTATCATGCATACGATGAACGTGACCTGCCCATCTTAGTCGTGCTCTTGAAATAAGCACCTCAATTGGAAGGCTGTTTGCTCTCCTGAGTACTTCCACGTTTGATATGTGATGGAACCGACGGATTTTCATCATACTTCTGAGGTGTCTTTGCTGAAAACGTTCTAATTCTTTCACATGACGACGGTAAGTGACCCAGCTTTCACATCCATATAGCAGTGTTGGAATGACAACTGCTCTGTAGACAGCCATTTTCGTTGACAAAGCAAGGTCGTGGTTGTCAAATACTCTCTCTCTAAGTCCCCAGACTGCTCTAGATGCAGCGTTAATTCTATTGCGAATCTCGCTGTCCATGTTTGCTTTGTCATTAACAACGTTGCCTAAGTAATTGAACTGATCCACCACTTCAAGAGAATTTCCGTTAAGTGTAATGTCTATTTGGTTCACTTGATGAGGAGTTGACATAATCTTAGTCTTTCCAATGTTGATTTTAAGTCCCAAGGAATCATAGCTCTGGGCATACACATCTAAAAGTTCTTGAAGCTCTTCCGGCGTAGAGGCTAAAAGTGCACAGTCATCCGCGTACTGGAGATCACAAATGAATCGTGTGCGTGTCTTCGTGAAAGCTCTAAAGCGTTAAAGAGACCGCCATCAAAACGGTATCTGAGACCTATTCCTCTGACTGTCAGTTTGTTGTCAACAATAATTGTTAGAGCAGTGGTAAACAAATTAAAGAGTAGGGGTGCCAGGACACATCCCTGCCTAACTCCAGTGAGGGTTTGGAAAGGTTCGGTTGCCTCATTATTATACATAACCTGGGCGTTGTTGTTTGTATGTAGACTGCGACATACTTCCACAAATTTTCTAGGGATACCTAAGCGGAACATAATTTTCCAGAGCACTTCCCTGTCCACCGAGTCAAACGCCTTGGTTAAATCAATGAAGGCCATGTGAATTTCTCCTTGATGTTCGAGTGCTTTTTCTTGAAGCTGTTTAAGTATGAAGATTAAATTCGATGTGCCTCGGTTTGGTCTAAAGCCACTCTGTGTTTCAGGAAGTAACTTTTCCATAACAGTTGTTAGCCTATTTGCCATCGCTTTAGTGAGTATCTTCCCTCCAACAGCCAGGAGAGCTATACCCCTGTAATTTCCACAGTCCGCAGCGCTCCCTTTGTTTTTGAAGAGGTTGATTAAAAGTGTATCACGAAACTCCTGCGGAGCTTGACCACTTTCCCACACGACATCAAACAGTTTTTTGAGGTAGGGTATGAGCTCTGACGACACAGCTTTAAAGATCTCAGCTGGGAGTGAGTCGGCGCCGGGAGATTTGTTATTTTTTAGCTGCCCAATGGCGGTTAAGATCTCTTCCGTTGTTAGTGGTTTATCTAAGTCTTCGAAGGTGTCATATTGAGGGATAAGATTTATAATATCGTGATCGGCTTGACCAAATTGTATCTAATAGTCGAGAGGCAATTTAACATTTCACAAACGATTTTTAAGCAATAGGACGGATCGAGATGAGGTTTTGTGCATTCGATTTAGGACGACATTTATAAAAAAATGTTACAACTTTTTATCTTAACAAATGGGAAATGCATTATGTGCAGACCAAAATGCATTTTTTGAGTTCATTAAAAGAAATCTTATTTTGGAAACTAATGAATAATCTTTATGTTATAATTTATATTACACCAGTGTTTTTTTTACTCCCACGTCCAGCGGAAGTACTGTCGTGGGCAGAAAAAATAGGACAACTTTTTTTTTCTAATGTAAATCTGTCTCTATTTGAATATGTAATGAGTAGCCGAAATAAAACAGATATCACTTTTAATTTATTTTTTATTTTAATGCTGTAGTTATTCCTATAGTAAATGATGGATGGTTAATGAGACAAATTGCACTGCGTTATAACATTAACAAAAATTTCGTGTGTAACGTTTTAAAAAGTGGATAATAAACGGTACGATTAGTAGAAATCCTGGATCAAAGGAAAAAAGGATATTCTACTTAACAAGAAACTAACTATTAATATTTCGTTATTGCGTCATTTCTATTTATAACTTCTATAAGTATGCTTGGCGTAGAATTAAATAACCTTATACAATAATCATTAGTAATAATATTTTTCCATACATTATTTACTATTTCCAGTAATTCTTCGGCATTCCGTGGTCTCACATTTCGTTTTTGGATACTTCTTACGAGTACTCCCCATACTTCTTCCACAGGGTTAAGATCTGGACTATGACTGGGCCAGTTAAGAACATAGATGTTGTTATCTTGAAACCAGTTAGTTACGGTATGAGCAGTATGAACGGTTGTCTTGTTGAAATATGAACTCATTATTAGGAAATAATTAGTGGCACAGAAGGGAGCATATTATTGTCTAAAATCCTAATATACGTTTCACTATTAAATCGTTCCTCAATATGCCACAAAACACCAGGACCACTTGCTGATATCCGAGCCCACATATTGACGGAAAATCTACCACTTTTATCATTGTTAGATATATATTTCTCATCGAATCGAGTATCCGGAGGGCGGTAAACACGAATACGACCGCTGTGTGTTGACTGGAAAGTTTTTTTCGTCTGTAAAGATTACACTTTTCCAGAAATTTACATCATGCGCTAAAAATTCAAGCGCAAATCCTACTCGAGCTTCTTTATGTTCAGCTTTAAGTAAGTATTTGTGTGCTGCTTCATGACAGCGTAGCTTCGATTCTCTTACTCGCCGGCGACCAGTACTACTCGGTCCAGGAAAATTCATTTCTTCAGCAGCCTGAATAACTGAGTAAAATGGATTTTCTACTCTAAAGCATTTACCAATTGCAAATGTTGTTGTTGAGTTGAATCCTTCGTCGCCCTGATCCAGGATTTCTACTAATCGTACCGTTTATTCTCCACTTTCTTAAAATGTTACACACCGAA
The DNA here is from genome assembly GCA_963675555.1 of Leptura quadrifasciata. NCBI lineage: Eukaryota > Metazoa > Arthropoda > Insecta > Coleoptera > Cerambycidae > Leptura > Leptura quadrifasciata. The sequence goes on along the minus strand of OY776680.1, from coordinate 97,979,566 downwards.
TTTTTGTCAATATTATAATGCAGTGCAATTTGTCTCATTGACCATCCATCTTCTGCTTTAGCAATAACTCCGGATTTAACTAAATCGCTTATATGAGGCATATTAGTTTTTTGCACACTTGCAATAAATTATGACAACTAACTGACAATGTCACAAAAATTAAAGTTAGATGTACGCAACTAGATTTTAGCAAAATACCGTTATAAGATTTGTCCTATTTTTTTTTGCTTACGACCGTACAGTAACGTAAAAAATATATATATTTTTTTGTTGAAATATACTTAAAAAACGTCATGAAACGTCGAGATTTTAAATTTGAGCGAAAAAAATTCTGTCTGTCGGTCGATTTGTAACTTTTTTTTGTGCGCACATTTACTCTGGAACCGTTTATAATATTGACTTGAAATTTGGTATATTTGTGTATTATAACGAGATCTAGAACTAGATTATATTTTGATCCAATTCCGTTGACGAGTTCGGGGGATAAATTAGGGCATCTACGAAAAGTCTCAAATTTTTTTTTTTTGGCATCAGCCGCCCTCGACTATCACTATTATGAAAGTGAAAACATATTAAAATGTGATTTAGTGTGTATACGAAACGTCTCAAAATTTTTTTGGCTTTAGCTACCCCCTCCACCACCCCCACCTTATTATTAACGGGAGTAAAAAATTAAATTGGGATTTAGTGTGTATATTAGAACCAAGGGTCTCTAAAAAATTTTTGGCATTAGCCACCCCGTCTACCACCCCCACCATATTATTAAAAGCAGTAAAAAATTAAATTGGGATTTAGTGTGTGTGTGTGTACGAAAACCAAGGGCCTTTAAAATTTATTTAGGCATTAGACACCCCCTCTACTACCTCCACTCTATTATTATTAAAATTTATATACATAATAATTTTAAAAACCCCGAGTAATAGATTTTGGCTCATTTCATTCATTATTTTCCAAACTAACATTTTTTTTAATGAACTCAAAAAATGCACCTTTAAAAGTGCATTTTGGTCTGCACAGAATGCATTTCCCATTTGTATACGATAACAAGTTGTAACATTTTTTATAAATGCGATCCTAAATCGAATGCAGAAAAGCCTATCTCGATCCGTCGTCTTACTGCTTAAAAATCGTTTGAAAACGGCATTTTAGTGCTAAATTACCTCAACTATAAATCGATCAACAAATGGTCGAGATATTTGGAGTGTAGTGGTGAAAAGTGAGACGCACTGTATAATACCAAAAGTGAAGAAGTCATATTAGGGCGTTTTCTCTTTGATTTTTTTCATAAAATTTGATTTTAGGTCATAACTTTTTGTTTCATGCTCACTTGTTTACTAAAGCGGCGAAGACTTATGTTTTTATCTAATTATTTCTCAAGTAAACTGGGACACAGTTTTCCAATAAAAACAAGTGCATCACGTCTATATGCGAAAAACAAAACACTCGTCGTCCCGCCACTTTGCATCATAACCATTCGATGAAATTTACATCTTGTTTTTGACAGATTGATATTCGATTGTTCGAACTCACACACAGAGAGCCATATAAACGATTGTATTGTGGTGTCCGACTTGATATAGCACTTCCAGACCTACTTCATTTTGATTTGTTGGGGACGGACGAACATTCATCCGACACATTCATGGATATTTGATGGATCATCCACCAAATCGAGTTATTAATTTCGGATACTTGGATATTTTACCGTTGAACATCAGTTGCGAAAACACAACATAATGATACAGGGTGGTTCAATACTCATTTTTATTTTATTTTGTAAATACCAGTTACAGGATGGAAAACAATATCACTAATTAACTACAATACGACGAACTGCGGCGATCGATATCTCGAAAAGTAGACATCGGAAAATTTTGAAAATTTGGCAGTAAACTAAAGTCGATGGGGGCATCTCGGCTAAAATATTTTCAAGATAGTGGCACTTCCGGTTATACCGGAAGTCGATACCAACTTGCTTATTGTAAATGGGACACCCTATATATTATTACATTTTTGGATTGTACGCAAAATTCCAAGCCGATTTTGTGTATCATGTCCTATACCTAGGTCTCTCCGTTTTTGAGATATTTCAATTTTTATGTCAAAAATGACGTTTGCGGGCCCTAAAAGAATTATCAATTTTTCCTATAAGGAAGCCTTTATTATCTAATTTGGGTTCGATTCTTTGTTGAAAAAGACCTACTTTAATAGAGTTTTTATAATATTTTGATAAGTATTAATACAGAGTGTTCAAAAAATAAGAATAAAGATGAAATTGAGAAAACTGTCAAAAATCAATTTTTTTCAAATGGAACCCCCCAATTTTTATAATCCTATCTTATTCGCCATTAAAAATAAGGGTAAGTTTGTATATGGAGGTCTATTCCGAAAATTTTTAGTTTTCGAGATATTGTCAAGTAGTAATAATTATTCTGCACTATAAAATTAACCAAAATACTTTTTAGCATATTCTCTACAAAATATAATTTTCAAATATTCAACAATAAATTAAATAAGTTGCAAAACTAAATCGATAAATAAATTTTACATTCTTTCCAAGTTAAATTTTATCATTCATATTTTATTTCTACAATATAAATTCGCTATTTAACAAGCATAAAGGATGTAAAGTTTCATATTTCAATATCAGCTTGTAACCGCGTTGAGACATAAACTTTAAGTCTACCTTTATAGGAATATTGCTGAATAAGTATTTAGGAATCATATAAATAGTCCAGGATTGATACACACAATTACTTACTTATTGGTAGTCAGTCAACGAGCACCTACCTGACACATCTCCCCCATTATGGACTGGTAAGATCTTTTTATTTTATATTTTATTTTTTATTGTTTGAACTATTTTCCTTGTTTGTTATATTTTTACCTTCAATAAAATGTTGGTATCTTTTTGTTTTACATCTTTATTTTACTTATAAATTAACCTCTCGCAAGCCAAGCACCCCCGGCTCGTGACAATATTCCCAATTCAGTATTTCTATATGGATATTTTGTTATGGATATTAAGTTAAATTACTCTTAGTTGGCTATGACGGCGTTGAGTGCTAAACAAATGTATGTAGCTGTCACTTACCATTTGACAAGTATTAATTATCATGCTGGGGTGCTTAAATTATGCACACGAGGTTTACTTAAATTTATTTATAATCTATGGAGAATGTTACAAAGTTTTATCAAAAACATGTGAAATATTTGCTAATAAATATCCTGAGAAACAAAAACCGTCTCCGAACAAAAATGAAAATGGAGAATTTCAAAAAATTTGGCACTGCAACAGTTCATAAAATAATTAAACAAATGTAACTTAGATACAAAAGGTTCTTACATAAAATACTAACAGTACAACTACTTATACCGAGACTTATACTCAGGAAAATATTTTATTTTAATAAGTGTTCAAAGTGTCCACCCTGAACTTCCAAACATTTTTCGCACCTCTTGATTACTTCGTCATGGGTGGCCGCTCTAATGGAATCTGGTGATAATCTTTCAAAAGCATTCCTTACTCTTGTCTGACAATCTTCCATTGTTGTGACTGGATTAAAATAAACCATATCTTTTATTGTTCCCCATATAAAATAGTCTAAGACAGACAGATCAGGAGAACGGGGAGGCCACAGAAAAGGTCCATTGTTAGCAATCCACTTATCGTAAAAAGTTTCTTCCAAGAAGTTGTTAACTATGAATCTGCTCTGTGGTGATGCGCCATCGTGTTGGTAAAATATTTGCCTATGTTCGGCTAGAGGTAAATTGTTCAAATATTCATTATCTAAATCTTGTAATATATTCAAATATCCTTTCACCTAAAAAAAAGTTGATACGGAATTTGAAAAACAGAAACTATTTAAGTATTAATTCATTACCATTTAAGTTTTCTTCATAGAAATTAAGTTTTACGACTCCAACATTTCTTACGGCACAGTACACATTAAATTGCCAGGTTTCTTGATAATTTCGCAATCTCACGGCATGGGGATTTGAATCACACCAAAAGTGGGAATTATGTCTGTTGAAAAGTCCATTTTTCGTAAATTTTGCCTCGTCAGTCCAAATTATGTTGTCCAAAAATCGAAAGTCGCCTTGTAACATTGTTAAAATAAAATCGCAAAAGTGAACTCTTCTGGTCAAATCGGTGTCCTTTAGGTGTTGAACCATAGAAATGGAATAGGGATGGAATTTGTGTTTCAAAAGAATTCTATGAATAGAGTTCTTGGAGATTCTTGTTTGTAAGGCCACTTGTCTTAAGGATGTCATAGGATATGCCGCAAAATATCCCAAAATAGCAATTTCGATATTTTCATCATCGACAATTGGTTTTATTTTATGAACTGTTACCTTAACGGTGCCAAAATTTTTTAAATTCTCCATTATTCGTTTAATACTGTTCGGAAACGGTTTTTGTTTATCTGGGTATCTATTAGCAAATATTTCACACGTTCTTGATAAAACTTTGTTACATTCTCCATAGATTATAAACAAATTGAAGTAATCCTCGTGCGTATAATTTAAGTGCCCCGGCATGATAATTGATACTTGTTAAATGGTAAGTAACAGCTACATACATTTGTTTAGACTCAACGCCGCCATAGCCAACTAAGAGTAATTTAACTTAATATCCATAACAACATACCCATATAGAAATATTGAATTGGGAATATTTCGAAAACTAAAAATTTTCGGAATAGACATCCATATACAAACCTCGATACAAACTTACCCTTATTTTTAATGGCGAATAAAATAAGATTATAAAAATTGGGGATTTCCATTTGAAAAAACTGATTTTTGACAGTTTTTTCAATTTCATCTTTATTCTTATTTTTTGAACACTCTGTATTAATACTTATCAAAATATTATAAAAACTCTATTAAAGTAGGTATTTTTCAACAAAGAATCGAACCCAAATTAGATAATAAAGGCTTCCTTATAGGAAAAATTGATAATTCTTTTAGGGCCCGCAAACGTCATTTTTGACATAAAAATTGAAATATCTCAAAAACGGGAGATCTAGGTATAGGACACGATACACAAAATCAGCCCAGAATTTTGCGTACAATCCAAAAATATAATAATATATAGGGTGTCCCATTCAAAATAAGCAAGTTGGTATAGACTTCCGGTATAACCGGAAGTGGTGCCACTATCTTGAAAATAGTTCAGCCGAGTTGCCCCCATCGACATTAGTTTATTACCAAATTTTCAAAATTTTCCGATGTCTATACTTTTCGAGATATCGATCGCCGCAGTTCGTCGTGGGACACCCTGTATTTTTGATATGAGGAAAAAAGGATCATTCCAAAAATTTTATAATATACAGAGTATCCCATTTTTAAAAATATTATTTTTTTGTTTCCCCTGAAATCTGCACGACACTGTACTTTTGATAGCATTTTAACAAAATTCAGTCATAACTACACAACTTTCATTTCAATTTTTTTTTCTTTCTATATAGGTAATAATATAATGATGATAAGGGGTGGGTAATTTATAATGAATAACCCTGTATCTAATTCAAAGAAAGAACAACGTGTACGTTTTCAAGTCATAGCATTCCGCTGCGGGCCACCCTGCCGAAAAAAAACTCGCCTTATTACCAACTGACACGTAAGCCCTAGCCTAACCTTGTTTCCGAAACAAGGATAACGAAATAATAACAACGAGTTACCTACATTCGTACATTCTCAGCTATTTTTCGACCTTTCGGATCAAACACACGTAAAACTTTTTCCTTTATGTTTCACTCAATTAGGAATTTTATTCCGGGCATCCTTGAGTCGGATTTTAATTTGATTTCATTTGTTCTTTAATTACTTCTAGCATAGCCTTAGGAGAGGCCTTTTACAATTGTAAAGAATTTAAGAAACGTTTACAACAATTATGCGGCTGATTGAGATTTAAATTGAACGCCGTAGCCGTTTCGTGTCAGGCAATTGGTAATTAAATTTAATAATGCGGGTTTTTTATTTAATAATGGATATTATGTTGGATAACAAATAATCTACGTGACATTAGTGGAGTGATATTGTCTGAAAAGTTATTTGTGGCATCCTACGAATATTCTTTACTATTATTTGGGTTTTCTACCGCATGTATTATTATCCTCTTCAAATACAAGTCACCGAATCTACAAAATAATAGAATTATTGGAAAAAAGCCGCTGCGCCCGTGACGTTTACGCCAAAGGAATAGTCAGAGGTTATGTTTTGCAAATAATATAAATCGGAATAAACACAGAAATAATGTATTTTGCTGACGTTTCGGAAAGTAATCTCTTTCCGTTTTCAAAGCTTTTTTTTGGAAGAACTCTTATTTTGCTGTGTATGTCAAATACACAGCTTTAAGATTCTGTTTATGTTATTTCCATAGATACTCACTACTTACACAGAACATAGAACTGGTGATATTTTCTTTTATATAATGTTGAGTTTGTTTAGTTCTTCTTTTAACATTGGTAGCCAGGTTGTACAAATATCTACAGAACAATTCGATACGCACTTGTCTTCATTTAATAAGATTATTGCTGATTCTTTAATTTTTCTTTTTTTGGTATCTGCTTCTTTTGTTAAAATTTTTGCCGAGTCCCAGTTTATTCTATGTCCATTTTCCCAAGCATGATCACAAATCTTTGATTTCTGAATTTCATTCTTTCTAATGCAATTCTTGTGCTCATCCAACCTCACACTGAAAGGCCTGGATGACTCACTCACGTAACATTTATCACATTCGCACGGGATATTGTAAATACAGTTTTTTGAATTCTGCTCCCTGTTTATCGGTTTTGTTTTTGTTAAAATAGATCTTAAAGTGTTCCCCGTTTGAAATTCGTCCTAACATCAAATTTGTCACCTATACGGTGTAGCTTTTCCGATAATCCGTATACATAAGGAATTATTGCTGTATAATGACTTTCGTGTTTTTGTCGTACCTGATTATCCCTATTTTCAACATTTATAAAAACTCCATCAACAAAGGCTTCAGGATATTGATTTTGTACTAGAACCTCTTTGATAAATTTTTTCTCGTTATTTAATATTTCATTATTAGATGAAATTATTTTGGCCCTATCGTATAAACATTTTACAACACCCCTTTTAACATTTATTGACTAATTTGAGTTGAAATTTAGATATCTATTAGTATCTGTTGGTTTTCTATAAACGCTTGTTTCAATTGTATTATTTATCCTTCTAATTAAAACATCTAAAAACGGTAGTTCATTCCTACTTTCTACTTCTAATGTGAATTTAATAGACGGTTCCTTACTATTTATATTTTCCAAAAAACTATCTAGTAAATCGACACCATGAGGCCAAATTGCAAAGATGTCGTCAACATATCTCCACCAGACAACCGGTTTGTTTATACAATTTTGAACATGTGTGTTCTCAAAATATGTTGCTTCAAATTGGTGATAATGCAGACCCCATAGCCATACCAAAATCCTGCTGATAGAACTCATTGTCCAATTGAAAATAGGTTGTTTTTATACACATTGTTAAGAGTTCCATTATGCTATTTACACGTCATTATACAGCAATAATTCCTTATGTATACGGATTATCGGAAAATCTACGCCGTATAAGTGACAAATTTGATGTTAGGGCGATATTTCAAACGGGAAACACTTTGAGTTCTATTTTAACAAAAACAAAACCGATAAACAGGGAGCAGAATTCAAAAAACTGTATTTACAATATCCCGTGCGAATGTGATAAATGTTATGTGGGTGAGTCATCCAGACCTTTCAGTGTGAGGTTGGATGAGCACAAGAATTACATTAGAAAGAATGAAATTCAGAAATCAAAGATTTGTGAACATGCTTGGAAAAACGGACATAGAATAAACTGGGACTCGGCAAAAATTTTAACAAAAGAAACAGATACTAAAAAAAGAAAAATTAAAGAATCAGCAATGATCTTATTCGAATCGCGTATCGAATTGTTCTGTAGATATTTGTACAACCTGGCTACCAATGTTAAAAGAAGAACTTAACAAACTCAACATTATATAAAAGAAAATATCATCAGTTCTATTTTCTGTGTAAGTAAGTATCTATGGAAATTACATAAACAGAATCTTAAAGCTGTGTATTTGACATACACAGCAAAATGAGAGTTCTTCCAAAAAAAGCTTTGAAAACGGAAAGAGATTACTTTCCGAAACGTCAGTAAAATACATTATTTCTGTGCTTATTTCGATTTATATTATTTGCAAAACATAACCTCTGACTGTTCCTTTGGCGTAAACGTCACGGGCGCCAGAGGCTTTTTTCCAATAATTCTATTATTTTTTTGTAGATTCGGCGATTTATTTTTGAAGAGGACAATAATACATGTGGTAGAAAACCCAAATAATAGGAAAGAATATTAGTGGAGTAAAATCGCTCCTCTATCTCGCTTATTTCTGGTAGTTTTTCTTTAAAGGTATAACCAAATGGGACCTTCACCATTTTGTTGAGCTTAATTTTGGCTATCCGAAATGGATTTCTACAACTTTTTTTAGTAGGTCCGAATTTTGCAAAATCGTTTTTTTTTTATGTCTGAGAAGTAATTGAAAAATGTGTTTTTTAACGCGCTATTAAATCAACGGTTTGAGCTACGATTATGCATTTTTTGTAAACTTACTCAAAGAACTATAGCGCTTCTAACACTATTCAAATTTTCAAAATGTAAATAGTCCTGTCGACAAATTATTTAGACTACAGGAGGGCGGCAAAATTTTTGACTTCGGGGATGGGTTTGGGATAGTTAGGAGGTAAACATCCTAAAAGTCTCCGACCCTGTGAGCCTCGCGGGGGAGGACTTCCGGAAGTCCCTAAATTTTGATTTTTTTTTGGTTTCTCGTTAATAACTCGAAAACTATTGGTCTTAGTGAAAAAATTATTCTTACCTTTTTGAAAGCCGACAAAATTTCCTACAATTTTTAATTTCTGCGTAAAGTTTCTATCTTCAACCGTTATCGAGTTATCCGCTTCTGAAAGTCGCCGATATCCGGAAAACGCTGTATCGGATCGCATTTTTCGTCATATTCTGCTCCTAACACCTCAAGTCTTCTTTGTAAAATAAAATACAACCTAATCAAGTGAAGAGGAATAAACTGACTTGAGAATTATACAGGTTCCAGAGCAGCTTGTCTTAATGACATCCTTGGAAATGCATGAAAATATCCCAGAATGACTATTTAAATGTTTTCGTCATCAACAATAGGCTTTCTTCTTTGCATTTTTGCCTTGACAGAGCCATAATTTTTAAAATTTTCCAGTATGCTTTTTACAGTGTTTGGTGACGGTTTCCGTTTTTCTGGATATCGAGTAGCTGCAAGTTCTTGATATTACTTTATCACATTCTCCATAAATAATAAATAAATTTAAAAAGTTTTCGTTGGTATAATTTAAACGTGCTGGCATTTTTTGACATAATATAATGACTGATTGTTTCTAATCATGGCTATTTTGATGAAATGATTATATGAATTTCTAATAAAATCGCAAATATTTCAAAAAGTTGTAACTTTAACCCCCACAATGCTAATATCAGAAAAAAGGGAATTCAATTTTACATAACTTGACGTAAACAAATACAGGATGTTCCGTTTGACCTAAACAAGTTTTCGCGGTTTGAAGTTGACAAAATGTAACGCGAAAAACGGAACACCTGGTATGAATTATTGAATTTATATCAGTTGTAGAGCGTAGTTGTCCTTGTGTTCTTTTTATGTGACAAGAAGCAAATGAGGATCTTTTACACGAAGAAAGTTATAACGGTTCTTGCAAACCGTTGCACCTGTCAAATTTTCTATAAAATGTCAAATATCTCTGAAACGGCTAGGTTTAGGTATAGGATATGCTACATATTTTCGACTCAGAATTTTATGCTCTTTCCGAAAACCCTAAAATATATAGGATGTTCCATTTGAAATAAGCAAGTTGGTATCGACTTCCGGTATAAGCGGAAGTGCCAGCTGCTTGTAATTATTTTAGTTGGATTGGCCACACCGACATTAGTAATTATCTAAATTTTCAAAATTTTCTGATGCGTACTTTTCTCTATATCGATCGATTCACTTCCCGGCTGTATATTTATGCACATTTATGCTTAGGTATTTATGGTTTATCATCTTTGGAACGCACACATGCTGCGTTTTTGCAATGACAATTAAAAACAAAACAACGATAAATTGCTGTTATAGGAAATTCTTATCTATGTTAATAACCTCGCGCACTTCACAGTGTGATGTCACTGTGCATATCTTATTGATAATAAAACAAACCGCAACACAAATGGACAAAAAACTGACAATATTCGTTTCGCCGGAAAAATTTGCATTTTTTCGGCAAATATTGAACCTAGAACCCTCATTTTTTTTTAATTGGGGTGTCTCGCCGAAATATGAATAATGGTATATTTTTATACGTATATTATTAAGAAATTATTTTTACACTTAGTAATCTAACGAAAATTCGCATTTTCTTATATTTCATAAATAATAAATAATTAAGTACCTAATGGAACGATATTCAGGACTGTTTAGAATTATGGTAGAATGTGGGATGTCTTAAGCTTCAAGTTTTTTGCGTGACAAAATTTTTTATTAAACAGTTAAGGTATGAGAAAATGATTTTTTTCGAGTTTTAGAAAAACTATTGATTTTAGAAAAAAAGTGTTTCTTAAAGGTTGTGCGCCAAGAAATACGTGTACAAATTTTCAGGAATACCACGGGAATACTCCGTAATGCTCAGTAATACTCGGGAATACTAGGGAATACCCCTGCAATGCTCCGGAATACTTCGAAAATAATCGAGAATCGAGTCAAGACGGCAATAAGATACGCGTCAGCTCATAGTCTTGGTTGTTTGTACTGTCGTGAGCAGAAAAAAATAGGACAACTTTTTTTTCTAATGTAAATCTGTCTCTATTTGAATATGTAATGAGTAGCCGAAATAAAACAGATATCACTTTAATTTATTTTTTATTTTAATGCTGTAGTTATTGCTATAGTAAATGATGGATGGTTAATGAGACAAATTGCACTGCGTTATAACATTAACAAAAATTTGGTGTGCAACATTTTAAGAAAGTGGAGAATAAATGGTACGATTAATAGAAATCCTGGATCAAAGGTCAAAGGATATCCTACTTAACAAGAAACTAACTATTAACATTTCGTTATTGCACCATTTCTATTTATAACTTTTATAAGTCTGTTTGGCATAGAATTAAATAACCTTATACAATAATCATTAGTAATAATATTATATTTCCAGTAATTCTTCGGCATTCCGTGGTTTCGCATTTCGTTTTTGGATACTTCTTACGAGTAGTCCCCACACTTCTTCCACAAGGTTAAGATCTGGACTGACTGGGCCAGTTAAGAACATTGATGTTGTTATCTTGAAATCAGTTAGTTACGGTATGAGCAGTATGAACGGAACAATTGTCTTGTTGAAATACGAACTCATTATTAGGAAATAATTGTGACACAGAAGAGGGCATAATATTGTCTAAAATCCTAATATACGTTACACTATTAAATTGTTCCTCAATATGCCACAAAACACCAGGACCACGTGCCGATATCCAAGCCCACTTATTGACGGAAAATCTACCACTTTTATCATTGTTAGATATATATATTTCTCATCGAATCGAGTATTCGGAGGTCTGTAAAGATTACATTGTTCCAAAAATTTACATCATGCGCTAAAAATTCAAGCGCAAATCCTACTCAAACTTCTTTATGTTCAGCTTTAAGTAAGTATTTCTGTGCTGCTGCATGACAGCGTAGCTCCGATTCTCGTACTCGCCGGCGGCCAGTACTACTCGATCCAGGAAAATTCGGTTCTTCGGCAGCCTGAATAACTGAGTAAAATGGATTTCCTACTAAAGCATTTACCAATTGCAAATCTTGTTGAGTTGATATCCTTCATCGCCTTGATCCAGGATTTCTACTAATCGTACCGTTTATTCTCCACTTTCTTAAAATGTTCACACCGAATTTTTGTCAATATTATGACGCAGTGCAATTTGTCTCATTGACCATCCATCTTCTGCTTTAGCAATAACTCCAGATTTAACTAAATCGCTTATATGAGGCATATTAGTTTTTTGCACACTTGCAATAAATTATGACAACTAACTGACAATGTCACAAAAATTAAAGTTAGATGTACACAACTAGATTTTAGCAAAATACCATTATAAGACTTGTCCTATTTTTTTTGCTCACGACCGTACTTGTCCCGGCACTTAGTATTATCATTGTGTTAAAATTTCTATTTTAATTAATTAATTAATTTTTTATTGTGTTCAAATTTCAATTTTCAACCTAAAATCCTTTTAAAATGGTAGCACAATAATACTCACTTTAAATTGTTAAAGCCGTTATCGAGAAAATCGATTTCTTTTTTGTTCAATGTGAACTACCAGTAATATGAACGGTAGGCCTCGGGGTAGATGAAAAGTACAAAAAGTCTGGAGATGTTTGTAAGAGAACTCTAAACATCATATTTGACCGAGACCGCTCAATTGGTTCCGGCGCTAGGTTAAAAAAAAGAGAGATCAGGAAAAAATATTGGAATTCTGTTTGTGGGTCCAGGGAGAATATCTGAACAACAGGAACTTTTTAAAGGGAAGTTTGTCCAACGACGAAGCTACATACATTTCCAACAAATGGAGTGGTGTCGTCTCAAAATTCACGGTACTGGTATGCCGAAAATCCTAATTGGATTATAAACGCAAAGAGGCAGTACTCAGAAAAAATAAATGTGTGATGTGGAGACTTGATTGTAGAATAATTTGAACCAAGTTGTATTTTTTGCTTTTTGGAAAATAAGTTTTGGGATGACCAATTCAAGCACGCCAGAATTTAAAATTTCAACAGCTGAATCTCTTATGCATAACGCAGTAAGGGGTTGACTGAATACAAATTTTGAAAATCGATTGATAGGTCGAAACACTCCTCTTATTGAGTGGCCGTCTAGATCCTCGGGTTTGACGCCGCTCGTCTTTTTCTTGTGGGTTATACTAAAACAAGTAGTTTACAAGCCAAGACCGCAGTCAGTTGACGAACTACGCGCTAGAATAATAATTGACGCATATGTACAACAACTATTACCCAAGAACTCAGAAAAGTAATCGCGAATGAACGAAAAAGGTTGGATAAGAAAGGAACATGTAATTAGTATTTATTTTATATTTCGGCATTCCAATAATTTTGTGAATTGCTACCAAGGAAAATGTTTTCCTCAATTGTTTTCCAATTTTTATTCCATGGATTACTTCACAGAATTATTAATATGCAATATTGTTTGTGACATTTTGTACGGGCCCATTTCAGAGGGCGCTTAATCCAATGGTGTGTTCAGAGTTTTTCATAAAAAAAAACGATTTTATGAATTTTCACCCCCAAAAAATTACACCATAGGCCTTGGTTTTTGTTTAAAAAATTTTACACGTTACCCTAAAGTGCAGTTTGCCACGCTCAACATTTCAAAAAAAAAAAAGGTCCAAAAAGTTATTAACAAATTGATTGTGGAAAAACTATTCGACTATATGGCTCCCGATTTCGCGTGCCTTTTCTATGCTACAAGAACTTTCTTTTCTTGTAGTAAAAATCATATGAAACATGTTTTTCTATTGTTGATTAACAATTGAAGACACAGCCACTTTGGCGTGTTTTTTGCAATGACTCATTCATAAAAAAATTAATCGGTTTTGATGAAATAGGTCTCATTTTGTAGTTTTTCTCAAGGCGCACAACCTTTAAGAAACACTTTTTTTTTCTAAAATAAACAGTATTTTTCTAAAACTCGAAAAGCCATTCTCACACGTTAATTGTTTAACAAGAAAAATTGCCACGCAAAAAAATTTAAGCCTAAGAAACACATTCCTACCATCATTCTGAACATCCTGAATTCGGCTTATATCTACAGTGCGACCCATTTCAAGTGGAAACCTCTGTGTAAAAAATGTATTTATAATCCTATGTTAACGCTTTTTTCTTTAAATGATAAACCATCGGAAACTCCACTTTATGACAAAAATTTAGAGATAAATTTCAATTTTCAAAGCCTTCTATGATTTATTTTCAATGTCGAAAATGGACAAATTTGATTAGCGATTTTTTTATTGAAAATTTAACTACACCACTGGATTCAGTAACCTCTCAAATGGGTAAATCTCAAGTTTCATGAAAAAATATTGAAAAATGACAGATTTATGACAAAAATTAATGTAGGCTCATAGTAACTTTTACTTGATTTTTTCTAAAAATCGAAGTAGCTCATGAAAAATAAACAAAAGAAAGATAAATTAAGTGAATAGTTTTAATAAATATTGTCATTTAAACAAACTTAATCATATTGGACTTAAAAACATAAGTATGAACAATTAAAAGTAATAATAATTAGATACCTATTAAATAAAAAAATAACACATTGTACAACATTACACTAAAACTTCTTAAATTTTTGTAGCCTCTACAAAGCCGTCGTTTATTTCAATGCACTTGTCGAATCGTTTTTTAATATTTTTTACGATATTCTGTAATTGTTGCCGGGTAACTTCTGCGCAAGCTTGTCTTATTCTTGCACACAAATCTTCTCTATTACTCGGGCGTGATCTGTAAACCTTAGAGTTTATTAAACCCCATAAAAAGAAGTCCATCGGTGTTAAGTCCGGGGATCGGGGTGGCCATTCAATTAACGGGCTACCACGACCTATCCATCGATTAGGAAAGTTAGCATTCAGCCATCTGGTAACCGCTCTGGCATTATGGACAGGGCTTCCATCTAATTGAAAATGTAGATTTACTCTTTCTTGTATGGAAGTTCATGTAGAATATTCCAAAATTCATTTCTTAGGAACTGTAAAAACTGTGTTATTCGTATTACCTTCAAAAAAGAAAGGGCCAATGATTATTTCATTGAGCAACCCACACCAAACATTAACTTTTTGGGAATATTGTCTTTTACAATTAATGACAAACTGTGGGTTTTCTATAGCCCAAAACCTAGAATTTTGTGACGATACTACCCCGTTTGTTGTAAAAGTTGCTTCATCACTGAATAAAATATTTTCATTAAAATTTCTGTTATTAAGATACTCTCCTTGAGCCCACAAGGAAAACTCCATCCGTCTGTTATCATCACCAGGTTCCAACGTGAGTAAAAATTTGGGTTTGAATGGTTTTACCAAATTCTTCTTAAGGCATCGGCGAATATTTTCTCTAGGTAAATTCAAATCTAAGCTAGCTACTCTTACACTGGCGTTTGGATTGTTGTTAAAATAATTTAAAACTGTCTGCTCGTACCTGGTTCTTCTTTGTATATTATCTGTTCCTATAATACGCCGTGTCACAGCGCCACACTCATTAAAAATTTTGTTTATTTTATAAACAGTACTTTTAGTAATGTTGGGCCTATTCGGATGCCTGTTGTTGAATATCTCGCATACCTCTTTCAAAGTTCTGTCATTATCTCCTCTAAGGCACACAAGTTCATTTTTTTCCTGTACATTTAGATTCCATAATTAACTACAAACTAATACTTGATAACAACTATCGATTAATTTTATAATTCAATAACAATGAATATGAGAATATGCGAATTTTAAAGATTTGATGTTTGACTATAAAATTTGTTTTCCATGGCACCCTATTGTTATCTGCCATTACTCAATAAAAATGTAATATTTATTAAAACTATTCACTTAATTTATCTTTCTTTTGTTTATTTTTCATGGACTACCTCGATTTTTAGAAAAAATCAAGTAAAAGTTACTCTACATTGACTTTGTCATAAATTTCAATATTTTCTCATGGAACTTGGGATTTACCAATTTGAGAGGTTACTGAATCCAGTGGTGTAGTTAAAATTTCAATAAAAAAATCGCTAATCAAATTTGTCCATTTTCGACATTGAAAATAAATCATAGAAAGCCTTGAAAATTGAAATTTATCTCTAAATTTTTGTCATAAAGTGGAGTTTTTGATGGTGTACCTTATAAAAAAAGTCCCGTCAAAATCAGATAATGGACACATTTTTTACAGAGGTGTTTCCATTCAAAATGGGTCGCACAACTGCCTACATTAATTTTGTCATAGCTCTGCCATTTTTCAATATTTTTTCATGAAACTTGGGATTTACCCATTTGATATGTTACTGAATCCAGTGGTGTAGTTAAAACTTCAATACAAAAATCGCTAATCAAATTTGTTCATTTTCGACATTAAAAATAAATCATAGAAGGCTTTGAAAATTGAAATTTATCTCTAAATTTTTGTCATAAAGTGGAATTTTCGATGGTTTATCATTAAAAAAAAGCGTTAACATAGGATTATAAATACATTTTTAACAGAGAGGTTTCCATTTGAAATGGGTCACACTGTAGAAACATTTTTTGTCAAAATCACCTCATTTTCATACTATATCGAGTCTTGTATACGTTAAACAGCTGGGCGCTGAGCCATGATACCCGTGGATAAACAAAATGAAAATAAAAATTTAATTATTAGTTTTTGTTTATCAAAGTATAGCATTTTTTTATCTTCAAAATTACTGATCTTTTGTGGAAGAGTGGGTAAAGCGAGGGGTAAAACGAGGGGGGCAAATTACATTTGTTGCCGATGGGGCCCAATGAGGCCAGTCCGATACTGTTTAGCCGGCTTTCTATCTCGAAGAATAACTACTGAAACGGCAATACATGCACCCTCAGTTTTTGACACACCTGTGAAATTAATTTCGTCTCTTGTTACCAAAAGGAAAAAATCACCGGTCCGTAATCGAGCTATCGAGCAACAAACAAAATCAATAAACACAAAAACATAACCTCAAAATAACTGAGCCGGCGGCGGCTAAAAAATGTAAACAAAAACAAACGTGCGTTATTTCGCTGGCGAGAACTCACCCTGTAGCGCCGATCTCCGACTAAATGTTTCAATGTCTTGCAGGTAATGCCACAAAACACTCTAAATTTCAAACGGAACGTCGCAAAAACTGATTTTTCACTTGCACGTCTGGAAATTTGACCGACTGCACGTTCGCCTCGGTTCAAAAACAACTGACAGTCGCTGTGTGGCGCGCTCGCCGTCTCCAGGAAAGATTCGCGGCGACTCAAGGCGTTACCATGGTTACTGTAGCCGGATAGATACGGAGATGTCTTGCAGTGAACTTGAAAAAAAAAAAAAGGAAAGGTATCTCGATCTCGTTGTTGTTGATACCAGGCGGTCAATGCCAGCTGGTTGCCGGAGGCTTTGCACGATGCCACGATTTTCGAAGACGGGAAAATCTTGTTCTTAACGTTCTGCTTTCGGGCAAATCCGAATACAAATATTTACATTACAGGGCCCTTCAGTACGTTGCGAGATTTCTTCAATATTTTCACGTACCGATTTATTACATTACAAACATTTCAATTCTGTCCGTCTGCCTGTATGCACTCTGTGTTGTATTATATTTTAAAAAAATTTACAGCGAAAATTTCACACCTCTACTTTTTAACCAATAAGATACCTTACTATTGACTAGTTACCATGGCAATTAAAAAAATTTCCGGAAATTTTTTCGAGGCGCCACGATATTTAAGTGAAAATTTTTTGACAGTTGAAAAGGTAAACATATGATCTACAACCATTAAATAATGTAGATGTACCTGTGGATAATGCAAAATTTCTGAATTAACATTATTATTTATTATTCGCTATAAAATTTCATTAAACAGAAAACACAAATTTGTTAATTTATTATGCATTAACAATTTATAATTCAAAAAACGTAGGATGTACAAACATAGTAAGATTTAAATGTTGTAAAGCGGACCGCCTGGGGGCCGCCCTATTTTAAAAATAAGTCTTAAATTTGTTTTAAATTCAGGGAAATATCGCTTTTATAACTACAATTAACCAGAAATTATTTAAACATTACATTCTTAATTTCATTTCCAAATTTATGCAAACATTAATTTTACAACAGAAATTATTTTCACAATACCAGATGATAGCCGACTTCAGGGCGCCGTTACGTTTTAACTTATTAGGGTAGAAAGTTGTACATATGTCAAGTGCCACTTTAAAATAGTTTGTAACATGGTTATTAATTCTTATCTAAAACTTGGCAGTTTTAAAAACAAAACTAATGCATTAGTAAAACCAGCAAAGCGTCGAGAGTTGTGTATGAAGTGAATAGGGCGATTTTATGCAAACGTATAAGACGAAGATAGGGCAGGATACCGAAGCCACGTCTCATGTGTCAAATATACAAGCCACGTTCAGCTAATGGGAGAATTGGCACTGTGATTTTGGAACCGCGTTGTTGGAAGAACAGAATAAAAGCCAGGCGATGCTATACCTCCTGGCAGAACTGATAGAGGACGCTTGCCGACGATTAACTACGAGCCCTCTCGGTTTGCCCGGAAGAATACTTATTCCAGTAATAGCAAATTTCATCGAGGATGTTTGTCGTCGATTTTCGAACCCTCTGAATTTGCTAAGAGATACTAATTGCCGGACGCTTGTCGACGATTAAATACTCGAGCCCGCCTTAGTTCTCTAAATACATCCATAAATTCTACGAAAAAATCCAGGCTGGCTACTAAAAGATTTGGGCTGCTAGAACATAACTTCGCAATTTACACGACGACAATTTCACCAACATAACTATCTAAGTATCAAACCTATTTACTTCTCTGCGTTATTATTTAATATTGACTTTACATTCTGGTTTGGGGGGATAGGGGAAATTGGCTTATTTGTGGTACTAAAGGAATATTAGTTTTTTTATGAAATACTAGCTTTGATTTTTTATTATAAAGAATATTATATTACCAGTTATTCAGTTATGATTTCATTCACGAATTTAATTCATGAAATTTCACATACTGAATGTTTTGCTAGGAAGATTTACGTTTGCACCCTAACAAGTTTATATTCTAGAACTATATATTTTCAGAGTTTATGCAATGACAAGAGACTTTAGCTTCCATTATACTTCAGTTGTTTACTATCAAGGGCTTGCCGTGTGCCTGGATTCACCTGGAAGGTTTCACTAGAATATTTCCAGTCAAACTATTGTGAGATATTTCTCACCTGCGAATGCCTAGTTTTCTATGATTGTTTAATAACGATCCATCAAATTAATAAAGAGTTCTCTGGCTCTAGTACAAACACCGCGATTGTGGGTTTGTACTCAACTACGTTTCTACCTTACAAACTACAAACTGTTCAGGCCAACGGTCAGTACTGGGTCCCCGCACCCCGTATACTTGCTTTTATTTTTAGGGGTATACTTATCGTCGAGTACTGAACCGGGACGTCTTGTCTGTTTGATTTACATCGACTCCCCCTGTTCACGTTGTTGAACAATCATATACAGTTTGGGATTTGCAGTTTGTTTATTCAATTAAGGGAGCTTTCCCCCAACATTCTATGATCTCTTACATGAGTGCCTCATTATTACTTACATTCTCTAATGCACGAACAGGACATAATTCTGGTCCTCTGTTTTGCAGTAAACTTATTTTATCAGAGCGATTGCTAACACCAAAATTCCAATTACATTTTAATCGGCTATTTGCCGCATCTTTAACTACACCTACAAATAACACGGCCTACGATGGTATTAACTTAGTACTTGTTATTGCATAACAAGCTTTGAAATATGTATAGTATGTCATTACTATAGCGACGTAATCCTTACTATTATAATATTTAGGCAATTGTCTCAAATATTGGGATTGTTTTGATTTCATGTACGGCTATTTGCCGCATCAATTTATATAAAATAAAAATGGGTTTTTTTGACTACTTTTTCCCATCAATTATTGTCTTTGCTTTCATCTTTACCTTTTTCATCCCGCAAGTAATAAGCTAAATAAATGATTTCCTTCCAATCAAATAAATTAGAAAACAAACTTCAACTATAAATGTACAGTGCAACCTTGAGTAATAAAATACTACATAAATAATATATCACATTAACTAGGTTTCTCAAATAATAGACAGTGTATCCAAATAGACAGTGTATTTACAATAACAGAGTGATTAATTTTCTCAGTTACAGTATCAGACAGAAACAAGTAATACCAAACTTTAAATCAAAGAACCTGGGGTAATTATAAAGGGTTACTACACACACACAACGTAATTAAAGTCCTAACCACATAAAACTAGACGATCACATAAATGGCCAATTTGTTTATTTATCTTGATATAAAATTGAGATAAATAATTACTGGGTAGGAATTAATAAGTTCTTGATTGCTTCACGATTAAGGATTTTGATATTAATTAACACCCCTGGGGTTGAGATGTTTCACTGGTTCACGTGACCAGGATTTTTATTTGTAATTAATTGAGGGGGGGTAGGGGTGTTTCAGTTGCTTGAATTCTAACCCATCCTCTCTTCTTAATGGTGAATAGGAAGGTGACGAATTAATTAGATGTCTGTGTTTTAAGACATATATGTAATATTTTGAAACAATTTTGTTCAAATCTCTTTTACGCAAAAGGCCATATTTACTTGACATCTGCAGCAGACTTTCTTGGATTTTCGTAAACACACCATTCGACTCTAACGCTTCCTGGTCGCAATCTTCCATTAAATTCGTTAAATATATTAATCTTTGATGACATATTTGCGCTTGGCTCAACTCTTTGCAGTATTTACGTAAATTGTACTTTTCAAAGCATCCCATTTTTCTCAAATTGTTTAACGCAAATACTTACAAGAAATGTTTTACATAATAATATCTTTGTTTGCTGGTTTACTATACAGTAACTTAATGTAATTTACCAATATAAACCTCATCTGTCAAAAGCATAGCCGCCTATATCACGGCCACCTACTGCAACAAACCATGTTAATATTATATTTTTTAAATTAGAAGTGTTATGGATTACTTTAACAAAAAATACATTTCTACCACTTTTAGTAACCTAAAATTATGAAAGGGCGATAGACTGAACTAATACCCATCTGAGTTTTAGCATTTGGTGTAACTAAAGTTGGTAATTTTTTTTTTATTTAACGAAATATGGTGGATATACCTATATGATTTTTTTAGAATTTATTTCACGTTGAACTAATATCTTCATTGGCAAATCTCTAATGATATCGACTAATAAGCAAAATAATAACGAAATATATTTAATTATTATAGGTTTTATTAATATTAAAAACGCAATTATTTTAAATGTTTGTGGGCTGGCTTGAATTGGTGGATTGAATCTGGGTACTTTCTGTTTTATTTTGCATTGTGCTCTGATCATGATTAAACTTGCTTGTACTTGATGAAATTCTCCTCATGGATTCAATCATCTGATGATGATGTTCAACGTCCAATTGTAAGTAAGATTTGATTGACTGACTATTACTGTGTCCAGTAATTTTAATGAGCTGTTGTTCACCAACTCCTTCCTTGGCCAATTTCGAAACAGCTGTTGCTCTTGCAGAATGATTAGTTATTTTTACTTTTTTAGTGTCAATTCCTATATCAGAGGCTGCTGATTTAAACCATGAAGATACAATGTTCTTATGTTCTTACCAACTGGGCTATTCTTGTACCATCCTTTCGAATTGGGTTGACTCCAGTATGGGTTTGGTGTTAAGAATAATCTGTCGGTCTGAATAAGATTTCCCTTTTTTTCCATCAACTTCTTAAACAAACGAACCGGACACATTTGTGGATTGTCGAAATTTGTAATCAACCATTTACTATCCGACAGTTTTTTAGAACCACCTTGTGTGGTTTTGGAGAATATTGGATTATATTCTATCCGACCTTTTGGGTTTCCGAAATTATCAGTTTCTTCTTTGAAGTATTGGATACACCAGAATATCCTTCCCCTCCTCTCCATGCCAGCTCATGTGAAACTATATGAAAAAATTTACGCTGCAACCCATCTGGAGTATTTTCATCCCACATTTCAATATTTTTTTTGTATTCGTCACTGGTTAAGGCTGAAGCACTCACTTTTCTTTTTAATGGGTCTCTCTGTATTTTTTTGCGCTCAGCATCGCGTGCAGCTCTGGCGGTCGCAAATTCCACATCAGAAAACGGATTAAATTTTATTTTATATTTTTCGTAATAAATTTCTTGTAACTGCTTAGCAGTAGAGTTCCACATCACTTTGACCATACTTTCCTTATAATCTTCAAAATTTTTCTTTTTCATATTAAGTGCGTAGTCCTCCAATATAGTAGCCACCTGTACTACACTCATACACTCATGAATATTATACAACTTTTCGTCACAAAATTCAACAAACTGTTTCCATACACTTTATTTTGATTTTCGGGTGTTATCTGGTGTTATTTTGAATTTTTTGTCTAATTTCTTTTGATTTTCTTTGCCAAATCGCGACATTTCGCTATACACTTATTAAACTCAACGTACAGACCTTTTAAACTAGTAATTATTAAGCTTTGTGACAGAACCGGTTAAACAAAAATGACAAATCAACATATGTCAAAAACAACAATACCCTGGCCAACTTGACAAGCAGTGAAATTATTTTAAAATGTCAGGTTGGATTAATAATTTTTTTCCAAATTATGATGTTAAGTGGTGTGAAATTTTCTTACCGAATACCACGCAAGCTTAAATTATTCCTGGAAATTTAAGTTCTTGTGATATTATAAGTGAAAATAATATTTGGCAGCTATCGTCACTACCAAGGAAGAAAATCTGATATACTTTCAGTGAAAAAAATAAAGGCTGGCGAGTGATGGTTACCCAAAAAAAGCTAATAAATAAAAGGTGACATGGAGTCAAATAAAGAGTTATGTAAAAATGTACACTTTTGCAGATGATTTCCTGAAATTACAAATACACTTTAATAGTAGAGGAAAGGAATGCATTTAGATCTTATCGTTAGGGCGGGGGTGGTAGAGGGTGTAGCGTGTAGCTGACGCCAAAAATCTTTTTGAGACGTTTCGTTCTTGCATACTACACTAAATCACATTTTATTTTTTTTATTTCCTTTCACAATACTGTGGGGGGGGGGGGGGTTGATGCCAAAAAAAAATTTGTGACCTTACCTGCTTGCTTTGCTTTCCATTTACTCCCGAACCCTTCAACGGAATTAGATCAAAATATAATCTAGTTCCAGATCTCGTTATACCTAATACATAAGTGTACCAAATCAAGTCAATAAAACGGTTCCAGAGTAAACGTGCGCACAAAAAAAAGTTACAGATAGACCGACAGACAGAATTTTTTTTTCGCACAAATTTAAAATCTCTACGTTTAATGGCATTTTAAGCCTATTTCAACAGAAATATATACAGGCTGTCCATTTTATCAGGGCACTGGAGAATATCCCACTTAATATCGGTCGTACAAAAAAATTATTTTTACGAAAATTGTGCCGATTTATATAATCTACAAAATGGTTTAAAGACATTTGAAATCCATATCGAAAATGCGGAAAACGTCTAGGCCAAATATCTCCGTTATTTGAAGAGATATGAGAAAAATTCTAAGGCGAAAATTTTTTGCAAAACAGAGTGTTTCAACGAGGTTTTATCTAATTTTTATCAAAACCGCTGTATTTTGAGATTTACTCTTCAGGCTGTTAAAAAAATTATTTTGAAACGGGCGGGAAATGGCGCCAATAAATAGAGTATTTTCCTCGTTTTTCAACGATATATCCCATGCCATATTTATTCATTGGTACTACGTTAGTAATTAAAAAAACATTTTTTTTAAACCAATAATTTTTTTTTAACAAGCATTATACTTGCCGTGGAGAAGTATGACTAAATAAAACGATAAAATAATTCAATAAGTTGTTCAAATCTCTGCCATAATAAAACATTAACACAATTAAGAATAATAAAGTAAATTCAGGTAATAAAAACAAAATAATAATCAAGAAGGCAACATGGAGTAATTATGGAAAAAGTATTCGCAGTTATGCCAATGTATAGAGGTCCTCCATAGCGTCACTCCTTGCTCAGAAAGTTAAAATGTCTTTACCAATTAATTTAAGTATAATATCCATTTGTTTGTATTTCATGATTTCACTATTATTTCAATTATTTTAAAATAGTTGGCTATGAACAAACTTGACAATTTAATTTTTTGACAGATCATCTCAGTTAATACTTAAACTCTCACTCAATCACACTCGTTTAAGAATTTAGAATTTTGAAAAATGTTTTTCACTCACATTGATCGTTATAATATGTTCGTTACATATTGCCAATGCAATTTTAACTCTGGATTAGCTCAAGTAGAATATAGAAGCAGATTTCCACAAGCACTGCAGCCGAATAAAACTCTGTTTAGAAAATTTGCTACGAAACTGAAAATAATGGTTCATTTTTAAAGAAGAAGACAAGGTTGAACAGTGTTACTGATAATGTAAATAAGGTAAACCGAGTTATTAATTATGTAAGAAATAAAAATACAGAAAATTTGGAAACATCATTAAGAGAAATTCAAATTGCTTGTCATATAAATAAAACAAGTGCTAGAAAAATTTGAAAGAAAAATGGTTACCGGTGTTATAAAGTCAAAAAAGTTCTCACAATTTACAAGCAGGGGACAAACTAAGGAGGACGACTTTTTGTAGGTGGCTGTTGGAAAAGAAGCGTGCCGATCCATTAATATGTAGTAAAATACTTTGGTCCAACGAGGCAAATTTTCCAATAATGGATTTTTAAATCGCAATATTCATTACAAATGGACTTCTGAAAATACACACTGGCATAGACCGACTGGGTTTCAAAATCGTTTTTCAGTAAATGTGTGGATAGGTATTTTAGGCACTAATTTAATAGGTCCTTATTTTTATGATGGTCACCTCAGTGGTAAAAGGTACCTAAACTTTTTGAGAAATGAATTTAATGAATTCTTAGACGTCCTACCTTTAGAGAATCGACACAACTTTCAATATTTTCAACAAGATGGCGCTCCTCCCCACAATTCCCAGATTTGCCTAGATTATTTAGACGAAATTTTGTCTCAACATTGGATAGGTCCCAATGGATTTATTCGATGGCCCCCTCGTTCTCCAGATATAACCCCAATGGATTTTTCTATGGAGGTATATTAAAGATAAGGTGTTTTCGACGACACCGCAGAATGTAGAGGACCTAAAAGCTCGAATTTAACAGGCATGTATTACAGTTACAACCGAAATGCTGAGTAATGTTTTAAATGCAGTGCCTCGCCGCGCTCGATTGTGCATAAGAAATCGCGGTGGACACCTTGAACACTTGATATGATATCTTAAAAATAATTTCGAGGATTAGATAAATATGAATGTTCTGTGTGCTATATTCTTTTTATTATTAATTTGTTTTTGTTACCTGAATTTACTTTATTCTTCTTAATTGTGTTAATGTTTTATTATAGCAAAGATTTGAACAACTTATTGAATTATTTTATCGTTTTATTTAGTCATGCTTCTCCACGGCAAGCATAATGTTTGTTAAGAAAAAAATTATTAGTTTTAAAAAAATTGTTTTTATAATTACTAACGTAGTACCAATGAATAAATATGGCATGTGATATATCGTTGAAAAGGCAGGAAAATACTCTATTTAATGGCGTCATTTCCCGCCCGTTTCAAAATAATTTTTTTAACAGCCTGAAGAGTAAATCTCAAAATACAGCGGTTTTGAAAAAAATTAGATAAAACCTCGTTGAAACACTCTGTTTTGCAAAAAATTTTCGCCTTAGAATTTTTCTCGTATCTCTTCAACTAACGGAGATATTTGGCCTAGACGTTTTCCGCATATTCGATATTTTCCGCCATAACTCTTAAAGTAGGCCATGGATTTCAAATGTCTTTAAACCATACCGATATTAAGTGAGATATTCCCGAGTGCCCTGATCCACTGGTGGTGGAAGTAAAATATCTCTGAAAATATCGATTTTAGGTATAGGACATTATTCACAAAAATCGTAGAGAATCAAGGTGCCAATTCAAAAATACAATAATATACAGTGTTCCATTAGAAAAAAAATCGAGAAAATTCACTTTGATATGTCCTGAATTAGGGCTAGTAATACACCCTGTATAATTATAATCAAAATTTGGTGGTTGTGTCGTTGTAGTACATCCTTTGTCTACATAATTGCAAAATAAATTTTCTTAATTAATAGTAATACACACACACAGTGAATTAATTTGTTAAACCTTGTTCCAACCAAAATTTTCATCTTTTTTCGAATGACTCGGCAACGCCACGTCAAAAACAAAAAATCTGTAGGTCGTTGGAAAGATAATTTTACGCTGAATTCATGAATGTAAAAATATATAGGGTATTCCATTTTGGAATTCCTCGAAGATGCTCCGCTGTAGCGAGTCACCATGTATATTTCAAAATATTTTTTTAAATGTGCTCCTTTTGACACTATACCGCTTCCATATAAAAATAATTTTTCAAAGTCTTCCAATAAGGCGTATTTGGATTTTGACCCAATATTGGGACACCCTGTTATATTAGTTCAAATGTGCTTTTAGAGGGCGGAATATTAAACATAATATTTTTAGTCGCAAACTCCTCTATAAATCCTTATTTTACTATAAGGAACCTAACCAGACTGCAACCAACAGCTACTCTCCGGGCTATGTGCCCCGCCGAGCGCTGAATTACAAGTTACAAGCCTGGCGCGTTAAGTGTAATAATTGCAATCGAAGCATTAGCGTTTTGATAGTAATATGCAATTATTACACTTAACGCGCCAGGCTTGTAACTTGTAATTCAGCGCTCGGCGGGGCACATAGCCCGGAGAGTAGCTGTTGGTTGCAGTCTGGTTAGGTTCCTTATAGTAAAATAAGGATTTATAGAGGAGTTTGCGACTAAAAATATTATGCTTAATATTCCGCCCTCTAAAAGCACATTTGAACTATGCTAAGCCAAGTCAGGCTATTTATTTTTCGATTGCAACAGACACTGGACCGCTGGATGGCGCCTGCTGGCTGTTTTACATGTCACTATTGTAAAAATACCGGGATGTACTATACGCCCTCTAAAAGCACATTTGAACTATGCTAAGCCAAGTCAGGCTATTTATTTTTCGATTGCAACAGACACTGGACCGCTGGATGGCGCCTGCTGGCTGTTTTACATGTCACTATTGTAAAAATACCGGGATGTACTATAGTCAAAGGATTCTCATGTCGGTCGTCGCATACCTACCTTGCACTGACGAGAGCCAACAGCTCGAAACTGCAGTCTGCAAGTGGTGTGTGACGACTGGCAAGGGAGCTCCTTTAAGTAGGATCAGTCTTTCGGCTGGTGTTTGTTGCAATCGAAGCATTAGCGTTTTGATGGCAATTATTACACTTAACGCGCCAGGCTTGTAACTTGTAATTCAGCGCTCGGCGAGGCACATAGCCCGGAGAGTAGCTGTTGGTTGCAGTCTGGTTAGGTTCCTTATAGTAAAATAAGGATTTATAGAGGAGTTTGCGACTAAAAATACCCTGTATATTATTCGGATAAATCCCCTTGCATTTCTTGGCAATGCCCTTACTCGTTTTCCTACTTATTCTTCCTATGCCGCGTCGACTTTTACTATTTATGATTAATTTCCTGCTCAACGAATATTAATTTATTATTATTACCAACATGTTTATACTTTTATTTATGAGATTGAAGCTGGTATTATTAAGTATTTCAAAACAAATCGAAAGTACGGCGAAATTTATTCAAAAAGTATCTATATATTAATTTTTTATGTGGGTACCATAATAATTTTTTTGAATATAGATTAAATGTGGAATTTAAATTCTGCTTTCATTCATACGCGCGTTTTACCGTCAACAGCATTTGTAAAGTGTTCAAGCCGCTTCTTGTATCGCATCTCGAAAGAAGATGACAAAAATCATTTATATTCTGTGCATTTTTATTGTCAAACGGGTGAGTTTTAAAATTTTCGCTAGTTCTTTGAATAATCTAAACAATTTTGTGAAGGAATTTACAAAAATTACAATAGCGAGAGCGATACATACCACTTGATTTTTTAGGGCTATGACTCAAATCAATCAAGTGGACCGAAACGATAAGAGAAAATTTCAATTGTTTCAGTAGCTACGACCAACTAAAATTTGCGAAATCACTAATTTGTAATTATGTCATGTCAACTTTTTCTGATAGCAACATCTTTTAGACACCTAGTAGTTATGTGAACGATCCACGCTATGGACGTCTGAGGGACGTTTTGTTACTCTTTCTAAAATTGACACTAATGTGTTCACCTGAAGTGTTCGATACGACTGATTCAGACGAAAAATACAAAATTTATACTTACTTTTATATCTTGCTTAGCTGCTGGCACTAGATGGTATCTATTGGACGTCGTGGCACTGCCTTAAATCTAACCCTCTTAAATTGCACTTTCTTAATTAACCTGGAAGGGAAATTTGAAACACAGTAAAAGGCGAGCGGGAAGCACCCCTAAAATGAGCACATAGTGACCATGGCAGTCCTTTTCTTCTTATGTTTTCGAGGTCACCGAATACGAATCTAAAGTTTTCAAAGTAGCACTGCCAGGTTCTGCAAATTTGTAGATACCATCACAAAAGTTGAGCGAGGAAGTTTCGAATTTCAAATAAATAATTATCTAACATTAAAATACAATGCATTATGAAGTTTTGTGGAAAGTTTCAGCCTTTCATATCTAAATAAAAAAAAGATATGCGCGTTCAAAGTTCAGCGTCGAGTCCGAGCGCGCGCGCTTGCTCGGAGAGCCTTGAATGGAACACCCTGCATATTCTTCGACGATGTGATATAGAAATGAAAAACGAACATTTTTTGTAAGTACTTCCCTAGGGCTAATTGCAATCAATTTCCTTTTATTCAGCAATACTTACAAAATTCAAAAATAAACTTAAAAAAAGAGGTTTCTTCAAATAACTCAGTAGAAAAAATTGTAATAAATGTTCCTCATGTTGTCCATTTTGATTGACACACATCTCTATGCGCTTTTGAAATAAGGTTCCCACTGTTCCTAAAACTGCCGGTGTGATAGATGTAAAGGCAGTTATTATTCGTTCCTTCATATTTTGTACTGTTGTTGGTGTGTCTCTATAAACAATTTCTGGGGATCTAGCAGGCCATTTAGTGGGTATATTTCTTCCAATCCATTGATGAGGGTAGGTATTATTTAAGTGGTCTCTAACTGCATTTAAAAAATGTGGTGAGCATCATCTTGCTGAAACCACATCCTATTTCGAATTCTTTCAGGGAGATTTACCAATAATTGCTGCAGATGGTTTTCCAAAAAATGAAGATAAATAGCTCCAGTCAATGTACCATCAAAGAAATGTGCGTGTTCTCCAATAATTCATCCCCCAACCTTTATAGACCATCTGTGTTGGTTATCAACTTGCATAAAAAAGTGAGGATTTTCCGAAGCATAATAATGGAAATTGTGCCTATTAACAAATCCATTTTTATGAAAAGTTGCCTCATCACTGAATAAAACAGTATTCAAGAAGTTGACATCATGTTGCATTGTACCTCTGGCCCAATTACAAAATTGTAGGCGCTTTTGAAAATCGTCATCAGATAATTCCTGGTGCATTTGAATATGATATGCATGCAACTTATTTGTTTTTAAGATTCGACCCACAGACCGTCTACTTATTCCTACTGAGCTCACTTCTCTTTGATTAACATGGGGATTCTCTCCAGTATCACAGAAAACTCATTTTCTTCATTCACAACATGTTTTATTCTTTCACTTTTTTTATATTCGACATTTCCAGTTTCCAGAAATCTATCGAGAAGGTTTTGGAAGCTGCTAACATCAGGAATCCTTCTTTCAGGATAACGTTGGCGATAAATTCTATTGGCAAGTAAACAATTTCTGTCTGACTCGCCCAAAACAAAAGTCATGTCTACAAGTTCCGCTTTATTAAGATTCCTATTGTAAAATTCCAAATATTTTAAATTCAATACAAATTGTAACGACTGATAAGTGTGATAAATGCCCCTTTGTACACGACAATTTATAGCAAACTGAGGTTTTATTGCTTGTCGAATAACGAAACATAACAAAAAATACAATAAACAAACAACTTCAAATCTTACAGGGGTATACAGTGCTTAGGTAGGTTAAGTTAATTAGGAATTCATTAAACGTGTAGAAAGCCTTAGCTTTTAAGTAGTCTTTGATTTTGATTTTAAATTTCAAGAAGTTTAAGTTTTTTACTGAATTAGGTAGGACATTATAGAATTTGGCAGAGTAGTAGTCCGTTCCATTTCTGGATTTGGTGAGCCGAAGAAAATTTATTTGTATTTTCTCGCAATTTCTAGTATTGTGTTCATGTGGATGGCTGTGCGTTACATAAAAGTGTTCATGCTGTTTAAGGTATAATAAAGACTCTAGGATATATACACAGGGCAAAGTGAGAATCTTAAGTTTTATAAATTGATCTTTACAGTCATCTCTGTACTTTATCCGCGAGAGTATCCGAATACATCTTTAGTGGTATGAGTTTAGTGCCCCCAGTTTAGGATACTATATGACATATTTGCATGAAAAGAGCCATAATAAGCCATAATTAAAAAGTTTTGTGTTGACAAGGTTCCGTAGAAAATAAATATTTTTTGAGAGTTTAGTTGATAATTTTAAAGTGTGTTGCTCCCAGGATAATGTTGGATCTAGATAAACACCTAAAATTTTTACCGCTTCATCACTTTGAATAAATTTGACTGCTATTTCGTAGCATGAAGTTTAGTGATTGCGTTTGGCTTGGTTTAGTTTAATCGATTGGATAAAAACCATTCATTAATATTTTCAATTGTCGATATAACATTCTAATTTAGTTCCCACAGTAAAAGATTTGTATTTAGTACAGTTGCATCGTTAGCGAACAATGTGAAATTGGTATCACCACTAGAATTAGGAAGGTTATTAATATAAATGGTAAAGAGTAGGGGACCTAACACGGATCCCTGTGGAACGCCATGAGAAACTCTACTGGTTTTAGAAGTGCATTGATTGTAGTTTACATACTGGCACCTGTTGGTTAAGTAGGTTTTTATGAGTCTTACACTATCATTATTGAAATTATATCCAGTTAATTTATCTAGGAGAATATCGTGGGATACGCAATCAAACGCTTTTGTTAGGTCGAAAAAACTAGCAGTCGTGAACTTCTTGCTTTCAAAGGTATCAAGAACAGTTTGTACAATATTATTAATCGCCATTGTTGTTGATCGCTTATTCCTAAATCCATACTGACAGGAGTGATATAAGTTGTTAAGCTCAAAGTATTCATTAATTTGTTTTTTTAAGGCTGATTCAAATATTTTGGCTAGAATTGGTACAAGTGAGATAGGGCGATAGTTATTTAGATCCTCATTTGAGCCGTTTTTATGGATTGGGATAACTTTTGATAGCTTTAGTACATCGGGAAAGACATTGTTTAAGATACACAAATTGATTAGATTAGTTGAGGGGTAAATAATTAAGTTTTTTATGCTCTTAATAAGTTTTACATTGATATCATAAGCGTATTTACTTTTACTATTTTTAAGATTAGTTATTATTATAAGTTTCTATGAGCCATTTTTGGCAGGGTAATAATACGATTGCATGACTTTTCATCCCCAAAAAATTACACAGTATGTCTTGGTTTTTGTTAAACTATATCGGCTTAATAAACTTTTACAGTCAATGCATTCCTTACTTTTATGTCGTTATTATTAATTTTAGATATGCAGTCAGCAAATTTCAACTACACCAGGCTCGAATGATGAAAACCTCACAGCGTCGACTCAAAATGTCTCAGAAGTCCATTCCAACTCCCCAGAAAACGATCCTGGTGACGAGACGTTGCAGAGCTCCGAAGATGATCCACTACCAGAAGTAGTGCTAGACTCTGCGTCCGGCGTAAATATTCCGCAAGATTCAAAGATAAAGAATAAACTTTACTACAACTCTATACCAGCGGTTGTTTTCCAAAAAATCTCGCCCGCTAATTTACTGAAGCCCATCCAGGAGAAGTTGACCAAAATCAGAGAGTTTCTGGCATACCCCAACCACCCAAATTACGGAGGTATGCAGTTCTTGAGTCCACAACAGGTATGGGAGAGGCTCCACGAGAAAGGACACCATTTTTTGACAGGTACGAACGAAACGCCTAAGATTAATTATTATAGCCCAATAAAATAGCGAAATTTGTCGATTTGGATGAAATAATTCAGAGAGGGCTGAAATTTTGGGAACGGGCTTATTTTGTGGTACTTTTTAACATATCAAAAGTCCCCCGCCGGTAGACCCCAGCGGGGGAGAGGGGGACA
Organism: Leptura quadrifasciata; assembly: GCA_963675555.1. Lineage (NCBI taxonomy): Eukaryota > Metazoa > Arthropoda > Insecta > Coleoptera > Cerambycidae > Leptura > Leptura quadrifasciata. The sequence goes on along the minus strand of OY776680.1, from coordinate 97,947,284 downwards.
AAATAGGTTAAAAAAATCGGTTTTTCGAAAGAATTCGGAAAGTATCAATTGTACAGTTGATTTAAAAAAAAACTGGTACTGTCGTGAGCAGGAAAAAATAGGACAACTTTTTTTTTCTAATGTAAATCTGTCTCTATTTGAATATGTAATGAGTAGCCGAAATAAAACAGATATCACTTTTAATTAATTTTTTATTTTAATGCTGTAATTATTGCTATAGTAAATGATGGATGGTTAATGAGACAAATTGCACTGCGTTATAACATTAACAAAAATTTGGTGTGTAACATTTTAAGAAAGTGGAGAATAAACGGGACGATTAGTAGAAATCCTGGATCAAAGGATATCCTACTTAACAAGAAACTAACTATTAATATTTCGTTATTGCACCATTTCTATTTATAACTTCTATAAGTCTGGCATAGAATTAAATAACCTTATACAATAATATTTTCCCATGCATACTTACTATTTCCAGTAATTCCGTCATCTCACATTTCGTTTTTGGATACTTCTTACGAGTAGTCCTCATACTTCTTCCACAGGGTTAAGATCTGGACTATGACTGGGCCAGTTAAGAACAATGTTGTTATCTTTAAACCAGTCAGTTACGGTATGAGCAGTATGGACGGAACAATTGTCTTGTTGAAATATGAACTCATTATTAGGAAATAATTGTGACACAGAAGGGAGGATAATATTGTCTAAAATCCTAATATACGTTTCACTATTAAATCGTTCCTCAATATGCCACAAAACACCAGGACCACGTGCCGATATCCAATCTACCACTTTTATCATTGTTAGATGTATATTTCTCATCGAATCGAGTATTCGGAGGGCGGTAAACACGAATACGACCGCTGTGTGTTGACTGGAAAGTTTTTTCGTCATGCGCTAAAAATTCAAGCGCAAATCCTACTAGAGCTTCTTTATGTTCAGCTTTAAGTAAATATTTCTGTGCTGCTGCATGACAGCGTAGCTCCGATTCTCTTACTCGCCGGCGACCAGTAGGTATTACTCTATCCAGGAAAATTCGTTTCTTCAGCAGCCTGAATAACTGAGTAAAATGATTTTCTACTAAAGCATTTACCAATTGCAAATCTTGTTGTTGAGTTGATATCCTTCGTCGCCCTGATCCAGGATTTCTACTAATCGTACCGTTTATTCTCCACTTTCTTAAAATGTTACACACCGGATTTTTGTCAATATTATAATGCAGTGCAATTTGTCTCATTGACCATCCATCTTCCGCTTTAGCAATAACTCCAGATTTAACTAAATCTCTTATATGAGGCATATTAGTTTTTTACACACTTGCAATATATTATGACAACTAACTGACAATGTCACAAAAATTAAAGTTAGATATACACAACTAGATTTTATGAAAATACCGTTATAAGACGTGTCCTATTTTTTTTTGCTCACGACCGTACAACTCTTGTAATCGGAAATCTTAATAGTTTAGTTGTATGCATATGTCTGTAAATAGGGCTGGCCAGGCATGTCGAGAGGCCGTGACACCATTAATTCTGTTTATTTTTTCTCTTTTCAACGATATAAAACACGTCACAAAAATTTTAACTGATAGTGTCAATATTTAATATTTTACGAAAACCATAATTCATATCATTGAATTGTAAAAATCGGCTCTCTAATTTACAGGGTCCCTAGAACTTGATTAGTACTTTATAGGGACTCTAGAACTTGATCTCCTTATGCTGTGACTCCGTCTTGACACTGGGTCAAAGCCGAAATGTTGGGGCGGGCAATGATAAACTTTCGTGCTAAGCTTCGAGAGTGTCAGCAGCGTGGAGGAGATCATTTGACCAATGTAATAATTGAAAATAAAATTTCCATGTTTCCTTAAGGACCTTGTGTTTAATTTTTGAATAAACGGTTTCTCTCCATGTATTATTGGAATATTTTAAAAATCGGTACTTAAAATTGCCAATGGTCACCGTTCTTATTATTTATTATTATTTTAGGTGTCAATGGAGCTGTGTTCGGCTTAGCAAATTTAGAAAACCATGACTACCCCTTCGCATACAGACAAGTAAGGCCTGTAAAGAGATCGAGAAGAAATGCCATCAAGGATATATTAACAAATTACAAGGAGACCAGGCCCTTTATGTTTAATTATAACGTCAGCCATGAAAAAGTGGGGGTAGACAATAAATCATATCAATTTCCGCATTTACAATAAGAAATAAAAATTGTGTAATGTTTAATATTTTACGTGTCATTTTATAATATGGTTTTTAAAAAAAAGATATTCTATACTCTGCTGCTTCAAATATGGACGAGCCATTCTGTTTGATACTTTGCTTTGAATAATAAATAAAACATTTGCCTAGTTGTATATTTTTAAATTATTCCAAAGTTAAACATAATATTTTTAGTCGCAAACTCCTCTATAAATCCTTATTTTACTATAAGGAAAGTAACCAGACTGCAACCAAAGTTACAAATCTGGCGCGTTAAGTGTAATAATTGCATATTACAAGCTAATGCTTCGATTGCAACAAACACCAGCCGAAAGACTGATCCTACTTAAAGGAGCTCCCTTGCCAGTCGTCACACACCACTTGCAGACTGCAGTTTCGAGCTGTTGGCTCTCGTCAGTGCAAGGTAGGTATGCAAGGGAGCTCCTTTAAGTAGGATCAGTCTTTCGGCTGGTGTTTGTTGCAATTGAAGCATTAGCGTTTTGATGGTAATATGCAATTATTACACTTAACGCGCCAGATTTGTAACTTTGGTTGCAGTCTGGTTACTTTCCTTATAGTAAAATAAGGATTTATAGAGGAGTTTGCGACTAAAAATATTATGTTTAATATTCCGCCCTCTAAAAGCACATTTGAACTATTCCAAAGTTGGTTATTTATTGCCCTGCCTGTAAAAATAACTTTGTTAGTTTTGTCTGCATTTAAGCATAGCTCTATTCAAGCAAACCAATCACTGGTTCCCGACTATGTATCCTTTAAATTTCTAATTAAATTTGTTAAAGTTTTTTCACTCTTTCTTAATGTGGTATCATCTGCAGAAAGTGTCAGATCAGCACCTGGGAAACTATCCTCAGTGTCATTAATACATAAGAGAAACAGTATGGATCCAATAACTGAGCTTTGTGGTACACCACGGACCAAGCCAGACCTACCAGAAGAAACATTATTTATATGGGAAAATTGAATTCTATTGGTTAAATAAGATTGCAATAGTATTAAGCTTACAGGATCAAAACCATACAATATTTTCATTTTGTCTAACAGGATTTCGGAGGACACACAGTCGAAAGCCTTCTGTAATCACAGGAGATAGTACCGACTTAGTTCCTATTTTCAAGACTTTCCACAATTATATCCGCTAAATGACCAATATTTTTGCTGGTAGACTTATCAGTTGTAAAGCCAAACTGGTTTACAAAAAATAAGTTATGCTGTTCAAAGAAGTTATATATTTGGTTTTTTAGAATAATCTCAAGCACCTTGGCAAGTATCCGTAAAAGAGATGTAGGTCTGAAAGTGTTTAATGTATTAAGTCACAGCCCATATGGACAGATATCGTTTATCTGAGGTCAATGTCAATACGAAAAAATATGTCTTTGTCACTCTTTAGGATGAAAAATGAAAACTTGTTGCTGTGTACCAAAGTGCTCTAACACAGTAGGACATTTATTTCCTAAAAATGATCGTTTCCGACAAACTATTTAAAGATTATATATGATACAAGTTGAGAATGACAATAATGACATTAAACCATAGATGGCGCCATGCGTACTCGGCATGGCGCCATCTATTGGATATATCAGGAACTGGCTTGGATTGCTCCTAATTTTTTTTATCAATTTGGCTCATTTCTACGAATAAGAGTTTGGGAAACTCTCAGAAATCGGGAAATTTAAACAATTTAAAAGCTATAATATAACTTTTAAATTTTTGTTTAATGTCATTTTCAATTTATAGCATACATTATATAATACAAATCGAGGGTGACATTAAACCGAGTACGTATGGCATCATCTATTGGATACATTAGGAACTGGCTTGGATTGTTCCCCATTTAGAGAAAATTTGAAAAACGTATACACTGTAGTCACAGAACAGTCAGGTCAGAACACCTTCTGTACTGTAGTGTTATTAGCCGTTGCTCGAGTCCGAGTATAAAAATGTTACAATCGATAAATTGTGTACAATAAAAAACAAGTAAAAGGTGTAGTCTATTGTAATTCCCATTCATCTATGGTGCACACGACTATGGCTATAGAGGCCAATTCGGGAGAGCACATGTCGGCCGCAGTCAGGACAAACATAGACCTGGTTAGGTCTTGGATTCGGCCTTCTTGCAGCAACATTTCCTTGATAGCTGGCCACAACCCCTTGCCATTCGGTTCTGTCCGCTGCAAGTTGTTCCCATTGCTCGTCTGGAATACCGCAGGATTTTAGATTTTCATGGAGAGCGTCTTTGAACCTCTTTCGTTGACCGCCACGCCTTCTTCTAACGCTTAGCAATTCACCATAAAGTGTACATTTAGGAAGGCGGTTATCATGCATACGATGAACGTGACCTGCCCATCTTAGGCGTGCTCTTGAAATAAGCACCTCAATTGGAAGGCTCTTTGCTCTCCTGAGTACTTCCACGTTTGATATGTGATGGAACCAATGGATTTTCATCATACTTCTGAGGTGTCTTTGCTGAAAATGTTCTAATTCTTTCACATGACGACGGTAAGTGACCCAGCCTTCACATCCATACAGCAGTGTTGGAATGACAACTGCTCTGTAGACAGCCATTTTCGTTGACAAAGCAAGGTCATGGTTGTCAAATACTTTCTCTCTAAGTCCCCAGAGTGCTCTAGATGCAGCGTTAATTCTATTGCGAATCTCGCTGTCCATGTTTGCTTTGTCATTAACAACGTTGCCTAAGTAATTGAACTGATCCACCACTTCAAGAGAATCTCCGTTAAGTGTAATGTCTATTTGGTTCATTTGATGAGGAGTTGACATAATCTTAGTCTTTCCAATGTTGATTTTAAGTCCCAAGGAATCATAGCTCTGGGCATACACATCTAAAAGTTCTTGAAGCTCTTCCGGCGTAGAGGCTAAAAGTGCACAGTCATCCGCATACTGGAGATCACAAATGAATCGTGTGCGTGTCTTTGTGAAAGCTCTAAAGCGCCCTATGTTAAAGAGACCGCCATCAAAACGGTATCTGAGACCTATTCCTCTGACTGTCAGTTTGTTGTCAACAATAATTGTTAGAGCAGTGGTAAACAAATTAAAGAGTAGGGGTGCCAGGACACATCCCTGCCTAACTCCAGTGAGGGTTTGGAAAGGTTCGGTTGCCTCATTATGTATGTAGACTGCGACATACTTCCACAAATTTTCTAGGGATACCTAAGCGGAGCATAATTTTCCAGAGCACTCCCTGTCCACCGAGTCAAACGCCTTGGTTAAATCAATGAAGGCCATGTGAATTTCTCCTTGATGTTCGAGTGCTTTTTCTTGAAGCTGTTTAAGTGTGAAGATTAGATCCGCTGTGCCTCGGTTTGGTCTAAAGCCACTCTGTGTTTCAGGAAGTAACTTTTCCATAACAGGTGTTAGCCTGTTTGCCATCGCTTTAGTGAGTATCTTCCCTCCAACAGCCAGGAGAGCTATACCCCTGTAATTTCCACAGTCCGCAGCGCTCCCTTTGTTTTTGAAGAGGCTGATTAAAAGTGTATCACGAAACTCCTGCGGAGCTTGACCACTTTCCCACACGACATCAAACAGTTTTTTGAGGTAGGGTATGAGCTCTGACGACACAGCTTTAAAGATCTCAGCTGGGAGTGAGTCGGCGCCGGGAGATTTGTTATTTTTTAGCTGCCCAATGGCGGTTAAGATCTCTTCCGCTGTTAGTGGTTTATCTAAGTCTTCGAAGGTGTCATATTAATGGATAAGATTTATAATATCGTGATCGGCTTGACTTTGCTGGTTAAGAATGTTAGAGTAGTGTTCTCTCCATCGGGCTCTTATTTCCTGGTCTTCTTTGAGGAGATTTCCATTTAAATCTTTAATAGGGCACATATTTTTCCGACTGGGGCCGTACACTGCTTTTACTCCTTGAAAGAAATTCCTGTAGTCGTGTGAATCGGCGTACCTTTGAATTTCTCTGGCCTTGCTTACCCACCACTCGTTCTTTATTCTTCTGATTTCCCGTTGCGTCTCATACTTAGATTGGGTAAAAGCTTCTGCTTTTGATGAGTCGTTGGGGTGGTTGATAGCGTTTTGGAAGGCAGTATGTTTGCGGTCTAGAAGTTCTTGTATAAAAGCTTCATTATCATTGAACCAGTCCTCCTGTCTTTTACTTGCTGCAGTGCCAAGAATTTAATCACTCACACTTTTTAAACTGTCTTTAATTTGTGTCCAGGTAGCAGCGACATCTACAGAATTGGTTTCTTCTAGTGCACTCAAATTCTCTTGAACTTTTTGCTTTAGCTGTTCGACGGTTTGTTGGTCACGCAATTTACTAATACAGAGACGGAGTCTACGTTTTACTTGAGTTCTTTGGTGTTTGGGTCTCATAACAATTTTCATTTTAGAGACAACAGGACGATGATCGGTCCAACATTCGCTATCAATGCGCGCCTTTGTAATTTGGACGTCCTTGAGATGCTTCCTACGCACGATAACATAGTCCAGTAGATGCCAGTGGCCTGATCTGGGGTGACGCCAGGTGCCTTTAAATTTATCCTTTTGTCGGAAAATGGTGTTTGTTATAACTAGATCATGTTCGGCGCATTTAGTTAGGAGTAGTTGACTGTTAGCGTTCATGTTGCCCAAACCGTTCTTGCCTATGATGCCTGGCCAGGTGTCTGCATCTCTCCCTACTCTAGCGTTAAAATCGCCAAGAATAACGAGTCGTTCCGTTTTAGGTATTCTACAGAGGGTTTCTTCCAGCTGTTGATAGAAGCTTTCCTTGGTTTCGTGACTTGCATCCAGAGTGGGAGCGTAGGCGCTTATTAGATTTACCGCGTTGCCATCTGATAGCTCATAGCGTAGCAGCATTAGACGCTCGGATAGGCCTTGTGGTACTTGTGTTAAGTTGGATACAAGTTGATTCCGAACGGCAAATCCTACTCCATGTTGTCTTCTTGAATTGGTACGTTAAAAAGAGTAATTCTTGACACCCAGTTATTAAGCTTTTTTCAGACATAGGTACAGTTTAATGGGGCTTCATGATTCTTAGCAATATTGTCTTATTTATAGAATCGATCTGTGATGTGCATCGCTTGAATTCTTGCCTTGACCATAGGAACAAAAATGACCTAACATATTACACACCATTTTACACATATACAAAAATTCCTATCACTCCATTATACAGATATATAATAAATTACCGATAGCTGTTAGAAATTTTTCTAAAGTAACTCTTAAAAATAAATTAAAAATATTTCTGACTGAAAGAGCATACTATTCGATCGACGAATATCTCAATGATAATATTGTAATCACATAAATGAAATATGTATTATTTATTATAATTTTTTATATTTATATATATATTTTTTATTGTTTAATGTTAGGTGATGTTTCTTTTATATTGTGTATATTTTAATTATTATGTCTTCGATTTTTAAGTAACTTTTATTGTATTTGACACGTTCTACACCCAAACTGGGTATGTGTATTTTTATACGATTTGAACAAATAAAGATTTATCTATCTATCTATCTATCCAATGGCAGATGATAAGGGATTTGTTAAACAAATGACACAGAAATTTAAGATAAGAGGTTGCCTTTAGAAGAAAAAGAGAAACTGTACCTATATATTATTGTTTAATTCACGATTAACAAACAAAAATAATAAATAAAACGTAACATTTCGATAATAGTAATTACAATTCTTAATGGTATATCTTTTATTAATAAATTTTAACTTGGTTTACAGTTGTTCATGTCTTGCTTTTGTGGCTGCACCTGTTTAATTTCTTCTAACACTGCCCTTTCCACATCGATTAAAGCCTTCGGTTTCTTGTACTAAAAATAACACAAGTTCGATATTAAGAGGAATGGAGTAAAAATACCCAAAAATAAAGCGAGAGAAAATTTTACATAGAGCAACGTGACATAGAAAAATAAGTTTGTTTTGGCGAAACTAAGAATAACCTGAGTTTTTTCATCGGGTAGGTGGGGAACCCTTTTTTTTTCACGAAAAAGGGGTAAATTGGGGTAAATTGCTTGGTGATTTTTCAGTTTTAATTTACTTTGGACTCTTTAAAATGCTAGTTAAGGACGTTCTCAACAAAATAAGTTTTCTTACGATTATCTTGAAAATGCATACATATATTTTTATTAATGTTCTGTATACGTGGGGAAAATTTGAGTAGCTGTTACGGTACTAAATTTGTAAATATTAGTACCTAAAATTGCCATTTTAACGTACTAATGTCTTACGAGGGTAATTTAATATCTGTAATATGTGTATATCGCTCTCCTACTGGGGACTTAAATTTATTTTTCAAAAATCGGCAGCTACTGGAAGCGGCTGGAACCTCCACACTCGGTGGATCTTTGAAGTCGAAAAGAGCATTAAATTGTGTGACAAAACGGCACTAAACGTAATCCGATCTCATCCAAAACCTTTTCAGATCTTCTGGGGCACTAAAAAAACCCTCAACTTAATGAATTTACAATCATCTATGCGAGTTATTACCTACATTATCGCTCGTTGAATAATATACTATTAGGATATTAACAACTTTAACATCACTTGAGCGACTAAGAAAGTCTAGTTATCCTAAATACTACAGATTTGTAAAGCAACAAACTGAAAATTGGTAAAGTGATACTCTATAATAAATTCATCAACGAAGGTACAGAAAGCATATGATATTGATATTGTTACATCTACCTTTAAAGTTTGTGACAATCCACTAAAAGTTACAAATATGCCGCAATCTTATTAACATGACATGACACCAACGTTATCGGATGACAAACGATGACAATGACAATCGTCAAAATTTGCTCATTGCAATCCGATCGCTCGCGGCTGTCTTTGTTAAATGAAACATTAGCATTTCAGTAATTTTACTAGATTTTAGAGGAATATTTGTAGTTTAATTCTTCGATTTGTCTGTATATATATTTAAAAACGGCACTAAACGTAATCCGCTCTACTTCTAGAGCAGTGAAGAAACCCTCACACGCGAATTGACACGTGATGTGATGAGTTTCACGACGTAACGGCTACGCGCATCGATCATGTCATGCGAAATACGATCTATGCCATATTTGCTTTGTTTTTAATTTTTTTCACGGAAACCAAATCGAAAGAGTGGAAGTGTGATATATCGCTGAAATCAGAATTTTAATTGCTTTTCAACGGTTCCATTGCAAATTGAGAATAATTATAAAATAAACAACTTGTTGCATCAAAATGGCACTAAACGTAATCCGATCTCAACCAAAACCTTTTCAGATCTTCTGGGGCACTAAAGAAACGCACACGCAAAGTTTCATTCAAATTCGTTCAGTAGTTTCGGCGCTATCGTGCTAACACACATACACACACACAGACATTTTTCAAAAACCACTTTTTTGGGTTCCTAGGACCTCAAAACGTAAAGATTTGATGTTATCTCAATTTTCGTTTTTTGAACCAATTTTAGTAACCTCTCACAATTTTATTGTGGAGAGGTTAAAATATATACAACCTTTTAGAATTAACACATAAACACAACAGGTATATAAATTTCTTAGTTAATTCAAATAACTCATTAAAGTTATGTCAAACTCTAGATTCTTTGGCCTCAAAAGACACATTTATTCGCCTACCAGATATGGTGTATCCTCCGAATCTTATATTGACAACATATTTAGCAATTTTCATATTGATGAGGTAAATGGTTTAATGATGGATGTACATATGTCCGATCATTTGTGTCAGCTAATATGTTGGAAGTTACCATCTAAGGTAAATGGTTATGTCAGCTTCACTAAGCGTATATTTAATGCCCACGGTAAATTTTTTTTAAAGAATTAATAATGGATGAAACCTGGGAGAACATTGTTACCTCCTTTCTCTTATTATTTATTTTTGAGAAAGAATTGAGGCAACATGTGCGGACGGCTAGCTGGTTTAAGCCGGAGCAGAGAGCCGTGGGTCCAGAGCATTCGTAAGAGTGGAGAAACTTACCCTTTCTAACATGTACAGCATAAGCGACAGATTTCTGTTTATTTCGAGAAAAGGAGACAAAGAAAAATTGATGTTAAATTGGGCACCATCTATAGTAAAATAAGCAAAATTGTCTCTTTTTCTCGAATAACCAGTCTGCTATAGATCAGGCTGAAATTGTTGGTAAGAGAAATAAAAAGATAGTTTAAAATGAATGGCAAAATATATTACATGAAAGAAAATTAGACAAATCGGTTTTGAGACAAATTGAAATGTAAAAAATATATATATATATATATATATATATATATATATATATATATATATATATATATATATATATAAAAGACAAATTGATACCAGTATCCTCGGTGGTTTATGGTTCAGGTGGCTGGTTCTGGGACAGCAATCCAGGCCCACAATTGTCTCTTATTGCAAGAATTCTAAATTTTCCTTGGCAATTTACGTCTCTCAATGAATGGGGTGAAAATTGTAGGAAATTTAACCAAATATAAGCACATACAAAATTTATGCAAGTTAGTTATGCAAAATTTAAGCAATGTTAGCTATGCAAATATAAGCTAGTTAGCTGTACAAAATATATTTAAATTAGCTGCACAAAATATTAAGCTAGCTATACAAAAGCTGCAGGAAATTAATTTAAGCTATACAAAAGTAAGCTGATTAGCAGTACAAAAGTAATTTTAGCTATGCAATAGTAATTATTAGCTATGCACGAGTTAGCTGATTTCTTAGACTATAAATTGCCAAAAAAATTAAAAGGAAAGAGAAAAATATTTTTACAACCATGTGGTACATATAGCATTTTAGCTATTTATTAAATTAAAAAGAATTGACTTTGAATTCAAAATTTATTTTAAAAATAATTGAAATTATATCAAAGGCAAAATTTGAAGATTAATTAAAATATTTTAATGAGTATAATGAAATGAAATTACCTGTATGTTCAACACTTTGTAACTGGGATATAAAAATTGTAATATCAATTACTGAAGTCCACAGTTAAAAATTATAATGTTTGAATCAGTACAAAGGCTGCAAGCAAATGACTTCCTGGTGAGTTTTACTGATAAGGTAAACTTTTTGTCCTGTTTACTGGAAAACAACGCCACCAAAAAAATGTGAGAAATCTAATTCCCTATTTAAATTGAAAGCTATCAAAATATAGAAATTGTACAAGTATGGCCATCTGTCAGTGGTTAAGTTAAGCGCACCAACTTGCCTTGTAGATTCCCATACTCAACTAAAGTAGTGGCATATAATCGATAAAAGGAATCTATTATAATAGTTTATTATCCATGCCAGCTGATTTGCCTTTGCAATTTCTATTTTATACATAACCACAAATATTAACAGATGTAAATAAGTAGTAAAACGTATTGGTAAATCAGTAAATATATTACTTCTCATAGGATATACTATATATAAAATGAGAGAAGGTAAGGAAAATAACCATATGTACTCCATAGTAAACAAAAATATAATAATTGAAAAATAGATATCTGATGTAACTAAATTTTGTAGACGAATTGTTTCCTGGGATAATAATGCTGTATTACAACGGATATGAGATACATAATAGTGTTAATAGAAAAACAGGACTAAGTTCCTAAGATATAAAACTAAGTACATAAACAGTGTGAAATGGTTTTGCAGGTATACATGTAAAATTCTGTTAGTTGAAAGCAGTTTCACCTACAAGAATCGAAAAAATGTTATACAGATCGTACTAACTATCCACAAAACACTAGTTTTTAACTAAAACTGTTAAATGGACATAGGCCATGTAACAACATGGAAATCAAAACCCCTGATTTATTAGTTACTAACTTTATTGGAACATTTAAATACCCTTTGACATTGCTTTCCCATTAACGAAAATAAAACTAACAAAAAAATGCAAATCACCATGGATCACCCCAGAAATAATAAAAATGTCTGATGACTTAAGAGATCTGCATCACTTGTATATACATAGTAAAAATCCCGATTTATTACAACTATATAAAGTTCGCAAACGAGAATACAATAAATTTGTGGATTCGTCCAGGATGGGATATAATACCAATAAAATTATGTCGTCTCATAATAAATCTAAAGCCGTGTGGCAAATAATAAATGCAGCTAATGGTAAAAATAACGAACCATCAAAAACAAATCTAATCGACAATAATGGGAAGTTAGTTGAAGACCAAACTGAGATTGTCGAAATGTTCATGAATGAATTTATTGCATTTCAAGTCAATTTCCAGGGTAATCCTCAATTTCTTAACAAAAATAAAGTTCAATTCAGTTTTTTTCTAACACCCACTGACAGTAAAGAAATTGAAAGTACTATTCTGAATTTACCTAACAAGAATTCAGCTGGTTTAGATGATGTTCCCTGTTCTTTATTAACCACTGTTTTTTAAATGGGTTTTTCCCAGACGAATGGAAGCATGCTAAAATTATACCCATTTATGAAAAAGGGTCTAGATCGACAGCTAAAAATTATAGGCCTATTTCTTTATTATCAGTATTTTCCAAAATTATCAAAAAAACTTGTGTATAAGCGTCTTTTTATGTTTCTGGTACGATTTAACATACTTTCTCAATTTTAACATGGTTTTATATGGGGACGATCGACTGAAGGGGCAATATATGAAAGTCTTAATTATATTGTAGGATGCCTGGATAGAGGTGAATGTGTCGCAGGTATTTACTTTGATTTATCGAAAGCATTTGATACATTTAACCACGAACTGCTGCTTTACAAATTGGAGTGCTATGGAATTAGAGGTATAGCTTTAAACTTCTTTAGGTCTTATCTTTCTAACAGAACCCTGAGAGTTTGTATTAGTACGAAAGAGGGTAATAACATGACTACCATCTATTCTAAACCAAGACAGATAATTACAGGGGTACCCCAAGGTTCGGTATTGGGGCCGTTATTGCTTTTATTGTATGTCAACGAATTACCTGAGAACTTGGCATTACGTTCCATATATCAGAATGCTGATGATACCTCCTGTGTAATATCTACCAGAGATACTACTGCTACATCACACAAAGGTACAACTGTGGTAAATAAAATGGATAAATGGTGTCGTGACAACTCACTTATCCTAAATGAAGCTAAAACTGTACTTATCCAATTTAGTAATAAAACCCCAGATTCAAGCATCTACTTGAAGTTTAGAGAAAAATCTATTCCTGTTGCAAATAACACAAAATTTCTGGGGGTCGTGGTCGATTCAAAACTATCTTTCGAATACCATGTTAACTCAACAATATCTAAGCTTAACAAAGTATGTTACTCAGTACGAAACATACGATCTTCTGTCGATCTTGATGTGTTAAGGGTCTATTACTTTGCCCATATGCAGTCCATACTTAGTTATGGTTTAATATTCTGGGGGTCTAGTGTCCATGCCAGAAATGTGTTTATCGCTCAAAAGAATATTATACGATGTATGCTTAGGAAAAACAACCGAGAGCCTAGTAAGCCATTATTCAAAATGTTGGGAGTTAATGACATTACCCACCTTATATATATGCCTGTCGATTTTATTTGTAAAAAAAAATATTGATAAATTTAGAACAAACGAGGATATGTGCAATGGTATGATCATGGTAACTCGAAATTCAAATGCACTGAGAGTTCCTCATCATCAAACATCATCATTCGAAAAGGGAGTATACTACAGAGCAGTGCGGACATTTAATGCACTTCCACTGGAGATAAAATCTATCTCTAATATTTTTTTATTTAAAAAGAAATTAAAGTGTTACCTTCTTGAAACATGTCCCTACAGTTTTGATGAGTTCTTACTAAATGCCAGAATATTTCCTTAATAGTCCTTATATAAAATAATGATGAATTTGTCTCTGCGGAGTATTGTTTTATATATATGTATGTATGTATGTTTTTTTATTCTTTTAAATATTTATGTATATATATTTTGTATGTACCGTTTTCTTTTTATGTATTATATATTGTGTATTATCTATGTTATATGCATGACAATTCCAATACTTGTAAAAGTCTGATGGAAATAAAGATTATTATTATTATTATAAATCCCATAATATTCACTTATGTTTTATTTAATTACAATGGTAAATTTCTTACAATTTTCTTCAAAATCTGAGAGCTATTAGAAGGAGAGAGGTAAAATTTTCTCTAAAAATTTACTGCAAGCGGTATTCGTTTTTCTGTAAAATATGTTTAAAATTCGTGACTTTCGGTCGTTCTCGGCTTGCTTCAGATAAGTTGGTGAGCAGGAGTTCGTGACTTGGCAACGTTGCAATTACATGGTGATATTTAAAATGCTGTCAACGTACAGTTTATGTCAATAAATGCAAGTACTTTACAGATATTAAGAGAATATGGATTATCGTAAGAATAAAAGATGATATTTTTGGCAAATCTATGATTTTTTGTTCTCGAACATATTTTTTATAGTGGTATGTCGCAAGTTTTGGGGCATTATTTTCAATCACTTTGGAAACGCATATTGTGCACCTTGATGATGGCAATAAATTAAGTTCCTTTTACAGGAATTAGTGGTATTTTTTTGTCTATCGCAGTATTTAATTTACTACACATTTTTCTTCATAACATTTTTTTATACTTTGTTAAAAATCACGAATATATTCTTAACCTCACAAAATACGATAATGCATTCTAAACCAAATAGTCCATTGAATGAGTCGGACGAACTACCGAATGTTTGCGCCTTGGACTAGACAATATCCCTCCCGTTTTCAAGGATGCTGAATCGATTCCCGGGATCAAATCAAGTTTTTCACCTCGGCAACCCCCTCAAATTGGCCAAAAACCACCCCCAAAATCCCCTTTTCCGAGAACCCGTTTACATTCCCCAGATTTTCAACTAATTGTTGTTCCCTCGAATAGAACGAAAGGTCCCACGCGGGATTTGACCTGAGCTACCCTTACCTCAGGCTTCCAACCTTTGTACGAGACATTTCTTTGAGGAAGGTGGTTACCAGGGTTGTGTAACCACCCCCGGGGGTTCTTTTCACCCTTCAACGGGGTGGAATTTTTCGACACTCGATGTAAAAAACTCAGGTTATTCTTAATTTCATCAAAACAAATTTATTTTTCTGTCGCATTGCTCTATGTAAAATTTTCTCTCAAAATCTATCTTTACTCCACTAAAACTTTTTGTCTATCTTTAGTCTTTTCAAATTACTCACCGTAATGACTAGCGTGTTAAATTTATGGGAAAACGAGATATTCGCCTGTTCCGGAAGTAAATTTAGCCTATCCAGATCAGGAATATCTAGCCTTTTATAATATTTCTTATTCGTAGTCCTAACTATAAGATTTCTACTGTCTTGATCGGCCGTCACGGAATATGTTTCGATGGGGTAGGGTAAGTTGCGTATTCTCCATTCCAGGTTTGTTCTTGTGTTTCTTCTGCTAATAAAAGGCTAAAATAGAGAGAATGGCATATTAACAAGAATAACTTCAATAGCAAATCATTTATATTCTTTTCTTTTTTTTAATGAGTTCTTCCTACCACAACATGTTTCTTCTGAAAATTGACAAAATCTACAAAATAACAAAATTAAGTATATTGGAAAAATAGTAGTCTTGTTTAGTATTTGCCTGTGATGTTTATGTCGATGGAACAGTCAGAAGTTATTTTGTTTGCTAACCAATACAATACGTTCATTGAAAAAAATAAGCAGTTCATCTGCAAATTTTCTCAAAGAATGGAAGTGCATCAACAATTGTTGTTGTTTTTCAACACTTCCTGAGTACAGAAATAAAAAAAAAATACAACATGTACATAAACAAAATAATTTATACATTTAAATATAATGTACCGGGTGTTAGAAAAGTATGGGAATGGTGGAAAATCTCGAACAGTTTGCATCAAATCGAAAAATAAAAAAATACGTGTCAAAACTTTTTCAAAAAATTATCTACTGATATCAAAATAACCTCCCCACCCACCACCCTGTGGGTTTCGATTCTTGCATGGTGTCGCTGTAATCGCAAAAAATGAAGAGAAAAGATGACTGTTTCAAGAGTAGCGTCTTGTGCCCATAAAAAAATGTCCAATTCAAAAACTGAAAAACACGTATTTGTTATTTTTACGAAATCTATCCAATGACGTTGGATTCAACTCTCCCACCCCTAATTCAGTGGGTGGGGCGGGGGGCAACTTTGAAATTTGTAACGAAAATCCCCATTTATTATAGCGGATCCGGATTCTACGGCCAAAAATACGTGAATTTTATATCGGGCATTTTTTTCGATTCTCGCAAGGTGTCGCTGATTCTCACGTGCGACGTTGAGGGTTCGAATCACGTCATGGAAATATTTCACCTGTGTGAAAGCAGCAGCCAAAACATACGAAGGTACCTGAATCGACATTATTATTAGCCGTTACTCGAGTCCGAGTATAAAAATGTTACAGTCGATAGATTGTGTACAATAAAAAACAAGTAAAAGGTGTAGTCTATTGTAATTCCCATTCATCTACGGTGCACACAACTATGGCTATAGAGGCCAATTCGGGAGAGCACATGTCGACCGCAGTCAGGACAAACATAGACCTGGTTAGGTCTTGGATTCGGCCTTCTTGCAGCAACATATCCTTGATAGCTGGCCACAACCCCTCGCCATTCGGTTCTGTCCGCTGCAAGTTGTTCCCATTGCTCGTCTGCAATACCGCAGGATTTTAGATTTCCATGGAGAGCGTCTTTGAACCTCTTTCGTTGACCGCCACGCCTTCTTCTACCGCTTAGCAATTCACCATAAAGTGTACATTTAGGAAGGCGGTTATCATGCATACGATGAACGTGACCTGCCCATCTTAGGCGTGCTCTTGAAATAAGCACCTCAATTGGAAGGCTGTTTGCTCTCCTGAGTACTTCCACGTTTGATATGTGATGGAACCAACGGATTTTCATCATGCTTCTGAGGTGTCTTTGCTGAAAACGTTCTAATTCTTTCAATAGAATCGACATAGACGTGCATTGCAAGAAGTGAACGGTATGTTGATTAAAAGCATGCGCACAAACTCTGAAGACAATTGGATACAAGTAATAGAGCAGTAATACATACTTATTTGTAAAACTGGTAGATTAGAACTCTAAAATATCTGCTACAATTTGTATCGATTGCAATCCGGTGTGAAAGCGGCAACAAAAGACAGCAGCCAATGATAGCAGCTATTTCATCTTTATTTTTATTATAATTTGCATTGGTTGGTATTGCATTGTTAGTTGTTCCTTTTACATGAACGTCACAGGCACAGAGGTTATTTTATCAAAATAATGGTTATTTGTTATTTAATATTTTATAGTTTTTGTCAGTTTTCAGGAGATACGTGTGGTAAAAAAAAAACACAAAAATCTGAAAAGAGTATGAACAGAACACCGCAATCAACGTTTAGACAATACCTCAGTTATAACGCTAACGTAACTTTGTTCTTACCTGATTAGAATTTTCTCGTATTATCATATTCTCCTCCTTATTAAACACGGGTTCGGGGTCTCCAATTTCAACTATCCACTTGTCGTCATCTTGCAGATTTTTTTTACACATCCAAGCTCTTCGAGTTACTACATTTGTGTCCAAATTGTATTCTTCGACCATCACTCTTCCGTCTTCAAAAGCGTAATGAATTTTTTTTGAATTCCCATCAATGATGCAAGACTTCTTAGCCTTTTTTATCTGAGTAAACCAGTCAGTCATTTTGAGTGATTATGGATCAAACAGTACTTCCACGCGTTGCTATGGTAAAATGCCTAAATACGTTCTGCCATACCGTCATTTAAAATATTTAAATTAAATACAGGTAAAGGTTATGTTAGTATTTACATAGTTCTTCTTCTTCTCCATGAATTTAAAACGCTCAATGTTACATTTAATCTACTGAACACATATCTTTGGACTTTGTATTGTAATTAACTGCCACTAGAGCGCGCTAAAATAAAAAATCTGAGGGATACTTTCCACGCCCGTAGTTAATTTGACGAAAATATGGCGAATATGGAACCACAGGACTGCAAAGTATTGTTAAGTGTTTCACCTTCTAGTAAACACCCCCAAACGTAAGTTCAATAATTGCCAAACGAATTGTCACTATCCACTGATTTATTTAACACTAAATTAACTTACAGTCCTTATAATTACACACTAATTACAGCGTTCTAACTACTATAAATCACTCTTATCACTGTACTGCTGCTGTACTTTACTACTCGGATCACTTATTTAAATTAGAATTGCCCCAGTACGTTCTGAAGACTATAAAGTAGAGACTGGCCACTCGAGTGGGAGGCTCTGAATTGGTCCGTATAAAAGTGGATGCATAATGGCGGCGGACCATTAGAGTTGAATGTAATGGGTTAAAATTAAAATAACAATAATATATATAATTGATTTGGTCAGGAAATGAAAAGTTAATTCAAGCAAATTGAGGAACCTACATTTATTTATAACTTTATTAAAGTCGTGTACTCTTTACATAATATCATCTGAGGTCGCACTTGGGGAGGACACTTCTCCTATAGGAGCAGGAGGTAATCCTTTAGGAAGTAGACAAGATGTGGGAGAACAGAGAACATATTATTCACCATATTCCACAAAGTATGCTACAAATGTGATAAGGTAGATACTTTATTTGTATAGTTTTAAACAATTTTCTTCTTTCAATTATATCCAACTACTGAAATACAATTTTTGTAGCTGTCCATTATTTCATTTTAAAAAATATAACTGTGTAGACATATACATTACAAAATTCTATGTGTAAAATTGCAGTGCCTAACGGCATCTTTAAGTTTATATACTAGGTCTTGCAGTTCTTGACTTGTACAACTGAAATTAATATTTTTTATTTTCTTACTTTCTGTCTCAGAATCGTATTCCTCTGCTATCAAACATATTCTGAACAGGGGGCCTTCCGCCTCATCCACAACACTTAACTAGAAGAGATATAATTTTCTATTAAGTTTAATATGCAGTTTGTTTCAGTTAACATTCCCACAGCCAATATCTCGGAAACTAAAAAAATATATTTTCATTCTGTAAACGGTAATAGATTTTGTAATTTTTTTTAATTACTGCAACTTTTTTAATCTTGGTTTTCGGATGTACATTCTTGGTAACTTTTTTGCCTGCTATAGAACAATTAGTTACTGGTGAGAAATTTTTTTAATAGCACTTCCGATTTTACCGGAAATTAGTTTAAATTGAGAAATAACAAATAACGTAATTTTATTGTTGAACTGTAATAGTAAATTGTGTACTTCCTGAAGAAGGTATTAACCATAGATATCTATTACCGTTTACAGAATAGAAATGTATTTTTTAATTTCCGAGATATCGGTTGTGGGAATGTTAATTGAAACACCCTGTATAATGTATTTAACTATTTTGCTTTAAACTTATTTAATTGTAGTGATACGAAGTATCCCGATAAAAAATCCCAGGCCGGATATCTTCTAAATGAATCGCAACATTTTAATCCTGTAAAAGCCAATTTGTAGAGCACGAAGAGGACTTTAGTGTTGCTGGGTTCTAAAGAAATATTTCGATGGGAGCAACTTTGAAATGTGGTTTGCCTGAAAGGAAATGCAAGGACTCTCTATTTGTGTCCCCATTTACTGAAGGTTTTGATAACTCCAAAGGAGCATGTTTATTTAAGGTATTTTACAATTAACTAACCAGAATAGAATAAGTATTCTAAACATTTTGTGTTGAAAAATCAAATGCAGTATTTGCTTAACAATAATCTCTTCACTGCGATATGTGAGTACAAACTGACCATATCTATCAATTAAATTTAATTTTGCCTTACCTTCACGATATAATCGATTTTCCATTTAACATCAGTAATATGCGGTAAGCAACTACCAATACTCAATAACGAAATCTCTAGTCCTCGTCTATTTTTCTCGAAAAGCTCTGCAAATATCTTTGCTCTTTGTATGGAGAAATTGCAATCGCTGGTCAGAAACTGTAGAACTTCTTCCTTGTTCACGTTACATCTGGCAAATTCAGCAGAAACTGCGAGTAACGCTGCATAGAACGCCTTTATAACATCAGGTTTAGAATTAAACAAGTTGTTAATATCTGAAAATAACATACTACTTGTAGAAGTTTCTGTAAATGTAATGGTCAAAATCTCTCGAGGGCTTACTGTGAGCTTCCTCCTTGCCTATCAGGACAGAAAAACAATTTTCTAAAAGTTTTTTGTAAATATCATCCGTTATTATCGTTGCACTTTGAGCAAACGCCAAAGAATACTTATAATTATCATTTATTTTCATTTTTACTAGCGTTACCTAACCTCACTTTATATCAACGCCGAGAGTGAAGATACATTTGAACTACTCACGAAAATCATATATTGTCAGTAGGCATCTACTTTTCTTCACAGGGAAGACATTGATGGATGTTCAGGATGCAAATAATTTTCTTAAAATAGGTCCTTACAATGAAACTTGGTGTAATTTATCTTATCGCTCCACTTTATTCAAGTTTTATTATAATGGGGATATATTCCAAGTCTCTAGAGTAAATTCGCAGTTTTTTTACTGTTACCTAATAGTACTGACAGCCAACTTTCTACTCTATGAGCATAACTGAAGAGGTTATTACTATAGCACACTATGATCCAACTAAGGTTTCACAGCGATATGAAAATACCAAAACCATTTCTGAACTTTGTGGCTCAAAATGAATCACAGGTGTCTCATGAGAAACCCATGGAAGGAAAAGAAGTAAACACATATTTACATAAAATGTATATTTATTGACAAAAATTAGGTTTCTTTTAAATCTATACAAGTATACAACAATTATACTTATACCTAATAAAATAAATTACTAAATAGGGAATAACAAAGATATTTTTACAAATATATTACAAAATTCAAATCGTCGAGACATAAGAAGTGAACAAACACGTATTTTAATTGATCTATGGTGAGCATTGTGGAAAATCATAATTTGCCACAGAGTAAGTATGGCAAGACCGTTATGATAAGTTCTACCTAAATACTTTGATCAGTGGTGTCCCATTTTCACATCTTAGAGGAAATGATTGAAAGAATGACATCCAAACTGTAATACTCGCGAGTCCTAAATAATCAGGACCTTAGTCCTTAATTGACATTTAAATATGTATGCATTTTTGGCAGTTATCTGTCTCCTTTGAAATGGATGAATCAGAGTGGCGTAGAAATGGGACACCCTCAAACCGTTTCTTTACTTTTCTAGATTACACACGTCATCTACCAAGGCCTTGAAACCTTACATTACCAATTTAAAATTTAAACAGCAAAACAAGTTAATCAACGACATTTTTTAAAAGATTTCAGAAGAGAAAACGATTAATTATTGGGAGAAACCGAAGCGCAACAACAAATCACAAAACGGGTAGAATGGTTTGGTGTTGTTGATACAATTCTCAAGAAGTTTGTTGTATGCATATACAAACGCCACGAGTGCTGGGGACTGTAGGGAAACATAGTCGACCTATCGGAGAACAGCACGCTCACATTACTATAATAATTTATCCCTGACTACACCAATCATGATAGCGATGCGTACGCTGGGACTATACCACTATCTACATACAGATTCCCTTACACTCGCCAACACTTGTGGCGTTTGCAATATGTAGTGTTACTGTACAGAATTACCCACGTCCTATCATAGTTATTATTGCCTATAGAAAAAAAAGTTTTAAATAAAAGTTGTGTGGTTATGAATGAATTTCGTTAAAATGCTATCAAAAGTACAGTAGCGTGTAGAATTCAGGAGATACAAAAAAATACTATATTTTTTAAATGGGATACCCTGTATATTATTATATTTTTGGAATGATCTTTTTTCCTGATTTCAAAAATATACCAAATGTTACCTCCACCATATGGTCGATGTCAGGAGTCGGGATTTTTTGGGGTTTTTGCTTTTTTTTGCCAGAGCGCCAATCTAGAGACCCTCCCCCGTTTTCGAGGTTGCTGAACAGGATAGTGGGGGTCCCTCATTTTGTTTTTGTTCTGTAAATATGGAAAAGTTAACATTATTAAAGTGAGCTATCAAGATAACAACTGTTACAGTTCAAAGTGAGAAACTGCTGAAGCAACAAGTATTTAACAGCTCTTAGTTTTGAAGCTTTTTAAAGTGAGGTATAGTCCCAATTTTAAATTAAATATGAGTGCAAACTCTTATATGGAGGATGAAGACATGGAATGGTTGGTCCAGGAGTATAAAAAGAGGAAACGTAAAAAGAGTAGTACTGCACTAACTACAGGTGAGATAAATGAAATTTTAGGAACAATTCAGGCTGCCACCAGTAAAAACACCACACAAAAACAATCAACAACTGATTACCCAGAAAAGAATAAAAACACACATAAAACCACAACAAAAAACTACTCACTAAAAATGAAGGAAGTAATAAACAAATCTTACAAATTCATGTTTTATATCAACACTCCAAACGAATTATCCAGGATACAAATGGTAGACATTTGGAATCAAGAACACTCTAACCCCACAGATGATGTAATACTAAAAACAAAAAAGGGTTTTCTCCTCAAATCAAACACCGATAAATATAAACTATTAACAGTTCTCTCAAAGCTGGCGGCATCAAAAAAATATCACACTATAAAGAAACTCAACAATCTACAACTACACCCCAAGGAACCCCCACTCTGTCATTCTCTGCAATAATTTGAGGTGTTAAATTAGAAATTAAAGATACAGAGGTTAGTGAATACCTAAACCAGCAGACGCTTACACATCGTTACTGTAAAAAAATAACATCCCGCGCTACAAATAAGGAAACGATGCTGTTAAGAATTATAACAGGATGCTCTGTCACATACCAAACGTTGTTAAACAATGGACTGTTTTATAAAAATAGACACTATGCAATATTCCCCAGCAACCCACCACTACCAACACCCCAATCGTGTCGCAAATGTACCCTATTTGTACACACCACGGAAAATTGTACAACCCCCAATAAGTGTGACAAGTGCTTGGGAAACCATCACTCAAGTAATTGTACCTCAACGCTGCCACCCAAATGTATGTCTTGTGGATCTGAAGATCACAGAGCTTGGTCCTATAAATGTCCGAATAGACCCATGGAACCCATAGAGGGTATCCCTAACACAACAATAAAACCTTTAAACTTGAGAAGCGAAAATATAAAACCCGAAACTAAAAAAAATACTAAGATACGCTCAACTATAACAATTCATGACCTAATTATCAACACCTAGGTCACAAAACTGAACAAACCGAAAAACATCAATCGGGAGGAACTTATTGAAAAGCTCAAAAAACCATTTATTCAACTATACAATATTGACACAACAGTTGCTTTCTCGGCAAATAGAATTTACATATTAATGTTTGACTTGGATTTACCCCACTCCGACTCCCCAACTGAACCAATACAAGGAGCTAACAATAGACAAATTCAACTCTAAAATTAGGATATTATACAACAATATAAACAGCTATCAGACAAAAAAACACTTACTATATAATTATGTGGAAAATAACAATATAGACTGCATTCTATTAGTGGAAACCAAGCACAAACAAGAAACCAATATACAATACCACAACTGGAGAACTATAGAACTGAAGGGAAATTCAATCACCAACTATGCAAGAGGAGGAAGCATAATTCAGAGCCACCCCAATCTATCAATGCGCAAGGAAAATTCCCCACTTTTAAATAACCCTCTTAACGAAACTACAAACATGTCAATACCATTTCAAGATGAAAAATTACATATTTTCCTAGTTTACGTTCATCCTAATTCCAGAATAGAAGAGAATATATTCACCAAAGCTGCACAATACAAATATGCAATCATAATAGGAGACTTCAATGTCAATAGAGCAAAGAAAAAACAAATCAACAATTTTCTAAATAACTTCAACTTTTCACAGTTTGAGACGCCGCCCACATTCCTAATGCCGAATAATATCGACTCGACGCCAGACATCATTCTACAACAAAAAATTTAACCAACAACTTCCAGAAAGTAGAACTCATACCAGATATTGGCTCGGATCACTTAGCTGTAGAAATCAACTTCGATTTGCAAGAACCTACAGTAAACAATGAAAATATCAAACACAACTCGAATAAATGCGATGTAGTTAAAGTTAACCAAGAAATGGCAACATATCTTAACGAAATAAAAGTACAAGCAGTAACGCAAGACACTATAAAAAAATTAAATGAGAAGCTCTCCAATTCCATCATAACAAATTCACCCATATCAAATAAAAAATTTTACTCCCAAGAACTACCTCCGTATATAATAAAATTAATCAAAACAAAAAGAAGAATGTACAGGGAATATAGAAATAACCCAGATCCACTAATAAAGACATCCATAAATGATTATAATAAAAACATTCATAGAATGATACAATACAGAACGCAAAAATGGTTAGATACATGTGCCAACATCAATCAAAAGCAAGGTAGATATTTTTATCATGAAGTAAAGAAACTATCAAGGTATAAAAAGAAAAACGATATACCTACCATAGAAGAAAATGAAAATTATTTCTTAGACAAAGCTAAGGTATTTGTAGAGCATTTTAAAAAAGCTTACTCCGAAGAACAGAGTCCAAATTTCAATGAAGAAAATTATAATGCAGCGAACAACTGGTTCCAAAATTACCGTAACATCATTCCTAATAACGAACACCCGATTATAAATGAAGAAATCTATTTTGAACTATTGTCGAAAGCAAAAAACACAGCTCCCGGCATTGATAATGTTTCATACAACATTCTAAAACAATTGAATTATGATATCCACCAACATATTATTAAAATATACAACTTCTGTATCCAGAACATGTAATTTGGGCTCGATAAATGCGCTGAATTACACATCACAAAGGGAACACTAGCACAACAACCAGAGAATATGCGAGATTTTAAGCAAATGACTCCAGAGAATACCTACAAGTACCTTGGGATACTGCAGAACAGACGGATAGATCATACTCAGTTAAAGAAGGAATTCAGAGAGACATCCAGACATCGTGGCAAGACAAAGTGCTTCATGGAAAGTACCCCAAGGCTTTAGATAATCCAGAGTTTGACACTGTTATAGCTAAAGGAAGGTAGACTTTATCCGGAAACAGAGGGACTTATAACAGCCATCCAGGACAGGATCATCCGTACCACGAACTACGAAAAACATATTCTGAAAGTCCCCGAAGTGAATGGTATTTGCAGGAAATGCAAAGTACTGGGCGAAACTATCGAACACATAATAGGATGCTGCCCTACTTTGACCACAGGAATATATTTAGGAAGGCATAACCGCCCTTCTATAAATACACACCTCTATCTGTTGTTGAAGACGAGGAAACAGTGCTGTACTGGGATAGACCAATCCAGTCCGATAGAACTTTAGTTCACAACCGCCTTGACATCCTCATGATCAAAAAAAAAAGATAAGAAGGCCACCATAATTGATATAGGATGCCCCCTAACCAGCAACTTGCAGAAAACGGAGATGGAAAAGAAGAATAAATATCAAAACTTGGCTATCAAACTTAAACACGTATAGAGATTAGAGGAAGTTCGAACTATCCCGGTTATAATATCGACTACAGGCATAGTGACGAAGAGGTTCTTGAAATCTTTGAAGCAACTTAACCTACCTAGAGGACTTTTAAAGATTAACCAGAGGACAGTAATTGTCCAAACTTGCCAAATTACGAGGAAATTTCTAAATGACGGTGGATAGACCATCGAAACATCCAACGGACTAATGGGATATGATGAACTTCATCCCCATTAACTGAGCCAATCCCCGACAGCAATGGGCCCGGGCCCCCACAGAGCCGAAACCCAAGGCCGCGCGCGAGGAGTCTGTGAATTTTTTTCCGGCTTCGGCCGAGAAAGTGCACCACTTAAGTCGATAATTATAATAACAATAATAGTTTTCAAATCATTAAAGACTGAATTCGAAGGATCAAGGATCATTCCAAAAATTTAATATACAGGGTATCCCATTTAAAAAAAAACATTTTTTTTGTATAGCCTGAAATCTTCACGCTACTATACTTTTGATAGCATTTTAACAAAATTCAGTTAAAACCACAAAACTTTAATTTAAACTTTTTTTCTATAGGCAATAATAACGATGATAAGGTGGGTAATTTATAATGAATAAGACTACACATCGTACTAAATGTCGCCAAGTAAGTTAGCATCATTAGGAGATAATTATTGAGGTTATGTTTCAATGGCCTACAATCATGTTCGTTTGGTAAAAAATATTTATTTTAAACATACGTTGTTAGGTCGCTAGGTCAGATTCTTGTCATTAATCTTCCCATTATTGATTTTGTTTGTGAACTTTTCTGAGTTGTCCGCTGTCCCCCAGTGTTTACTTTTAATCACCTCCTGATGATGTCAACTTGGTTGACAAAGCACAAGACATGTACTCTTCAACGTTTTGATGTTTACATCAGTGTCAGTTTTGTGTCGTATCTGCTTTTGATTTCACATGTATAAATGATTTAAATTAATACTGATATATCTATCAACAGTAATAAAATTTAACAAGCATCTTGCTTTAATAAACGCACTGAATCGGAGGTGGCCGTCAACAATGATCTGGCCACTTGCAAGAAAATCATTGATTCTAAACTTCCGTAAAGTGCACAAAATATCGGATTTTTTATAAAATAACATTGAATAAATACTTTAATAAAAAAAAATTAAAATAAGTGAAGAAACATCTACAAAATTACCCTGTAGTATATTCTTAATCACGATAAAAAAAAGTGTCAACTTCTTTGAAATAAACAAGCAACCTGCTTTCTTACAACAAAGTTTTTCGATCCCATCCCCCTTAAAACAATAGTATACAGTAATATATACACTGTATAGGATTAGGAAATCCTATACACTTATATATTTAAAACATAATATTTTTAGTTGCAAACTCATCTATAAAATCGTTATTTTACTATAAGGAATGTAACCAGACTGCAACCAACAGCTACTCTCCGGACTATGTGCCCCGCCGAGTGCTGAATTACTAGTTATAAGCCTGGCGCGTTAAGTGTAATAATTGCATATTATCATCAAAACGCTAATGCTTCGATTGCAACAAACACCAGCCGAAAGACTGATCCTACTTAAAGGAGCTCTCGTGCCAGTCGTCACACACCACTTGCAGACTGCAGTTTCGAGCTGTTGGCTCTTGTGAGTGCAAGGTAGGCATGTAACGACCAACACAAGGATCACTTGACCATTTAGTACATTTCGGTATCTTTGGGATAGCGACATGTAAAATAGTCAGCAGGCGCCATTTAGCGGTCCAGTGTCTGTTGCAATTGAAAAATAAATAGCCTGACTGGGCTTAGCATAGTTCAAATGTGCTTCTAGAGGGCAGAATATTAAAACATAATGTCAAACCTTTGTTGTTCACCACTAAATTTGTTAATTCAGAAATTAGCAGCGCCATCTATTGATGGGTGATTTTCGCCTATAGGTGATTGTGCCATACAGGAATTGCAGTTTTTAGCCTGAAGATGCCTGAACATTTGATACTAATATTGTTAATGGATGGACTGTTGAACACTTTTGTTTAAATTGTTGCAGCATTTTGAAAGAATCCTTTTTGTTTCTTAAGATCTTGTCTATTCTGAAACTTCCTTCTAAATCCTAATTTTCCTTAATATATCCCTGACTTCTATTACCGCAAAATGGCTGCAAGGTCACTGATGTCGTTAACAATTCTACAAGAATGAGATATACTGCTGGTTGTTATCTATGCTCTGTCTGGACACCCTTAATCAGAACGTCTCAACTGTTAGACATACATTTAGTAGTACACACAAATTAGATTAAAAAACCTTGAATAGAAAAAATAATTTATAAAGAAATATATTTGAGATGTATACTCTCGATAGAATTAGAAATAGATATCCGAAAAGTTTCCACCCCTAACTAGTTTTTCACTTTTATCTTGTAAACCGTCGTTGAAAGAAAAAAAATATAGAGCATAAAAAATTTGTCGTTAAATTCTGTATACAAAATGTCCTATTGATCTTATAGCTTATCTCTACCTATTTCGCAGTAACAGCGTCCAAACTAAGGGGTAGTTTAGAGCGCACAGGCAAAAATCGATCTTACACGAAGTTTCACAGTGAATATCTCAAAACCGGTTAATTTCACGAGAACAATGCCTAAGAATGAATTTATAGAGCGGAATTTTCTCTGTAAGACGTATGTCTAACAGGTTTTGATGCAAGTGATTTTTTTTCTTTTCCACAAAGATGCGTTCTTTAATTTGACCTCGTTTCCACACCACCCTTGAGGTAGAGCTCTTGGTGATTTTTTTTAAGTGGTTTCGCTTATAGGGCTATTTCACTAAAATTCTGTCCAATTTTACTCATTACAGGGTTCTTCATCGACGAACTGTTTTTCAAATTTGGAATTTAAAAATTCTCGTATATGTAGATACGTTATTACTACATAGACTTAAATGTGTGTGAAAGTGTTTCTGTCATTGACTTCAGAATATGATAGACAAAGCATCCTCTTGGTTTGTTGTGTATCATTTATTTGTTTACATTGCATTAAAAATAAATACTGGAACTCAGCAGTCTATTGGCTAATGGCACGTGGGTATACGCGCACGCAATCCCTCTCAACACGTTTTGTTTACAATCCAGTTGCAACGTTGGCCGGCATTAGAGTGTTTGTGATAAACCGAAGTTAAATGTTGTAATTACAGTGGTTTTGTAGTGTTTTTGAAGACAGAATTTGTTATTGTGAATAAACAATGGGAAAATATTGTGTTGTACGTAGATGTCTCTTTAAAATTGGAGTTAATCGGTCTCGTCACAGGTAGGTGAAATTATCTCATAAGCATAACCTCGGGTTGGAACGACAAATAAGCAAAATTGTAAATATTCAGTGCAATAATATTGGAAGTATAGAAAATTTATGTGTTAAAATTCAGTAATATAGTTAAATGAAAATGGTAATACTAAAGGAGAACGGAAACCTCCAATTTTTGCGTGATTTTTTCAGGATACCCTATTTTGAGGTCGTAGAACACGAATTTGAAATTAGTTTTGCGTGCATACGAACCGTTTGTCCAAAAAAAATTTTGAAAATTTTCCTTATGACACTCACTTTTTCATGTACTTAATTATACACCAACAGCACTTGTATATCCCCTTTGTCCTTATTAAGATCACACTATGGCCAATAAACCCTTCACTTATGGCAAAAAACTCACTTTCTTTTGCATAAAAATCAGAATTTTATTCACTGAAACTGTATTAGATAAACCTCCATCTGTCATTTGATTACATATATTTGCATGCGCATGTATGCAATATTAAGGCTTGGTATCTAAAGGTACGGCGGGTCTGGAAAGTTTAAGTACCTCCGATTTTATCAATTTTCTAATAAGATTTGGAAAGAATATGAACAGTAGATTGCGAAGCGTCGACGGGTGCGAACGTGTCTTGAAGGGCACGGGATATATAATAGTACTTAGCACCTTATTAAATCTGTGGCAGACGGCATTAAGTATTATTTATAAACATATATCCTTAGTGAAAAGTCCCCATCAGGGGTGGTTCTTTGCAAAAAGGGACTCTGTTCTCGAATGGGGCGGGAACTTTTCAGATATCTATTTCTAACCCTATCGAGAGTACCCATCTCAAATATTATTTCTTTTAAAATGTCTAATTTACGTAAACTACAGTGGTAACAAAGCCCATTCAAAATTTGATCAGCCTTCAAGAGGTGTATGTAAGATGTGAATTAATTAAAGGTCATGCGACACCCACCGACCTCTGGTGAGCTTATTATTATAATTGTAAGGTTATTTCCAAAGTTCTCTAATTGGACTGTGAAGTATTAATTAGAACGATTCTATGTAAGGCTCTAAATGCTGATAAAAAAACAGGTTGCTTTTTTAAAGTGGTCTCCCACTCTGTTACCAACAGTTGATTGTTACTATAAATTAACAGTGAACTGATTAAAAAATACTGATAATGCTTAAGAACTGAAAAGGGACTAAAATAGGGCGAGGTGTGCTAGGACAAACGTTGTTAGCGGTATGTGTACGTTTCGGCAACCTGATCTGGACCCTATTGAAAATAGGATAACATTCAATTCTGACAAAGTTGAATAAACCTTATACGTAATGTACTTTAGGTACGTGGCTTGTCATGGATGTGATATACTAATATATTTGTCAGGGTTGATAATAATTAAAGAAAAAAAGAAAAAATCGTTGATTTATTTTAAGGAATCACCATTTTTACATATGAAAACGATTTTATATTAATATTCAAGCGCAAGAAATCATTCGTGATGCCACCACAAAAATAATCAGTAAACTTTGACTACTCGTGGTATTATTTATGAGAATTATAAAAAAC
This sequence comes from Leptura quadrifasciata, assembly GCA_963675555.1. Classification (NCBI taxonomy): domain Eukaryota; kingdom Metazoa; phylum Arthropoda; class Insecta; order Coleoptera; family Cerambycidae; genus Leptura; species Leptura quadrifasciata. The sequence continues at coordinate 97,916,648 of OY776680.1, read as the reverse complement.
TAGGCAAATAGTTCAAATGTGCTTTTAGAGGGCGGAATATTAAACATAATATTTTTAGTTGCAAACTCCTCTATAAATCCTTATTTTACTATAAGGAACCTAACCAGACTGCAACCAACAGTTACTCTCCGGGCTATGTGCCCCGCCGAGCGCTGAATTACAAGTTACAAGCCTGGCGCGTTAAGTGTAATAATTGCATATTACCATCAAAACGCTAATGCTTCGATTGCAACATAGCCCGGAGAGTAGCTGTTGGTTGCAGTCTGGTTAGGTTCCTTATAGTAAAATAAGGATTTATAGAGGAGTTTGCGACTAAAAATATTATGTTTAATATTCCGCCCTCTAAAAGCACATTTGAACTATGCTAAGCCAAGTCAGGCTATTTATTTTTCGATTGCAACAGACACTGGACCGCTAGATGGCGCCTGCTGGCTGTTTTACATGTCGCTATTGTAAAAATACCGGGATGTACTATAGTCAAAGGATTCTCATGTCGGTCGTCGCATACCTACCTTGCACTGACGAGAGCCAACAGCTCGAAACTGCAGTCTGCAAGTGGTGTGTGACGACGGGCAAGGGAGCTCCTTTAAGTAGGATCAGTCTTTCGGCTGGTGTTTGTTGCAATCGAAGCATTAGCGTTTTGATGGTAATATGCAATTATTACACTTAACGCGCCAGGCTTGTAACTTGTAATTCAGCGCTCGGCGGGGCACATAACCCGGAGAGTAGCTGTTGGTTGCAGTCTGGTTAGGTTCCTTATAGTAAAATAAGGATTTATAGAGGAGTTTGCGACTAAAAATATTATGTTTAACTAGGCAAATAGGTGCACTTTGGCCTCAACAAATATCTTTGAAATAGGAAAATATACATAAACCACAAAGGTAAGGATAAAAAACACCCTTGTTTTGCCTACATTTAAAAAAGATGAGGAGCAACTAGTTAACATGTTCAAGAGGAAAATTTTATGGAAAATCTTTGGTGCAATAAATGATAATCGCATATAGCGATGCAGGTACAACTAACAACAATAATAAAGGTGGGAAAGTTGAAATAGGTTCATCATATGGTTGAGGATAAAGAAACAATAACACAATCAAGAGAATCTTTGAAAAAGAACCATTGAGAAGTAGGACAAGAGCAAGGACTTACCTCAGAGAGAAGGTCAGAGTTACTCAAGGTGCTCAATATAATCGTCACAAAGAACTGGAAAGCAATAGAACAAAATAGAACAGAATGGCAGAGGAAATTGCAGAAAGTCAGAGCTCACAAGGGGCTGTAGATTATGGTTTAATTTCAAATACATATTTCTCAAGGTACAGGTAAAAGTCCTTTCGGGTTCATACAATATACCTGAAATTTAATACATTAAATTAATTTTTCATTAATACAACTTTATATGGTACTTTTTCGATTTTTTAAAAAAAATTACATATGTTCAAATGGCTGTTTCCAAAGTAAATATCAAGATACATGAATGCTGCAGGCAGCACCAAGAGAAATACTATTTTTCTTTTTTACTTTATTCATTAAAGTCGAGTACCTTAACATTGAATTTTTACGATTATGCATTTTTTTTCTGGAAGCTTTTACCCATAACTTGGCATATTTATATCGAAAAGGGAGTTACAGGGCTCAAATTTTAGGTAACAGGATAACTTTATAGAATATCCTCGATGTAGAACTCATTGTTTTTGAATATGTTGCCAATTTTGAAGGCAAAAATAGATTTATTTAAAGTGATGAAAAAGATCAAGTAAAAATGAAAAATTTCATTTATCTCTTAACTTTTTACTTTATGTTTTCTATTAACGAACAAATCTACATTTACAAAATGTATTTACGATTTAAATGAGCTCAACCTTGCTCTATGTACTTTTGAAGTTTAAAAAAATATACAGTGACCCATTTCAAATGGAAACCTCTCTATAAAAAATGTATTTATAATCCTATGTTAACGCTTTTTTTTTAAATGATAAACCATCGAAAACTCCACTTTATGACAAAAATTTAGAGATAAATTTCAATTTTCAAAGCCTTCTAAGATTTATTCTTAATGTCGAAAATGAACAAATTTGATTAGCGATTTTTTTATTGAAATTTTAACTATACCACTGGATTCAGTAACCTCTCAAATGGGTAAATCCCAAGTTTCATGAAAAAATATTGAAAAATGACAGAGCTATGACAAAATTAATGTAGGCAGTTGTGCGACCCATTTTGAATGGAAACACCCCTGTAAAAAATGTGTCTATTATCTGATTTTGACGGGACTTTTTTTAAAAGATACACCATCAAAAACTTTTTTTTTTTTTTTTTTTTATACATTTATTTAACGTCGGCCTATTTCCGCTACTGAGGCCTAACACCGACGCCTGTAGACGAGCTACCCCCAACCAGGAATTTTGCCGAACCTCTTCCCTTAAGAAGAGTAGGGATCTTTTACTTGCCTAACATTTAATAGACAAGGGACCGACGGCTTTACATCCCCTCCGAAGGATGGTATATCTCCTATACAACCCTCGCCTAAGGTTGTATAGCTTCCGCGCATGCACTGATATACAAGCCGCTGGAAGATGTGTGAGGTCAAAAACTCCACTTTATGACAAAAATTTAGAGATAAATTTCAATTTTCAAGGCTTTCTATGATTTATTTTCAATGTCGAAAATGGACAAATTTGATTAGCGATTATTTTATTGAAATTTTAACTACACCACTGGATTCAGTAACCTCTCAAATGGGCAAATCCCAAGTTCCATGAAAAAAAAATGAAGAATGACAGATTTATGACAAAATCAATGTAGGCTCAGTAACTTTTACTTGATTTTTTTCTAAAAATCGAAGTAGCCCATGAAAAATAAACAAAAGAAAGATAAATTAAGTGAATAATTTTAATAAATATTACATTTATATTGAGTAATGGCAGATAATAATAGGGTGCCATGGAAAACAAATTTTATAGTCAAACGTCAAATCTTTAAAATTCGCATATTCTCATATTCATTGTTATTAAATTATAAAATTAATCGTTAGTTATTATCAAGTATTAGTTTATTAGTTTGTAGTTAATTATGGATAATCTAAATGTACAGGAAAAAATTGAACTTGTGCGCCTTAGAGGAGATATTGACAGAACTTTGAAAGAGGTATGCAAGATATTCAACAACAGGCATCCGAATAGGCCCAACATTACTAAAAGTACTGTTTATAAAATAAACAAAATTTTTAATGAGTGTGGCGCTGTAACATGGCGTATTATAAGAACATATAATATACAAAGAAGAACCAGGTACGAGCAGACAGTTTTAAATTATTTTAACAACAATCCAAACGCCAGTGTAAGAGTAGCTAGCTTAGATTTGAATTTACCTAGAGAAAATATTCGCCGATGCCTTAAGAAGAATTTGGTAAAACCATTCAAACCCAAATTTTTACACTCGTTGGAACCTGGTGATGATAACAGACGGATGGAGTTTTCCTTGTGGGCTCAAGGAGAGTATCTTAATAACAGAAATTTTAATAAAAATATTTTATTCAGCGATGAAGCAACTTTTACAACAAACGGGGTAATATCGTCACAAAGTTCTAGGTTTTGGGCTATAGAAAACCCACAGTTTGTCATTAATTGTAAAAGACATTATTCCCAAAAAGTTAATGTTTGGTGTGGGTTGCTCAATGAAACAATCATGGGCCCTTTCTTTTTTTAAGGTAATTTTACAGTTCCTAAGAAATTAATTTTGAAATATTCTACATGAACTTCCAATACAAGAAAGAGTAAATCTACATTTTCAATTAGATGGAAGCCCTGTCCATAATGCCAGAGTGGTTACCAGATGGCTGAATTCTAACTTTCCTAATCGATGGATAGGTCGTGGTAGCCCGTTAATTGAATGGCCACCCCGATCCCCAGACTTAACACCGATGGACTTCTTTTTATGGGGTTTAATAAAATCTAAAGTTTACAGGTCACGCCCGAGTAATAGAGAAGATTTGTGTGCAAGAATAAGACAAGCTTGTGCAGAAGTTACCCGGCAACAATTACAGAATGTCGTAAAAAATATTAAAAACCGATTCGACAAGTGCATCGAAATAAACGGCGGCTTTGTGGAGGCTACAAAAATTTAAGAAGTTTTAGTGTAATGTTGTACAATGTGTTATTTTTTTTATTTAATAGGTATCTAATTATTATTACTTTTAATTGTTCATACTTATGTTTTTAAGTCCAATATGATTAAGTTTGTTTAAATGACAATATTTATTAGAACTATTCACTTAATTTATCTTTCTTTTGTTTATTTTTCATGGGCTACTTCGATTTTTAGAAAAAAATCAAGTAAAAGTTACTATGAGCCTACATTGATTTTGTCATAAATTTGTCATTTTTCAATATTTTTTCATGAAACTTGGGACTTACCCATTTGAGAGGTTACTGAATCCAGTGGTGTAGTTAAAATTTCAATAAAAAAATTGTTAATCAAATTTGTCCATTTTCGCCATTAAAAATAAATCATAGAAGGCTTTGAAAATTGTCATAAAGTGGAGTTTTCGATGGTTTATCATTTAAAAAAAAAGCTTTAACATAGGATTACAAATTCATTTTTTACAGAGAGGTGTCCATTTGAAATGGGTCACACTGTATACAAGTTAAAATAAAAAAATCTAAAACACGTAATAACGCAGATGTTATACTGTGAGGTTCTCAGGCTTTTCACAGACATAAATTGTTTTATTACCTCATAAAGATACAAAATCTTTATTATAAGATTAATTCACCCCAAGGACCAACTTCCAAAAAATTTTTTCAAAGTAGTTATAAAGAAGTTTCGAAACTCGATTCGATTTTAAGACAATTAAATTTCTTTTTACCTAATTATAGAAACTTTGTAACAATTTTTTGGTTCAACCATTTTTGTGAAAATAGATTTTTTTTTGAAATTCATAACTTGTCAAATTCTTTTTATACAGTTGGCATTTGGGGTAAATTAATCTCACAAACCCACTTTCCAAATGTGAACCAAATCCAAACGGGGGCGGTACAACTATGTATATCTGGCTAAGGTCTTTAAAGACTTTCTTTGATAATAAAAAATCTACAGTAGGCAAATAGCCTGCAAAAAACCACTCTCAAATTGGTGTCTAACACCAAAATGTGCATCCCGATTGCAAACCACGTACTTACTACTGACACAATCATATCTAAGTTTACCTGATAAGGTACATAAAAAATGACCGCGTTACAACGTTTGCCCCAACCGCTTACAACAAGTTTTTTCCCTACTCAAGATAAAGGAGACAATTGGTGCTGTAAATACTACCAAGAGTGAACAACATCGGTACTTCCATGATAATTGTGGGGCTGTTTGTACTTACGGCGACGGCGGCCGTGGTGAAATAGCTATCCTTGTTCTTGCGCAGTTTCTTCACCAGCTTGGAAGAACGCACGGCAAGCTGCCTTTTGTCGTGGGGTAGGAGGAACTCTGGTTTATGCGCGTAGTTCAGTTCGAAGGAGTTGAGGAGTTCGGGGCGTCATAAGTCGGGAAACCTACGGCATAGGAGAAATATTATTATGACACTACAACTATGCATCTTAAACGATATTTCCAACTAATGTTTTTACCTGGTCGGATCCTCCACGTAGTTCTTAGGGGTCATGAAGAGGTGCTTGGGAATGTCGTCTCTGAACTCGAAGTGTTGGAATGTGATTTTGGCTGTGACGGTGGGCAAAATGGGAATTTCCACTTTGACTGGAAACCCGTTGGGCAGCTTGAAAGTGATGAAGTCCCTCAGTTTGGAGAAGTGCTTGAATGGCGCTATCACCTCCAACACGTTCAGGAGCATGTCCACTGAGAGGGGGAAATCGGAGCTCTAAAAATTACAAACGTTTATCAAAAAAAAACAACTTTTTTATCATAACATACAAGCTGAAGGATCTCGGTCGATGGCCTTTTAGTTATATTTGCATTTTTTAATTATTGTAATACACTCATATAAGGTGAAAAAAAATGGGTAAATGAAAGATAATAAATAAGCTTGTATAAGTCTTTGTTTTGACATTTTATAGATTAGTTCAAAAGCCTCCATAGAATCTTGTGAGCGCGAGTCAAGATATTCAAGGTAAAAGGTACTGTTTCCTTTCTGAAAAATTGCGGAGGTCGTATGGTAGCCACTGACGCATGGGCTAATAAGATAGTAGACTGCAAATTTTCAGTACTTTGCAATGGGCTTAGAAAATTTGAAAAAAAGTAACGATTTTTTAATTGAAAAGCAATACAAATCATTATTATAATTACAATAGCATTTAAATCAAGTCGATGCGATTATTAATTACAGAGATATAATAATAATAATAATTTATTTATCACATTAGCTGTTACATAAGAACAGATGCGAAAAGTCAATTATTATTATTTATTAGCCGTTACTCGAGTCCGAGTATAGAAATGTTACAGTCGATAAATTGCGTACAATAAAAAACAAGTAAAAGGTGTAGTCTATTGTAATTCGCATTCATCTACGGTGCACACGACTATGGCTATAGAGGCCAATTCGGGAGAGCACATGTCGACCGCAATCAGGACAAACATAGACCTGGTTAGGTCTTGGATTCGGCCTTCTTGCAGCAACATTTCCTTGATAGCTGGCCACAACCCCTCGCCATTCGGTTCTGTCCGCTGCAAGTTGTTCCCATTGCTCGTCTGCAATACCGCAGGATTTTAAACTTTCATGGAGACCGTCTTTGAACCTCTTTCGTTGACCGCCACGCTTTCTTCTACCGCTTAGCAATTCACCATAAAGTGTACATTTAGGAAGGCGGTTATCATGCATACGATGAACGTGACCTGCCCATCTTAGGCGTGCTCTTGAAATAAGCACCTCAATTGGAAGGCTGTTTGCTCTCCTGAGTACTGCCACGTTTGATATGTGATGGAACCAACGGATTTTCATCATACTTCTGAGGTGTCTTTGCTGAAAACGTTCTAATTCTTTCACATGACGACGGTAAGTGACCCAGCTTTCACATCCATATAGCAGTGTTGGAATGACAACTGCTCTGTAGACAGCCATTTTCGTTGACAAAGCAAGGTCGTGGTTGTCAAATACTCTCTCTCTAAGTCCCCAGAATGCTCTAGATGCAGCGTTAATTCTATTGCGAATCTCGCTGTCCATGTTTGCTTTGTCATTAACAACGTTGCCTAAGTAATTGAACTGATCCACCACTTCAAGAGAATTTGCGTTAAGTGTAATGTCTATTTGGTTCACTTGATGAGGAGTTGACATAATCTTAGTCTTTCCAATGTTGATTTTAAGTCCCAAAGAATCATAGCTTTGGGCATACACATCTAAAAGTTCTTGAAGCTCTTCCGGCGTAGAGGCTAAAAGTGCACAGTCATCCGCATACTGGAGATCACAAATGAATCGTGTGCGTGTCTTCGTGAAAGCTCTAAAGCGCCCTATGTTAAAGAGACCGCCATCAAAACGGTATCTGAGACCTATTCCTCTGACTGTCAGTTTGTTGTCAACAATAATTGTTAGAGCAGTGGTAAACAAATTAAAGAGTAGGGGTGCCAGGACACATCCCTGCCTAACTCCAGTGAGAGTTTGGAAAGGTTCGGTTGCCTCATTATTATACATAACCTGGGCGTTGTTGTTTGTATGTAGACTGCGACATACTTCCACAAATTTTCTAGGGATACCTAAGCGGAACATAATTTTCCAGAGCACTTCCCTGTCCACCGAGTCAAACGCCTTGGTTAAATCAATGAAGGCCATGTGAATTTCTCCTTGATGTTCGAGTGCTTTTTCTTGAAGCTGTTTAAGTGTAAAGATTAAATCCGATGTGCCTCGGTTTGGTCTAAAGCCACTCTGTGTTTCAGGAAGTAACTTTTCCATAACAGGTGTTAGCCTATTTGCCATCGCTCTAGTGAGTATCTTCCCTCCAACAGCCAGGAGAGCTATACCCCTGTAATTTCCACAGTCCGCAGCGCTCCCTTTGTTTTTGAAGAGGTTGATTAAAAGTGTATCACGAAACTCCTGCGGAGCTTGACCACTTTCCCACACGATATCAAACAGTTTTTTGAGGTAGGGTATGAGCTCTGACGACACAGCTTTAAAGATCTCAGCTGGGAGTGAGTCGGCGCCGGGAGATTTGTTATTTTTTTAGCTGCCCAATGGCGGTTAAGATCTCTTCCGTTGTTAGTGGTTTATCTAAGTCTTCGAAGGTGTCATATTGAGGGATAAGATTTATAATATCGTGATCGGCTTGACTTTGCTGGTTAAGAATGCTAGAGTAATGTTCTTTCCATCGGGCTCTTATTTCCTGGTCTTCTTTGAGGAGATTTCCATTTAAATCTTTAATAGGGCACATATTTTTCCTACTGGGGCCGTACACTGCTTTTACTCCTTGAAAGAAATTCCTGTAGTCGTGTGAATTGGCGTACCTTTGAATTTCTCTGGCCTTACTTGCCCACCACTCGTTCTTTATTCTTCTGATTTCGCGTTGCGTTTCATACTTAGATTGGGTAAAAGCTTCTGCTTTTGATGAGTCGTTGGGGTAGTTGATAGCGTTTTGGAAGGCAGTATGTTTGCGGTCAAGAAGTTCTTGTATAAAAGCTTCATTATCATTGAACCAGTCCTCCTGTTTTTTACTTGCTGCAGTGCCAAGAATTTCCTCACTCGCACTTTTTAAACTGTCTTTAATTTGTGTCCAGGTAGCAGCGACAGAATTGGTTTCTTCTAGTGCACTCAAATTCTCTTGAACTTTTTGCTTTAGCTGTTCGACGGTTTGTTGGTCACGCAATTTACTAATACAGAGACGGAGTCTGCGTTTTACTTGAGTTCTTCGGTGTTTGGGTCTCATAACAATTTTCATTTTAGAGACAACAGGACGATGATCGGTCCAACATTCGCTATCAATGCGCGCCTTTGTAATTTGGACGTCCTTGAGATGCTTCCTACGTACGATAACATAGTCCAGTAGATGCCAGTGACCTGATCTGGGGTGACGCCAGGTGCCTTTAAATTTATCCTTTTGTCGGAAAATGGTGTTTGTTATAACTAGATCATGTTCGGCGCATTTAGTTAGGAGTAGTTGACCGTTAGCGTTCATGTTGCCCAAACCGTTCTTGCCTATGATGCCTGGCCAGGTGTCTGCATCTCTCCCTACTCTAGCGTTAAAATCGCCAAGAATAACGAGTCGTTCCGTTTTAGGTATTCTACAGAGGGTTTCTTCCAGCTGTTGATAGAAACTTTCCTTGGTTTCGTGACTTGCATCCAGAGTGGGAGCGTAGGCGCTTATTAGATTTACCGCGTTGCCATCTGATAGCTCATAGCGTAGCAGCATTAGACGCTCGGATAGGCCTTGTGGTACTTGTGTTAAGTTGGATACAAGTTGATTCCGAACGGCAAATCCTACTCCATGTTGTCTTCTTGAATTGGTGGGAAGACCTTTCCAATAGAAGGTGTAGTACTTTTCTGTGAGAGAGCCTTCCTCCAAAAATCGAGTTTCGCTGAGAGCTGCAACGTCAACATTGAGTCGGTGAAGTTCTCTATCTATTAGAGCAGTTCTTCTTTCAGGCCGATCGGTGCGAGTGCTGTCGTTCAAAGTACGAACATTCCAAGCGCCGTAGATGAAAGAATTAGTTTTGTTGGATTTAACTTGTCGGTGTTTTTTGACATTCGATGAGGTGTCCCTGTGGGCACCCTCCCCCGGAGATCCGATCGGGAGGGTATTTTACCTCCGGATGATTTTGTCCCACTTGAACGCTCCATCATTTTTTAAAAGCCTTAATCGACTGAAAACGAAGCTGCATTTGAAGTTTTAGCTGGAGCAGGTATGCAACTGACCAGCTCGGTTGCGGAAGGCGAATGGTGTGGTCCCATGGCACAGAAGGAGACTGCGACGATGGGGTAACCAAACGATTCCAAAAGCAACCTTTGTGTGCGGTGGGTTATTTTTATCGCACTCTTCGTGAGAAGGTGGATGTGCTCACGGCAAAAGGTAAGGGTTATTCCGCCCTTACTCGGTCGTTAGAGCCTCGTTAGTGAAAACAGGGTGCACCAAGTTCAAATTGAACTCATCGCGAAGGTGAGGTTAACAATTGAGTAGGAGAGGCTGTAACTTGCGCTTCACTACCCCATTACACCCCTTACACCCATTACAAAGTCAATACAGTGGAAAGTACATACACATGGTGTCTCACCGGGAACCGAATCGATCGATATAGAGAAAAGTACGCATCAGAAAATTTTGAAAATTTAGATAATTACTAATGTCGGTGTGGCCAATCCAACTAAAATAATTACAAGCAGCTGGCACTTCCCCTTATACCGGAAGTCGATACCAACTGGCTTATTTCAAATGGAACACCCTATATATTTTAGAGTTTTCGAAAAGAGCATAAAATTCTGAGTCGAAAATATCTAGCATATCCTATACTTAAACCTAGCCGCTTCAGAGATATTTGACATTTTATAGAAAATTTGACAGGTGCAACGGTTTGCAAGAACCGTTATAACTTTCTTCGTGTAAAAGAACTTCATTTGCTTCTTGTCACATAAAAAGAACACAAGGAGAACTACGTTCCACAACTGAAATAAATTCAATAATATCATACCAAGTGTTCCGTTTTTCGCGTTACTTCAAACCGCGAAAACTTGTTTAGGTCAAATGGAACACCCTGTATTTTTTTACGTCAAGTTGTGTAAAATTGAATTCTCTTTTTTCTGATACTAGCATTGTGGGGTTAAAGTTATAACTTTTTGAAATATTTGGATTTTATTAGAAATTCATAAATTGTTGTACCCATTTCGTCAAAATAGCCATGATTAGAAACAATCAGTCATTATCTTATGTCAAAAAATGCCAGCACGTTTAAATTACACCCACGAAGACTTTTTAAATTTGGTTATTGTTTATGGAGAATGTCATAAAGTAATATCAAGAACTTGCAGCACATTTGCTACTCGATATCCAGAAAAACGGAAACTGTCACCAAACACTGTAAAATGCATACTGGAAAATTTTAAAAATTATGGCTCTGTCAAGGCAAAAATGCAAAGAAGAAAGCCTATTGTTGATGACGAAAACATTGAAATAGTCATTCTGGGATATTTTCATGCATTTCCAAGGATGTCATTAAGACAAGCTGCTCTGGAATCGGGACTATACAAGGATTCAATTCACAGAATGTTATTAAAACATAAGTTTCACCCGTTTTCATTCCATATAGTTCAACGATTAAAAGAAACAGATTTCCTAAGACAGAATTTTTGTGAGTTTATTCTAATAAGGTCTGAGGGTCACGATTCTTATTTGGGAAATATTATTTGGCCAGATGAAGCAAAATTTACTAAAAATGGACTTTTTAATAGACACAATTCGCATTATTGGAGTGACTCAAATCCTCATATGTTCAGGGAGCGAAACTTTCAGGAAAGTTGGCAGTTCAAAGTTTACTGTGCCATAAGAAACGATAGAGTGGTGGCATTACAATTTTATCAGGAAAATTTAAACGGTAAATTAAGTTTTCTCTTCTGTTAATATGTATAGGTAAATTTTTGTTTTTTTTTTTAGGTGAAAGATATCTGAATATCTTACAAAATTTGAATAATAACTATTTAAAAAATTTACCTCTCGCCGAACATAGAAACATTTTTTATCAGCACGACGGTGCTCCCCCACATAATGCATATTTAATTAATAATTATTTACAAGAAACTTTTTATGATCAATGGATTGCCAATAATGGACCTTTCTTATGGCCTCCTCGCTCGCCCCATTTATCAGTTCTGGATTATTTCATTTGGGGAACTATTAAAAATAAAGTTTATGAGAGCCCATTAACAACCATTGAAGATTGTATGCAAAGAGTAAGAAATGCATTTCAAAATATATCACAGGATTCCATTAGAAGAGCTACCCATGAGGAACTAATCCGAAGGTGCGAAAAATGTGTCGAGGTTCGAGGGCGGAATTTTGAGCAATTATTAAATTAAAATGAAATCATATTTCAAATTGATATTATCTCTGCTATTTTAGTTCATGCCATATCTTCAATTCAATTAATGCACATGTTACAGTGTTAGTGTTATTTTGCGCTTTTGTGGGTATCGAGTAGCAAATGTGCTGCAAGTTCTTGATATTACTTTATCACATTCTCCATAAATAATAAATAAATTTAAAAAGTTTTCGTTGGTATAATTTAAACGTGCTGGCATTTTTTGACATAAGATAATGACTGATTGTTTCTAATCATGGCTATTTTGATGAAATGATTACAACAATTCATAAAATTCTAATAAAATCGCAAATATTTCAAAAAGTTGTAACTTTAACCCCCACAATGCTAATATCAGAAAAAAGGGAATTCAATTTTACACAACTTGACGTAAAAAAATACAGGGTGTTCCGTTTGACCTAAACAAGTTTTCGCGGTTTGAAGTTGACAAAATGTAACGCGAGAAACGGAACACTTGGTATGATATTATTGAATTTATTTCAGTTGTAGAACGTAGTTCTCCTTGTGTTCTTTTTACGTGACAAGAAGCAAATGAGAATCTTTTACACGAAGAAAGTTATAGCGGTTCTTGCAAACCGTTGCACTTGACAAATTTTCTATAAAATGTCAAATATCTCAAACGACTATGTTTAGGTATAGGATATGTTACATATTTTCGACTCAGAATTTTATGCTCTTTTCGAAAACCCTAAAATATATAAGGTGTTCCATTTGAAATAAGCAAGTTGGTATCGACTTCCGGTATAAGCGAAAGTGCCAGCTGCTTGTAATTATTTTAGTTGGATTGACCACACCGACATTAGTAATTATCTAAATTTTCAAAATTTTCTGATGCGTACTTTTCTCTATATCGATCGATTCAGTTCCCGGTGAGACACCCTGTATAATGGTAAGTTAAATAAAAACAGTACACAAAAATATATAGTAATGAATACACAAAATTATATAACAACATACAATAATATTAGACAAACTCATTAATATCATACACACATTTTTCAATTAGGAATTGTTTTAGCAATTTTTTAAAGCAGTCAGAACTATTAGCGTGCACTAATTATTCAAATTTTAACAATTAATTGCGAAGCCATTTTAAGCGCTAGAGAGATAAATTAGATTGCAATGTTTAAGTTACGACGAGCACATTATTATAAAAATATAAAAGAAATATCGTTTTCAGACCCATTGCTGAGAAGAGAAAATTTGCATCTTACTTTTTCCTCTGCCTAGCATTAAGAAGAAGATATTGCTAAATATGGGCCCAGTAAGAAACGACTCAGAAATGCCCACAGAATAACTTCGGATACTTCAAAAAGTGAAAAAATATTATTAAATGTACTTTTTTGTACTGATTTTTTTAACCTATTTTCTGAGGTAACAGAAACGAAAATCAAATGAAATGTTTTAAATCAACATTCAACGAAAAAAATATATATAGATATCAATAGTTTACAAAATATTAAAAAAAAAAAGTTTACTCACCATTGCTATCGTGGCCTTGAATGATTTTGATGACTCCTTATACACAAGATCTCTCCCTAGCCTCGGGTAACTATTTATGTCGGACTTCATATAATCCTCCCATGTGACCTTCTTTTCTGGTGGGGGAATCAGGCTGTTTCTTCTGACAGGCTAAAAATAGAATAAACCTTATATCAACGTCTTGTGGGTATTGAATTTGTTTTTTATGTTTTCACTTCCGGTTTCCCTAAGTTTCCTATTTATACTTAAATAAATTTTAGCATCAGGAACCTTTCAACACTCCTGCACAACTGATAACAATCCAATTTACGATCCAGGCAATTTAATAATAGTCAATGTATGGTTTTCTCAACAGGATCACAGATTATTTAGAAAGAGACAATATATTAACAGATAGCCAACATGGTTTTAGAAGTGGAAGATCAGTGGAAAGTGCATCTATTAAGTTACTTGATTTTATTTACAGTGAGGTGGATAAAGGAAAATATATTCTGTCTATCTTATTTGATCTCTTTAAAGGTCCTATCTTATTTAGTAAATTGGAAAATATGGCATAAGAGGCAACATTCTTGATCTATTAAAGTCTCTTATGGATAACAGAACCCTAACGATTAAATATAATGAAGCTTATTCTGTCCCACAAGCTATTACTTTGGGAATACCTCAGGGATCTATCCTGGGACCTTTACTGTTTTCCATCTATATCAATGATATACCGTCGCACATTAGCAAGGGACTCACAATTATGTATGCAGATGATACTACTGTGTGTATCTCTGCATTTAGTACTGATGAGCTTACAGTCCACAGACATGTCTTTTGACTGAACACACAATACTTCCGCACAGAATGGAAGAAAGGACTTGTCATTGTTAAACCTAAACCAAATAGTGACCATAAACAGAAAATGGATTACTGTGCGATAACACTACTCCCAGTGTTAGGTCAAAACCTAGAAAAAATTATATTATTTCGCTTATTTAGTTTCGCTTATTAGTGTCCAAAACCAGTTAGCTGAAATTTTTGAACTTTGCTATAACAATAGATTAATCAGCTTTTTAGAAGATCACAATCTTTTAACCTCATGTCAGAATGGGTTCAGAAAAAACAAGTCAACCATAACCGTTATTGAACAGTTATGTGAATATATCTATAATGCACTGAACAACAAACAGCAACCAATAGCCTTATTTTTTGATCTCAGCAGAGCTTTTGATACCGTTGACCATGGTTTACTTTTAGATAAACTCTTTAGATTTGGATTACGTGGCGTGGCCCACGAATGGATCACTTCTTATTTAAACAACAGAAAGCAGGCTGTAGTCATAGGCTCATACAAATCGGATGTTAGGGACGTTGCTACTGGTGTGCCTCAGGGCTCTATTCTAGGTCCCCTATTGTTTTTAATTTTTGTAAACGACATGCCCAATTCTTGTACCTCACCGAATGCTGCAATTGTTTATGCAGATGACACAATTTTTTTAATATCTAGTAACACCTTGGAGTTGACAACCAGTAGAGCCAATAAATCAGTAGGTGAATTTTCTGATTGGTGTTTGAGCAATGGTTTGGTTCTAAATTCTGGCAAAACGTTTTGTATGTCATTTTTGCCCAAAAATGTTGGTCACAATTCAAGTGTTTTAGTTAAGGCTGGTCATCAGTCAATTGTACAAACAGATGAAATAAAATTCTTGGGACTAAGGATAGATCACAAAATGACATGGGAGAAACAAACTGATGATTTATCAGAGAAATTTAGTAAATCCTGCTTCATTATTAGATATCTAAAATCCACTGTATCACTTAATATGCTGAAGCTAGCTTATTTTGGTCTGGTTCAGTCTAAGATATCTTATGGATTGATGTTCTGGGGAAACTCTCCACATGCTTTCAAAGTTTTTGTAGCACAAAAGAAAATTATACGGTGTTTGCTTGGTTTACCTGCTCAGACTCACTGTAAAGAGGCATTTATAGCACTATCAATTTTAACGTTACCATCTCTGTACATATTCTTAATTACAACAAATATAAAAAAAAAGGAAAACATCTTTTTAAAAAATAGTAATGTTCACAGCTATGTTACTCGCAGCAACAATCAGCTTCGGGTGCCTTTCTCGAGACTAAGTGTGGGCCAAAATTCTCACATCTTTCAAGGCATTAATTGTTATAATAAATTTACCCAACTATTTGGCCAATTCGATAATTTTAATTTATTTAGAAATGCCCTTCTAAAATTTTTAATGAGTAGAGCTTTTTATTCTGTAGATGACTATTTACACTCTTAGTTTTATATTTAATTTTAAAGTGTAATATATTGTACTTAATATGTTTCAGTACTGTATGTCATATTGTTGTTATACTTGTATGTTTTATTATTGTTATTATTGTCTGTTTTTTACCTTTATTTATTATTTACCACTGACTCGTCTAATAAGTTATGCCATGTGTGTAACTTGATATGATGAATAAAATACATTATTATTATTATTATTTCTTGTGGTGTCATCGGTGTGAAAAAGAAGCTGGTACTTGTCTTTTAAATATGGACATTACAGTTAGGTTTTGATTGATTTAAGGCAAGATTTATAAAGTAATCATTGATAAAATTACTCTTCTCCACGACGTTTGAAAAAGTTTTGGTGAATATCATTTTTTTCCCTAACATTATATGAATGTATTTCATTTCGAATTGTGTATTTGTTTAGATTGTTTTTTATGTACAAAAGACATTGTAGTATGTAAGTACAGGGCACAGTTAGTACATTTAATTTTTTAAATTGTTCTTTGCAATTGTCTCTAAACTTGTGTTCATATACACTTCGTATAGCTTTTCTTTGCACGAAAACACACTGCTAGATGAAGTAGCATGACCCCATACAAGTATTCCATATATCACAGAATGAATTATACCATGGTATGCAGCCACCAATGCATTATGAGAGATTCTACCTTTAAGATTTCTGAGTAGGTATATATTATGTGCTGCCCTCTAACGGGGAGAGATGTGATTAAGTCCCTGGTCAAAGTGAAGGGAAACCTGTTATTCTGTTGCTGGCCGGTAGGTGGGGTGGCGCCATCTCTGGGCCGATTGACGAACAGCCATCTAGCACATAGTAGAAAACTCTGTAGGATTCAAACCTGTCCTAGCATTCTAGAATGGCATTCCATTTAAAAAAAAAAGGCACTTGGTCCTGTAATTTCGTCTCGGCTCGCCCTGTATGTTCGAAAATAATTTCCAGTTATAGACTTTTTTATCTAGTTTACTTACAATTTTTTAAAAAATTTCTAGCCATCATACAACTTGAGATATCGAGATCCCACGCACTATTGCCCCACCCTGTATACTACTAGTAGAGCAGATCTGGAAGGAAACCAGACTTAAATAAAATTTGCTAATTTTCGTGAGCTCTCCATTTTTGGTCTGGAGATTTTTTTCGTCAGATGAACGGCCGCCGAGTTATCTTCGAAAAACCATTTTCCCATACATTTAACAAGTCATTTCCCCCTTCCTCCTTTGACTTCCTCAGCACAAATGAGTCAGAATGTTGGGGGGACCCAACTCTACTTATTGGCAAAAAAAAAACCACAATCGGACGTTTCCTGTCGTTTCCTTATTCCAAAGCCAGATCTGCTCCACTACACATATATGAGAAAGTAAAAAGACCAAGTTATTTATTTGCGTCCAATAAATCTTCTCAAAATTACCATTAGCTTAGATTTAAATAGTCCTTTTTTAAAAAAAATCAGTTGATTTAAATCATGATTTTTATCTTGATTTAAATCAGCCCAACACTGAGTTGACTACTACTCTGAAGTACTTAAACTTGACTTTATTAATAACGATTGCGCTAGCGAAACTCAAGAATATTACTTTTCTTGGTTTATAATTCATGTATTAGTAATGGATTATTAGGTAAAGTAATATTTTTCTCGAGAGAATGACAAAATTTCAAGTATAGGCGATTACTTTAATATAGAATATACTTTTTCCATGTAATAATAAAATTTAAGTATTTAATTGGTCACCAATTCCAGCTAATATTAAAACTGGTATTCAATTTGGTGTAATTACATTTTTCCATATGTTTTATTTACATTTAGTTTTATTTCATCATTATTTAGATATCGTGACAGTTTATCAATTTTACGATTCACTTTATCAATCAATGTGTCATCAGCAAATAAATTATTAAAGTCATTGTTGATGGCTAATTTTATATTATTCAGAATCTAATGGAAAAAGCTTGCAGGTGTTCCTCTGATAGCAATCCCTTACAATTGTACAAATTGACCGAAAAAATAAACCAGGCGTTCAAAATTTGCTCTGTGCAGGAATCTAAATTTTCAATTTCGGAATAACATATTAGTGCATCCCAAACAACACATGATGGTTTAATAAACGTTTATTATATGAAATTACGGTTTAAATTTCGTTATCGTATATTTAATCAACGTCTATGAAAAGCGTTTATTTCATAAACGATTTTTTTACGTATATTATAAATGTATTTCTCCGAAAATTTTTGGAGTAATGCAGAATATTTGAGAAATAATTGAGAGTTGAGACTACACTTCCGTCAAATGTTCAAATTGTAAATTGGTGAAATTGACACTACTTGCATTTTTTCAGCCATATTAGAGTTTATAATATACGCTTTTTAAATGTATACGATAAATATGTATTTGCGCTACATTTTTTATAGGCATGTCATAAACAATTGCAACTAAAAGTTCGAAGATTATAACAATATCTGGAAATATGAGTAAAATATTTACATTAATCAAAATTTGTTATAGATAGATGATGAATGAAAATATTTGTTCAGTAATATTACAGTTTATAATATACGGTTTTTAAACATATATCAATCTGCATCGATTGCGCAGTCGCCAGCAACCGGGTTAGTATTGTGGTCTTTGTTGCAGAATACATAAGCATTTCTCATAAATATATGCATCTCTCTCATTGTCTCAACAGTACAGCTGGTGAGCAACTGCGGATCGTCGTATTAATTGCTATTTCGTGTGGTGGTAGTCAACCTTAGTAGTGTGGCCTTGTGATCGAAACAAAGAATATTTACTTGTTTGTTTTTGCGTATATATTATTTGATTGAATTCAACAAGTGTTATATTGATGAGCCGCCCTTATCCTTGAGTTATCACGTTGTAGTGCGTTAAAGTTACAAGAATGAACCAACTTGTGATTGGTAAGAATTATTGCTTATCTGACCAAATTCATAGTAACTGCATTTTTTTTATCACAGGTGTAAAACTCTGCATCGCTAGCGTTGAAGGCATGGGTGACACCAGTGACAATGAAATTAGAGGGACGATTCAAGATTGGTTGAAGCTTGCCAAAAGCCGCTATAGTTACAATAATAATAATAATAAATAGACTCTATTTTTGGATTTTAGTAAAGAGTAATGAAGAATGTTGTGTTTTGTTATTGTTGTCAAACATCCTAGGTCCCCAAGGGTGATATAGTAAATGATAAAATAGTTTTACGTATTTAGCCAATCCCGCAGAATAAGTAAAGCTTAATATAATATAAAAAAGCTAGTACTAAATAATAAATACTTTCAAAAAATTACTATCTGCATACATAAATACAATTGAATTTTTTTTTTTTGCTTGATATCAGTAGTTATAGGTCGAAGGTTTAGAATATGAACTTTTAAAAAATTGGAGATCATTATATTAACTTTCGAATTTAAAAATCTTCTATCTTCTAAATTCTATCTTTTTTATAGCATTGTAGACCGATCAATTCTAAATAATTTTGCAAAGGGAAATGTATCTCAAGTCAAAAAAAAAACTTTAATTATAATTTCCCTTCCCTTTACAATCTTTTTTTTATTCTAAATTTTTGAGCAAAATTAAATTCTTCAGAAAAGGTTCAGATTTTCAAAAGAAAAAAATTTAAATAAAAACAATTATAATTTACGATTACTTCTAATTTCCTTTT
Source organism: Leptura quadrifasciata (assembly GCA_963675555.1). Lineage (NCBI taxonomy): Eukaryota > Metazoa > Arthropoda > Insecta > Coleoptera > Cerambycidae > Leptura > Leptura quadrifasciata. The sequence continues at coordinate 97,897,185 of OY776680.1, read as the reverse complement.
AACTATTATAGTTCACCAGCTTTATGAGGCTTTGAAATTTCATTTTTAATTTGAAATATGTTCATCTTACGCGAAGTCAGATATTTATATTCTCTGAATATATTACCTAAATTTTGACATTGTCAAAAAAAGTTTGATAAGCTGAAGCAGCACTATAAAAAATGACTTTCTCAAAAAATTTTAAATAAAAAAGTTTGTAAGTATTAGATATTTCATGCAGGGATACCCTATGTATGTATGAATTACAGTGGATAATAAAGGTTTATTACACGTATACCAGCAACTGGAGAAAAGGTTTTTCATAACCGTGAGAAAAACCTTTACATCATACGTATTATCGACGTATATGGAATACGTTTATTTGAGGTTCCACATAAAAGTATATATCTCGTATATGATGTGACAACAATATAACGTTTTCTTAAGACGTATATATTTAGAATATGATGTACCACATATATACGTTTTTTTAAAACGTCTATATTTAATATATGAAAAGACAAATATATACGTTTGTAGCGCGGACATTCGAACGTTGAATATAGGTTGCAATATTCATTATATATACCAGTCCTATAAACGAAATCAAAACGTTTATTAAACCATTTGGTGTTGCTTGGGAAGATAAACTAAGAGTTTACCAACGTATTAATAAGAACCTCTAAGCTGTTCGCCACATGTATTAGATATTGAGATTTAGATTTGCGGATGCCCCTATTATCAAAATCCAAAAATTCAACATGTTTACATTTTTTGCCAAGTGCAGACTGAAATTACTGTCTGGCATATACATACACAACTGCAAAATTTATAACGAGCATAAAATTGATTAAAATCAGGGACAAAATATATTTCCAGGTACTTACGGCTCCGTTCTGGTCAAAACTTTGAAAGTTTCCGCCTTTCGTGAAGCTCTCTAGGATGGCCTTGTTTTTCTGTAAGTCGTCAGACGATAAGTGTTCTCTCCTTTTCCGGCTCTCTAACATTAAACCGTGGACCGTATACAATTCACTTTCATATTGTCCGGCGACTAGCTCCTAAAATAAAAGCCAAAATAAACTCTCTAATAATTTTCATAACAATGTTGCTACTTTGAGGATGTAGCCAGAGTTCATAAAAAACATGATCCAAAATCGAAAGAATTTAATAACTAATCTCGGATTACACTAAAAAATTCATAAATTCACCTGAATAACTAAAGACAGCAGTACAATTATGGATTTACTCATAACAATGTTAAATTTAACGTTCACTCAACTCCTGAAATAACGGATCACTCAATAATAGCAGTAGATTTCGTACAAGATAATTATATAAGTTCAGAAAGAAAAAAATTATTGAAGATTTTAAAAATTTTAATGAAGTGCTCTTTCAATTAGACCTAATGAGCGATGAATGGATACCAAATTCTACAGATACTGAACTACTTTCAAGAAAACTAGTTGACACTCTTAACAGAGATATTAAGGGTGCATTACCAAGATCAAATAGTGCGTTAAATATCCCCATTCTTAAAAACGAGCCAACAGAATTCAGAATTGATTATATGTAAACTAGCAAACTTAAGACAAGGACCTGTTATATTTTATATTGTAATCCTAGTTAAAATTAGGTTTCCAACATTTTTTCCTCCTTGATTATTCAATGCGAACGTACCACTCATTCATCCCGAATTCACCATAAATTGTTTTACAAAGGGATTTAAATATTCAAATAAAATATAATACGATGTAGTATAAAATAAAATAACATGAAAAAAAGTGAAAAGTCTGCATAATATTTGGTATTGCTATTGCTATTAAAGTATTGTGTCGAATACGAATATGTTAAATTTTGTGTAAAATAGTTGGGCGATTGTAAATTTTAGTAAAACTGAAATAGTCCTAATTTTTTTGTTCATAATTTTCAGTAACCAGCTGTTGGTGGCACTGCTATTAAATATTACATTCTAATAAACGGTTGTACTGTTTATTAGACAATACCATTACTATTCATAGTGTACTATAACTATACCAAGGGACTAAGTGCATTTTTTTATCACCGAGTGTGAAGGATCAATTACAGGAGGAATTACAAAGGACTTTCGCTTTGTGGTATATTGGTACAAACAATTTAACTTTTTGCACCCCCACAGTCTAACATATGCCTTACTAAGTGTTATGTGAAGCAAAAAAGGTTTATATTATTTCACTAAACTTGGACAAGGTTGATCTCAATATCGCAGAGCAGATGAAGTTAATTACGGCTATAAAAAACAACTCACCTTCCTGTCTTCCCGAAAAATCCAGCCACTCTGTGCCCTGGCAAATGATATGCTTTTTGTGGAAATCTGAGCTGCCAAAATATCTGTAGACATTAACAAGTCTACTTCGTCCTCTATCTCCAGCTCGCTCTCCTAAACAGAAACGAATAATTTAATCGTGCTCGATACTGTACGCAGGTCTGTATTACCTCATATCTAACTTTTTGGTATACTTTCGTGATATTGTCTAGGACAGTAAGGCTCTCGTTAGGCTTAGCATCGCCGTTGAAAATAAAAGAGATATCTCCACGCTCCCATCTCATGTCGGAGAAATCGACCAGCGTTGTGTCTAACCGGATGTTGGCGCCACTTTTGTAGATCTTGCAGATGTCCGAGGGTAGTATCCTCGACACCAAAGGTACTGCAAGCAAGAGATGTAAATCATACCTCAATTAAGCACAATACAAACAATAAATATATCCCGAATAAAATAATTTACCCCAAGATTGAAAATCCCACTTAAGCTCCATATAAAAGTCATTTATCCTATTTAAAGCCTCAACGAGGTTCGGTCGCCTCTCCTCCATTTGTTCTCGAGACTGCTGTCGAAATTTTCTCACCAATGAAGAAACTATAACAAAAACGGCGGTTAAACCCATTTAAAACAGTGTGTTACTTTACTTTAACTAGACTACACAACATGAATTGAAATCTGCGACATTTCCAGCTATACACTCACTTGTGGGACGATTTCCATAACTGACAGCTTCTGCAAGAACCGTCCACCCTAGACCATTTTTCACTTTGACAGGCGCATCGTGCTTCAGTAAAAGCTGGACACATTCTAAAATAAAAATTACACATATATACATGAGAGTTGAAAACAAGAAGTTATTCACACTATTACCTTTCCTTCCCAGCATCACAGCTAAGTGTAAAGCAGTATTCCCTACAAAAAAACACAATTCATTTAACTACTTTACCTTATCTACCGTTAAATCGCCAGTAATTTATTAGGTATATAAACAAATCGGATGACAATGATGGCATAACCTCACTTATGTAATGCGATATTCTGGAAACCACAAATTCGAAACAAAATTAATATGATTACCATGTTTGTCTTTAGCTGCTACATCATGTTTTCTTAATAACCGGGACACGGTTTGTAAATCGTTTTCAAAAACAGCTCTATGAAGTGGAAAACTGTGAACCTCTTCAGCCATCTTAAAACACTAGAATTAAAAATAGAAATCAAAACCCCTAGAATTACCACCAATTTAAATAAGATTTTGCCAACAAAAAAATCTTAAAAACAAACAAACAGTGCAAGGCAAACAACGCACAACTATGCATTCACTACCGTTTTGCATCAGAATACCAGAAGTTTGTGTAGAATGGAAAGCAAACATATCTGGATTCTGGACAGACAATGTGCCTACAGTAAACGAAGAGAAATTCTCTGTACTCAGTGAAGAGAAGCGTGAGTATCTCCTCTACGTATTTTGAGGATTGGTTGGATAATACGTGCTTGTTGCGTCAATCGTCAAATTTAGTCATTCCTCCAAACATTAAATGAATAAAACGAGTAATAAATACATTGTTGGAGTGGTGTGTGTGTAGTGTGCTAATGTAATTATAGCGTGACTACGACTCATTCTATTTACCATAGACAAAATAGACTCTATTTACTGTTACCGATAGTGATTATAGTGTTAACATCGAGCATATAAACCCGAAGATTCCTACTATTTCGAAGGTTATTGATGTGTTGTGTGTATTTAACAGTTTGACTATTCAATTTGCCGCTACCCTCCAATGGAATGGCATTACATTAGCGAAAATAATTGGGATGATAGAGTTTCGGAAATCATTTTAATAATATCCAAATGACGTGTAAAATATCCCTAAAAGAAACGAAATGCGCATCAATGTTATTGTAACCTCAATTTACGATTTGTTACTCTGTCATGAATGAAGTCGTCATTGTCCATTTTGTGTGCTTTGTTGTATATTTTAAATTGAACACAAAATTAGTACGGAATGTAAGCGTAAGCGGTACATTGAATAGTCTACGTCTACGATTTAACACACAATCAAATCCAATGCAAAATAATCACGAATGGATTATATACATATTTGACGTTTGACGACTCACACTAAATATTGTTATGTTGGTAGCAATGTAACAATAAGGAAGGAAGCTAAACATCAGTGTCGTCAGTTGACAGTTAGTTGTCAAAGTCAGACCATAGTTCAGTGAGTTAACTTCGATAAAAATTATTAGAAATAATTATAATAACTACGCAAATGAAATGATTATTTACAGAGACAGCGAACAAAGGTGGGTGTACCATTAGAATGCCAATAAGAAATTATTAAACCTTAACTACTACTACGAATTTTTGTACCTGTAATTATAGTATTCAGTGGTTTTAGTTAAATATTAGTGTTTTCTGATTGTTTAAATAATTTAGATATATATACACAGGCGCACCTTTACTTATTCGATATTTAAAAACATGAAATTTGGTATGCCTATATTATTTAGACTATATCTTTTGCCCTGCACCTGATCCTTGTATTGTTTTTTCAGATGGACAAATATACAGTCGATTTAGATCAAGTTTTAAACGATTTCGAGTACAGTGAATTGACAGACCAATACAGCAATGCCGCCAGGTTTACCATGGGAACTGCGTCTGCGAGTCAGAATAATATTACTAAGCATTCTATAAATAATGTTTTCCACAGCTTGAATGAATATCTGAACACGAGTATTAGTGCTAGTGGCTTGAACCAGATCGACAATAATTTAGAGGTTAAAAGCAATCATATAGAAGATATAAATGTACTTAATGTAAGTCAAAATAAATTTAGGGATGCTGAAAAGTCAATTAAGGATTGCAACTTGAAGACTGATGATAAGTTACTTGATTGTACAGCCCACATAAAGCAGAATAATGTAACCGAACAGAAGGTCGAGCTTTTAGAAGAAAATGGCGATAGTATTGTGGACGAATGTAAAAATAATACTACACAAGTAAAGGAAAGTGATGTGACCGATCATAAAGTGGTAATTTTAGAAGAAAATGGTGATAATATTGTGGATAAGTGTAAAAATAAAATTGACAAAGAAAATAAAGAATGTGAAGAGGTATGTATAGAAAACACAATTAGCGATAAGAGCAGTGAGGTTAGAGAGGAGTTAAGTTATGTCGAAGGTGATAAAGAAAAGACTGAATTGTGTGAAATTAACGAGGAAAAAGTCGCTTTTATTGAAGATGTACATAATGAGACAGAAGTGGAAGACAACTTAGAAAATGAAGATAAAGCTCCAGAAATAAATAAGGAAGAGTTTTCTAAAATGGAGGAAGATGATTCTAAAACAAATGGGGAAGAGGTGATTGAGGATACCGCATATTCTAAGGAAAGGGAGCAGACGATCGGTTTCCACGATGATTTGAATTTGGACGATAGCGAAATTAATAGATTACTAGATGAACTGGAAGAGGAAGGTTTAGATACGAGCAAGGAGAAAGAATCTCAAGCTGTCGCTGATGTTGCAGCTACAGGTAGCGTTGAGGTGGTAGAAGAAACAAAAGAAGGCTACCAAGAAGGTGATACTCATTCCAAAGGTATTTTTTAAATTCCTGTTTCTTGTGCTTGTAACTTGGTTGTTAAATTTGTTTTCATTTTAGATAGTGATAATATTTCGGAAAGCATAGCTATAGAAAATGTACATAAACCGTCGGAATCTCTTCCCGAAGACAATAATTTGGAAACAGCTGAAGATCATGACAGTGAAGAAGCGCAAGACGGAGGTATTGAAGCAGGTGAAGACTTACCTCATTTGGAACCCGATAAGTCAGATCACAAAAGTGAAGAATGCAACGTGGTGATGGAAAATGTAAGTGACGTTGAATCGTCCTTGGAAAATGTAAATAAAGATAGCGAGAAAAAAATTGAAACAGTTGATGTGAAATTGAACGAGAAGTTGGAGGAAGACCCTGAAAAAATAAAAGTTGAAAACGAGAATAAAATATTGCAAATCGAGAAGGAGAACTCTCAAGATTCTTTGTCGAGGCCTCAGAATTTACCTTTGAAGGGTGAAGGGGATGAACCTAAAAGAAAAATCGACTTAATAGGTGAGTTAACATTATAATACTAAAAAAATTTGCCAGATAAAAAACGATATTTGTAAGTCAAAATATTTTTGAAAAATTTGATGTTTTTATTATTTATTTATTTTTTTAACTGCCTCAAGTCACCAAAGTAAGTGGAACTCTAGAATTGTTGGGTTGGGAAGATGAGGCAAATAATTAAATTTTACATCGTACATAATATATAACCCTAATTCCTTCCAAAATTTAATATATTATTCACATATTAATTCGGGAACCATGCAGTAGTAGGCCGGGTCCAGAAGGGGAAAATCAGTCCAGTTTTGATACAGTACCACGATATATGTTCCCCTACATAATGTTTCACGCTGAATCAATTGTGCGGGATCCCAGCTCCCCTAACCTAGTTTCACCCCTATTGGCCAAAAACTACCCCAGAACGCATTTTCCGCTACTTGCGTTGCGGGACTGGTTTCTTTTTGGTTTTTTTTTTCAGAAATTTTCTGAAAATGATGCCAGTTGAGAGGCCCTGGTGGGAAGCCGCGGAAGAGATGAAAGTAACCCTTCCGACGAAAAATTGGACCACTTCTGGTACAATAACACGGTATATGTTTCCTTACGTAATTTTTCGCGATGAATCGATTGCGCGTGGTCCCAGCTCCTCCAACCCTCTAGTTCCACTCCTATTGGCCAAAAACCACCCCTGGAACGCGTTTTTTTGCTATTTTCGATGCGGGACTGGTTTATTTTTCATTTTTCCAAAAATATTCTGAAAATAATGCATACCAGTCCAGAAGTCGGGGTGAGAAGCCGCAGAGCCACGTGGAGGGGATGAAACCACCCTTTCCGACGAAAAATTGTATTTTATTGATGCTGTGCGAAAATCTTGTTTACCGGGAATCCTTTAAAAAAAATATGTATATGTAGATATACCGGGTGTTAGAAAAGTATGGGAACGGTGGAAAATCTCGAACAGTTTGCATAAAATTGAAAAATAAAAAAAAAAAAAAAATACTATGGACAATATTCCTTGGTTGATTGTAAAAAAAGTGGACTATGATATCCATCTCTATATAATAAAAATGTATGAATTCTGTTTAAACAATCACCATTTTCCGGCTTTTTGGAAAAAAGGACAAATAATTGCAATTCCTAAACCCCACACTGATCACACAAAAACGGAAAATTACAGACCAATTACTTTATTACCTGTTCTTGGAAAACTCTTTGAAAAAATTATCAAAGGTAGAATTCTGGAGTGCATAAGTGAAAAAATTCCAGCTTTTCAATTTGGATTTAAAGAAAAATGTTCGACCCTACACCCTCTTACCATTCTAGTGTCCAATGTCCAGTCGGCCAAACTAGATAACTTAAAATCAGCTGCTGTTTTCTTAGACATTAAAAAAGCATTTGATAGTGTATGGCATTTGGGTTTGCTTTACAAATTGAGCAAACTAGAGATCCAAGCCTACCTTGTTTATATTCTGAAAAGCTTTCTAGAAATGAGGAATCTTTATGTCAAAGTAAACAACACTTTTTCAGATGGTTTTGTTGCTGAGCAAGGATTACCACAAGGATCTGCATTATCACCAGTGCTATATAATATTTACTGCCATGATATTTTTTCTTCCGAAATTGATCCAAAATCCTATCTTCTGCAATACGCAGATGATACCACATTAATTTCTCACGACAAAACTCTGACCAAGGCCATCGATAATTTACAAACGATGATTAATGACACTGAAAAATGGTTTAAAACATGGAGACTACAATTAAATCCCGCTAAAGCTCGTTTTATAATTTTCAATCATAGACTATCCATAAATTCACCCTCCATTAGTATTTTAAATTCAAGAATACAACCCTCTTTATCTACAAAGTACCTAGGAATCGAACTGGATTACAAATGCAACTTAAAACAACATACTAAGCTGCTCAAACGAAGAATTACAACACGAGCAAAATGTTTTCGTTCTCTAACATATAAAAAAGGGGGAATTTCAACACACTCTGCTGCCAAAATCTACAAGTCCATATGCCGTCCACTGTTAGAGTTTGGACATACCCTGTACCTAAATTGCCGAAAATCTATTATAAAAAATATTCAAGTTGCCGAAACTTAAGCTTTGAGAATAATTACGAAGATGCGCCATCCGAGGAATCCACTCCACAAGCCTTCTAACAACTATCTTTATGACATTTCCAAAGTCAGTCCAATTCAGGAGAGACTCATTATGCTTTCTAAAAAGTTTGCACAACAACCTCATAATTTCCTCATCATGAATCCCCTACTGAGAACGAGAACAATACAGAGGCCCAGATGTCGATTTCCCGAAAAACCATTCAAGAAATACTAAATTCCCTGCAGGACGTTAATTAATTCTTCATCCTAATTTGTAAAATGCTAATATTGTAATAAGTTTTTTTTTTTTTACGTATACTTATATCCGATTTATCACTGTTTCAAGAAAACTTAAAATTTTTATAAAATAATCATAAAATGATGGATATACAGGCTGAAGGACCTCGGTCGATGGCCTTTTGGTTATATGTTATATGTGTATGACCAATAAAGATCTTTTATTATTATTATTATTATTTAAAAAAATACGTGTCAAAAATTTTTCAAAAAACTATCTATTGATACCAAAATGACCTCCTCACCCACCACCCTGTGGGGGCGACGGGCAACTTTAAAATTTTAAATGGAAACCCCTATTTTTTATTGCGGAATCGGATTCTACGGCAAAAAATACGTAAACTTTATTCCGGACGTTTTTTTCTAATCTTGCATGGTGTTGCTGTAATCGCAAAAAATGAAAAGAAAACATCACTCTTTTAAGAGTAGCGTCTTGTGTCTGTCCAATTCAAAAACTGAAAAACACGTATTGACGTATTTGTTATTTTTACGAAATCTACCCAATGACATTGGATTCGACTCTCCCACCCCTAACCCAGCGGGTGGAGCGGGGGCAACTTTGAAATTTGTAATGAAAATCCCTATTTTTTATAGCAGATTCGGATTCTACGACCAAAAATACGTGAATTTTATATCGGACATTTTTTTCGATTCTCACAAGGTGTCGCTGCAATCGCAAAAAATTGAGTGGAAACATGAAAGTTTTGAACGCATACTTAAAAAAATACGAAAGTAAAACTACTGATCTCAGAGTGAATGATTTCCCGAGCTGTTTTGAGAACAGTGATTTTACACGGTCGTGCGGAAATTACAACAACTATTAGCATTCTGTAAATTTATTAGCAGCTAGTAATTTTCAATTTACATTTTTTACAGGGCAATAAAAAACTCGATTTTAAAAAAACTAACAGTGGTTTTACCTCTTAATTCAGCCACTTCAGACAAGTTCTTGATCCCAGCCAGTGAAGGCAAGGAGGTAATTCGGCCATTTAAGGCAAGGTGAGGATTTCGGCCAGCTGAGGCAATTAGTTTACAGCTTAACTTGCTACACTAGTAGGTTTCAAGATTATAGCAGGTGTTCAAAATGGTGCCCATTGACTTCTTAGCATTGTCCGAGACAAACGCAAAAATTTTCCATAGCACTTCTTATCATTTGAAGTGGTATTTCTGCAAAAATGTTTATTATGCGTTGCCTCAGCTCTTCCAAATCACGAGGTTTAGTGAAATAAACCTTACTCTTCACGTAGCCCCAAACAAAATAATCAAGTGGCGCGAGGTCGGGAGATCTTGCTGGCCATTTAATAGTTCCTCTTCAACCTATCCATCGATTTTCGAAAGTACCATTCAAATAGTCCCTAACAATATCCCGATAGTGTGGAGGAGCCCCATCTTGCTGGAACCAAACATTATCGAACTCATCACCAGCAATCTCTTGTATTGCGGGAACTATTTGATTTGTCAACATTTCCAGGTATTTTTCTCCATTCAAATTTCCATCTATGAAAAACGGTCCTATGATTCGATCCCTGAAAACTCCTGCCCAAACATTTAATTTTTGTGGATACTGCGTGTGTGTTTTAAGCATCCAGTGAGGGTTTTCGTCACTCCAATATCTGAAATTATGGCGATGTACTTTTCCACTGAGTTCGAAAGTTGCTTCATCTGAGAAGACAAGTAGAGATGACAAAAAATTTAGGTTTTGGTTACTCCTTTCTATCATTAATTCATTAAATTCAAGTCACCGATCAAAATCGTCTTCATTTAACTCTTGGTGTAAGGATGAAATTTCAAAAGTTTCAAATTCTTATGAACTGAAAATGCACTCATATCAAGCTGTTGACTGGCTTTTCTGATTGATAACCTTCGATTTTCAACAAATGCCTGGGCCACTTCCATTTGTCGAGCTTCCGATGTTTCAGATTTTGGTCTTCCAGATTTTGGGCGATTTTTATTTATCCTTGTGTCTAGGAATCGTTTGATGGTACGGGACACAGTAGATTTCGAAATTCCCACTTGATCTACACGGAAAGTTTTGTTGAATAAAATCACAACTTCATCATAGGATCTTTCTTTATCGCCCCACCCTCGCATCATTAAAAGAAAAACTCTCTCTTCCTCTGTTAAAATAGCCATTATGCAGAAAAGAACGCGAGAACTAATGAAAAATGAAATAACTTTTTCCGTACAAAAGTGCGCTCCTGCCTCTACAAAAGTTGGAAGGAACTAAACCTTCTCGTAGAAATTTCACAAAACAAATACTGTTATTAAGAATACTTTAAAAAAAACATTTATAAAAACCAAGATATCACAGATATTGTTTTTTAACCTGAATGTTTTTTTGTCAACACGAGTAGCTAGAGTTTGTAAATATTTACAAACTTATGGACGCTTAAGATTTATTTCAATTTTGTGTGATTGCAGCGACACCTTGCGAGAATCGAAAAAAATGCCCGATATAAAATTCACGCATTTTTGGCCGTAGAATCCGAATCCGCTATAAAAATAGTAGGGATTTTCATTACAAATTTCAAATTTCAAAGTTACCTCCCGTCCCACCCACTGGCTTAGGGGTGGGAGAGTCGAATCCAATGTCATTGGATAGATTTCGTAAAAATAACAAATACGTGTTTTTCATTTTTTGAATTTGACGTTTTTATGGGCACAAGACGCCACTTTTGAAACAGTAATGTTTTCTTTTCATTTTTTGCGATTACAGCGGCACCATGCAAGAATCGAAAAAAATGTCCGGAATAAAATTTACGAATTTTTTGCCGTAGAATCCGATTCCGCAATAAAAAATACGGGTTTCTATTTGAAATAAGTATTTTGGTATCAGTAGATAGTTTTTTGAAAAATTTTTGACGCGTATTTTTTTATTTTTCTATTTGATGCAAACTGTTCGAGATTTTCCACCGTTCCCATACTTTTCTAACACCCGGTATATAAATTTGCTAGTTTACATAATGAAATCAATTCAAAATTCTGTTAGCACGTTTTTAAGAATTGTGCAAAATAAGAATATTTAACGCACTATTTGGCCTTGGTAACGCACCCTTAAGGAACTAAATAAAATTCTAGTAGCTATCTAAGAAATCAAGATAACGAAATCAAATGCAATATTCCTGTATCTTGTATAGTGACTAAAAGTAAGTTGCTCAATCTAGCATATTAATTACTATCTTTTTAATATGCAGGTGACCCAGGCTCTACTCCCTACAACAATGTCTACATAAACAAAGAGATACCCAAGAACAAGCAAAAATCGTATGACAGTGATACTGATTATTCAACATCTTCATCCCCGACATTCTCAGACGTAAGCAGTACTGCTTCGACAGTTTCTGTCGACGAAATACGAAATGACAATGCCAAAAATCCACAGAATATACCAAATACTACTATTGAAAAAGCTAACGTAGCTCCTGAGACGTTAAGCCACACTGAAGCTACAACGTTGCAGACTGAAAATGCCTCGTCTGTTACGGAGAATGCCTTTGCTGAACATTCAAATCCCGCATCTGAAATTACAAGGTTGCCTTCCGAGAAACCTGAGCAATCGCTTCCCTCGTCTGGCGGTGAGGAAGTGCCAGAAAATAACCAAAGTGTTGATAATGGCACTACAGCTGAAGCAGAAGATAACCAAACGGGCGTAGGCGCTCCTCGCGTTGAAAATATGGGCGAGGTTAACGTGAGCGCTATAACTGTTGGCAAGCAGTGGTTGGGGAAGGAGGCACCGCTGTGGATACCCGATTCAGACGCTATGAGTTGTCTGCATTGTGACATGAAGTTTACCGTCTTGAAGAGGAGGCATCATTGCAGAGCATGTGGATTGGTATGTAATCAAGTAAAATAAATAAAGTATAAGAAACATATTCGACATAAAAGTCAGTAGTTGCATCTCTTATACAGGGTTACTGGTAATTCGATACATTCCTTTGGAGATGTGATGGGGCATGATCTAAGAAGTAAATTTAGCCCTAACATATATTATGCAAAGCTCAATAGTTTTTGAGATATTTAATTTTTTTTGTTTTTCTCAAAAAGTAGATCTTAATGTCCTAAAAGTTAATTTTCGAAAAATCTATTTGACATTTTTAAATTTTTTTTTTCTGGATTACTTGTCCAATATTATAGATATCCGTTTGGGATGAAAAATATCTGGAAACATTTCGATCATGTGAACATCTGAAATAAAAACTTTTAAAAATTTTTTTTTTTAAATCAGCTATGAAATTTACCTATTAGGTTTTTTCAAAAAAATATTAACGTAACACACGTATAAATTATTATAAAAACTGCCTTATTTCAATAGCTATCTAACAAGGTACAAATGTTCAATGTACCCTTAATAGTTCTAAGAAAATACTAGTAAAAATAACACAAGTAGTACGAATTTTATTTTTAGATAAACAGTAAAAAACATTTTAAAAGTAGAGTTTAATTCTTCATTAATTTCAAAGTTGTTCTTTATTTTTTATATGTCTTGCTCAAAATGGGAGCCCCTATTCCGTATACAGACACGGCAGCGTCTTCTTATTTCCGTCCTTGTTACTCTGGTTGTCAGATTATGCCTTATGTGTTGGGCAGCATCGACTATCCTTTGTCTAAGGTTTTCTATAGTATTGACTGGTGTGGCATAGACCATCTCCTTCATATGACCCCATACGTAATAATCAAGGGGTGTTAAGTCAGGACTTCGCGCTGGCCAAGGTATTGGGCCCGCTCTTCCAATCCAACGGTTAGGGAAACGTTGATCAAGTAACTGTCGTACTGTCAGCCGATAATGTGCTGGACAACCGTCGTTCTGAAACATCATTCGCTGTCTGACGGCGAGAGGACCATCTTCTAAAATCACCGCCAGATCATTTCTTAAAAAATTTTCATAGATTTCCCCGTTTAAATTTTGAGGAAGAAAGTGTGGCCCTATTAAATAGTGGCCAATGACTCCCATCCACACATTAATAGAAAACTTCATTTGGAAACTAGTTTCACTTGTTAACTTGGGATTTTCCTCTGCCCAATAATGTAGGTTGTGGAAATTTGTTATACCCTCGCGATTAAATTTCGACTCGTCCGTCCATAAAATACTTGTTAAAAAAATTTGTACTTTCTGCATCTGAATTTAACATAAAGCGGCAGAATTCCACTCTCCTTCCAGGATCACCTTCCTCCAAGCCTTGGACAGGGGTATAGTGGTAAGGATGATATCCAACTCTACGCATCGTAGACCAAACTTTCCATTGTGATGCTCCGGTTAGTCTTGCGACTTTATTAGTTGAAATAGTTGGGTCTTCCTCAAAATACCTCAATATTTCTTCCTCATCATCTGGTTCATAAAAGGGAGGAGCACCAGCATCACTTCTTCTACATTTCACGGAGCCAGTTTCAGCGATATTTCGATATGCCGTACTGAATACACGTGCATTTGGTAAGCGGCGGTTAGGGTACCAAAGACCGTATTCTCGGCGAGCTTCAGCAGCGTTGCCGCCACAGTATCCATAGACAAACAAGATATCAGCATATTCTGCGTTTACTTACGCAGCCATGGCACAGAAAATACAATAACAACAACTAATAAGAACAACTACGAGCAAAATCAAAATCTTCGATAACTAATTTAACAAGACCAACAAACTTAAGGGACACGGAGATAAGAATGTCACTTAATGACATATATGCACAAACGTCAAAATCAAGGACTGACTGACTTAAATTAAAATGAACGATTAGTCGTTTCATAAATTCCGCCACCAGCATTATCTTTACTAATTTTTTTATTAGAACTATTAAGGGTACATTAAACATTTCTACCTAGTTAGATAGCTATTGAAATAAGGAAGTTTTTATAATAATTTGTACGCGTGCTACATTAATATTTTTTTGAAAAAACCTAATAGGTAAATTTCATAACTGATTTTAAAAAAAATTTTTACAAGTTTTTATTTTAAATGTTCACATGATCGAAATGTTTCCGGATATTTTTCATTCCAAACGGATATCTATAATATTGGACAAGTAATCAGTAAAAAAAAATTTAAAAATGTCAAGTAGATTTTTCGGAAATTAACTTTTAAGACATTAAGATCTACTTTTTTGAGAAAAACAAAAAAATTTAAATATCTCAAAAACTATTGAGTTTTGCATAATGTATGTTAGGGCTAGATTTACTCCTTAGCTCATGCCCCATCACATCTCCAAAGGAATGTATCGAATTACCAGTAACCCTGTATATTTGTCAGTATTTTTAACTTTACAATTCTTATTCGACACCGCAATGGACTCAGTTAGCTGTTACGTCACAACTTATGTAACTAAACATACTACTTTCATAGAAATTTTCGTACGCAAATTTATACAAGAGATTAACATGTCCACTTTTTCATCTCTTGTATAAATTTACGGCGTTTTGAACACAATTAACAGGAATTTTAAACAATTTTTAAAGACACAGTAAAAACACCGTTAAACCAACAAATGTTTGACATGCTAAATATTTCATTGTTTTCAAAGCCACCTTAGTTTCTTCTTAACATTTAATTAGAACAAAATTATATTTTCTTATTTTCTTTTAGCTGTAACTTTGTTTGTATTTATCATATTTTAATACGACATATGAATAAATTCCTTATTAATAGTACTAATAAATGATACCACGGTACAGATATGGTTCCATTTGAAAAAATTGAAACCATTTTGGTGAATTTTATTTGCTCATAAATCACTTAATTTAGTGTTTTTAATGGGATTTCGATTTTTGTAGCATTACACGGGTCATTTAGAATAAATCGGAACCGTCATGGCACACTTAAATGGAAAACTAAAAATTATATTATAAAAAAAAATTGTTGTTTGAAATGGCACTTATTTGGCATCGTTGGATTCAGAAAATTATGCAGAATTCAAAAATCTTCATTATCTTCAAAACTAATCCTGTTACACCCGGTATAATGTAAATTTAATTACAGGTCCTGTGTTCGAAATGTTGCCATCTCCGCTTCAGACTGCAGTATCTGGAGGCAGAAGCGAGAGTTTGCAACAAGTGCCACGACATCCTGAACAAAGACACCAACAGCAGTAGTGGCTCCGACTTATCACCGGACGTGGGCAATTCCCCGTCCTATCGACCTCATCCTAATAACCCCTTAGACTATTGCTCTACAGTGTCCCCTTTGCAGCAGGTTGCCGGCAGCAACCCGGAACCGCCTGCCGTCATGGTACCGGTGGGTGTACTTAAAAGAAAAGGTTAGCACACAACCTTTTGAGGAATTTTTTCAAATACAAATTTGTAGGTTCAAACAAGGGGAAATCTAATAAGAGCGTGATGTTCTGCGATGGAATTCGGCCAGGAAGCGACCTGACAAATCTGGACAACGACTTTGACTATAACAATACAAAGACAAGGAAACCTGAAAAGGCAAACACGGCTCCTGCTAAGGTTAATAAGAACTTGCCTGCGGTTGATCCAGAGACGAACACGTTCATTCCCAGCAGTGAAAACTTACTACCACCGACGATATCCGCATGCAAAACAGGTAATGGAATTCGTACTGTTTATTTTATCGCGACCAATAAGTGTGTATTTGTTTACCCCTGGAATATCATATCCAGAGCAGTTGCAACTATTAGCTTTCGGTAATTTCTATTTAGATGGTACTTAAGTTTTGTACATAATCATTATTGTACTTTAAACAGTTTATGCTAAATAAAAACCTATTCTATCCTATAAAAGT
Source organism: Leptura quadrifasciata (assembly GCA_963675555.1). Lineage (NCBI taxonomy): Eukaryota > Metazoa > Arthropoda > Insecta > Coleoptera > Cerambycidae > Leptura > Leptura quadrifasciata. The sequence goes on along the minus strand of OY776680.1, from coordinate 97,880,667 downwards.
TGGTATTCCATCAATAATAATAATTTTGTTACATTTATTTTTGTTATATTTATTACAATTACAATTACAAATTGCAAATTACAATACAAAATAATAGAATTAAAAAAATAAAAATTTAAGGTGCACCTAGGTGAGTAAACACCTGTATGTGCAATATTAGACAGAATATCGTATATCCAATTACATTATTATTCAGATTATTTAAAGTAAGCAGGAATAGGAGAAAATAATAGAGAAGTTGAAGATGAAGAGAGTAAAATAGTGTAAGAAATAGTTACAAATTTTTATAAGAGGTTATTAATGTAGTCCCTATTTTGATATATAAAAGTTTTATATTTTTTAACAAAAAAATTGTATTTAGTTATTGTTCTTATTTCATGAGGCAAGATGTTATAAATTTTTGGTGCTAAGATTGAAGCAAAGCGTTGGTTGGCATTGTATTTTCTAAATGGTATAACCATCATATTGTTAACATTTTGTCTGGTTTGATAACAGTGGTTCACTAAATTTTTGTTTATCGATTTAAAGTAAAATATACAAATATTGAGATAATATAAACGTGGACATTTAGTATTGATTCATTATATAGAAGGTTACTTCAGTACAGTCTATCTTTGAAGAAGATAATTCGCAAAATATAGTTTTGGACCACATTCAATTGTTTTAAAGCATTGTTATAGAGCCCCCCCAAACAATGATACCATATCTAAGTAGTGCTTCTACTAAAGACTTGTATATTTGAATTAACAATTTTTTAGTTAAAATATTACGTATTAAGTAGAACTTATGAATTAAAAACACCTAATTTTGTTGGTTAAATCATGTATATGGTCGGTACATTTTAAATTCTTGTCAATTGTGATGCCTAGATATTTTATAGAGTTAGTTTCTTTAATAGTAAGGTCAGATTCGTTTAATTTAATGTAATTAAAATTCGGTCTATTTGCATCAGTTATAGAATACGCAGCGTAGAATGTTTTATCAGAATTTAAAGTTAATTTATTTTGGTCAAGCCAACATTTGACTCTTTCTACTCCTTTTATCACCTTATTTTTCACATTTTCCCATGTTTTATCCTCAAAGAATAAAACAGTATCATCTGCATATGAAATTGAGGTGCCATTTATATTTAAATTCAGCAGTGAATTTATATAAGTAATAAAAAGAATTGGACCGAGTACCGTCCCTTGTGGTATACCAATCTTAATATCCAGAGGGTCACTAAATATGTTTCTAATTTTAACCATTTGTTTCCTATCAGCTAAATAATTCTTGAAGACTTCCAACACCGTACCCCTGATACCATTATGCTCAAGAGTATCAATGAGCATTGTATGGGGTACAGTGTCGAAGGCCTTTGCTAGATCTAAAAAGACTGCAATGCCCTTCTGGTTATTATCGAGGCAATTTTTTATATTATTTATGAGTTTGAACATAGCATCATTTGTACTGATCCCTTTCATAAACCCGAATTGGTTATCATTTAATAAATTGGTTGAAGTAAGATAATCAAGTAACCTTTTTTTAGGCACTTTTCAAATATTTTTGCAAATGTAGAAATAACACTGATTGGACGATAGTTTGTAATATTAGTTTTGCAGCCCTTTTTAAATATTGGTGTTACAATCGACATCTTAAATGAAGAGGGAACTTTGCCTGTTACAAAAATAAGATTTATAATATGAACTAGAGGATCAAGAATGTATATATGGAACTTTTTAATAAGTTTTGATGTTATGCCATCTATGCCTGGTGCACTATTATTTTTTAAAGCGTTGATATGCATAATTAATTCATTACTCGATACCGGATTTAAGGCCATAGAATTCATTAAGTTAGGATAAACTATATTAACTTTAGAAATAAGTTCCTTTATCACTGAAGCCATGTTCACGCCTATATTTACAAAATAATTATTGCAAAAATCTGCCATTTCAGTATCATTTGGGAATTGTGTGTTATTATTATCAAGAATGGTTAAATTATTGTTAGTTTTATTTTTAGTTTCGTTGGCAGCGTCAGAGATTATCTCATAGATTTTTTTTATATTCTTAAGGTTTTCATTAATTTGGTTAGTGTAATAGCTGTTTTTTACCTTTTGTATGATTCCATTGAGTCTGTTTCTATAATTTTTATACTCTTGAAGTAAGTTGAAATTGTTTTTATTTCTTAAAACTAGTGTTTTTAGTTTATCTCTATGCTTAATTGACTCGATTATGCCATTTGTAATCCATGGTTCAAGTTTTTTGTATTTCCTACATGGTACTGATTTGGTGGTGGTACAAACTTCATGTAATGACATAAAAATATCAATAAATTTTTGATAGGCCAATTCAGGATCACTTAATGAAATAATACTATCCCATTGTAGTGAACTAATCATATTTTCAAATTATTTACCATCAAATTTGGTAATGGTTTTTTGGTAATGGTAATGGTTAATAAATGTATAAACCAATTAGAGTTGAGGTACTCGGTACTAAAAGGTACTCCAAGTAATCAGTACATTTTAGATTTCCTTATTGGTCCAGTAAAATGAACGTCTGGCATCTATCTCACAATGAAACAGCTACTTATACAGAGCTTTCAATAATGATCACAGGACACGTGATTTTTTAGTTCATCTTTTAGGCTTGTCATGTTTTAACCATGTCAGAACCTGCCATACTAGGGATATTTTAATTCGTATGTATCTAAGGGTGCGCTTTCAATTATTCTTGCTGACGGTTTTTTTCGACGAAGTTACACGAAATCTCGACGGAACGCACGTTTAATTGGCTCTGAAACTGAACACGCCCAGCGGAACCAATAAGGCAACGGTTTGTCTACGCTGAATATTTAGCGCCCTTCTTGTAGGCATATCCTAACATTAATTATTTATGTTAATCTGTAATGTCATATCATAGATGTAGTAGTAGTGTTTTGGTGGATATTGCATAATTTTCAGTTCTTTTTCACGAGTTTTGAATTGTTTTAATTATTATTTGAGTACTAATCAGTTCTTTTCAGAACTATATAATTTACATCAGTTACCTTCTCTGGTGAGTAATGATAAAGAGAGAAAGAATGTTAGGTTAAGTAATGTTTTTTAAATTTTATTCTAGTCCTGTCATGCAATGATTTTTACGCCAGAGCAAGTGGTCAAGCTCCGTAGGAGTTTCGTGATACACTTTTAATCAACCTCTTCAAAAACAAAGGGAGCGCTGCGGACTGTGGAAATTACAGGGGTATAGCTCTCCTGGCTGCTGGAGGGAAGATATTCGCTAAAGCGATGGCAAATAGGCTAACACCTGTTATGGAAAAGTTACTTCCTGAAACACAGAGTGGCTTTAGACCAAACCGTGGCACATCGGATTTAATCTTCACACTTAAACAGCTTCAAGAAAAAGCACTCGAACATCAAGGAGAAATTCACATGGCCTTCATTGATTTAACCAAGGCGTTTGACTCGGTGGACAGGGAAGTGCTCTGGAAAATTATGTTCCGCTTAGGTATCCCTAGAAAATTTGTGGAAGTATGTCGCAGTCTACATACAAACAACAACGCCCAGGTTATGTATAATAATGAGGCAACCGAACCTTTCCAAACCCTCACTGGAGTTAGGCAGGGATGTGTCCTGGCACCCCTACTCTTTAATTTGTGTGCCACTGCTCTAACAATTATTGTTGACAACAAACTGACAGTCAGAGGAATAGGTCTCAGATACCGTTTTGATGGCGGTCTCTTTAACATAGGGCGCTTTAGAGCTTTCATGAAGACACGCACACGATTCATTTGTGATCTCCAGTATGCGGATGACTGTGCACTTTTAGCCTCTACGCCGGAAGAGCTTCAAGAACTTTTAGATGTATATGCCCAGAGCTATGATTCCTTGGGACTTAAAATCAACATTGGAAAGACTAAGATTATGTCAACTCCTCATCAAGGGAACCAAATAGACATTACACTTAACGGAAATTCTCTTGAAGTGGTGGATCAGTTCAATTACTTAGGCAACGTTGTTAATGACAAAGCAAAAATGGACAGCGAGATTCGCAATAGAATTAACGCTGCATCTAGAGCACTCTGGGGACTTAGAGAGAGAGTATTTGACAACCATGACCTTGCTTTGTCAACGAAAATGGCTGTCTACAGAGCAGTTGTCATTCCAACACTGCTATATGGATGTGAAAGCTGGGTCACTTACCGTCGTCATGTGGAAGAATTAGAACGTTTTCAGCAAAGACACCTCAGAAGTATGATGAAAATCCGTTGGTTCCATCACATATCAAACGTGGAAGTACTCAGGAGAGCAAACAGTCTTCCAATAGAGGTGCTTATTTCAAGAGCACGCCTAAGATGGGCAGGTCACGTTCATCGTATGCATGATAACCGCCTTCCTAAATGTACACTTTATGGTGAATTGCTAAGCAGTAGAAGAAGGCGTGGCGGTCAACGAAAGAGGTTCAAAGACGCTCTCCATGAAAATCTAAAATCCTGCGGTATTGCAGATGAGCAATGGGAACAACTTGCAGCGGACAGAACCGAATGGCGAGGGGTTGTGGCCAGCTATCAAGGAAATGTTGCTGCAAGAAGGCCGAATCCAAGACCTAACCAGGTCTATGTTTGTCCTGACTGCGGTCGACATGTGCTCTCCCGAATTGGCCTCTATAGCCATAGTCGTGTGCACCATAGATGAACGGGAATTACAATAGACTACACCTTTTACTTGTTTTTTATTGTACACAATTTATCGACTGTAACATTTTTATACTCGGACTCGAGTAACGGCTAATAATAATAACGGCTAATAATAATATATCAATAGTCAGAACTACAGGACATGGGCTACAGAAAACCCTTATCTTATCTCATCTTATATCCAGAAGGCGAATTAGAGGCCCTATATTTTTTTGTGACACAATTAATGCCCAAAGGTATCAAACTCTTATTTTAGAGCCATTTCTGGCGCAGTTGCATGACGATGAACTGCAATATGGTTATTCCAGCAAGACTGCGCTACTGCCCATACAGCAAGAGCTTCACTTGATTTTTTACGGGAGTTTACGATGACCGATTAGTCAGCCAGGAACTATGGCCTGCACGGTCTCCGGATCTAACGCCCTGTGATTATTTCTTATTTGGATGCATAAAGAACAATGTTTTTAAAAATAAGTTACATACCATTGACGGATTACAAGAGGCAATAGAAAGAAAAATCCGCAATATTACTGTTGATCAGTCACAGAACGTATTCGAAAATATGAAACGAAGAGTCCATGTGTGTTTAGAAACTCAAGGCAGCTACTTTGAGCATTAGTTATAATTTCTTGGCATTTCGTATTAAAATGTATGTAACAAAAGTTTTTATTATGTAATTTCTTTTATTTACTGTGAATTGTTTGATTCGAATGTTTATATTCATGTTTGTGGAAATAAAGATTATTTTGAATTAGGTGTAATAATCTATTTCTTGCGAACATATTTTTATTCAGATAAAAGGCATCCCATTTAAATTTGCTTTTAATATTAAAAACTTGTTCTTAAATTTGATGAATAAATGAATTATCATAAATTTTTTACCTTTAACTAGAACGCCAATGGATTTAGGGTATTTCTGTTTAGTGCAATACCATCGTGTATAGCTGGTTGTTTATATTTTTGCGATCATGTGTCCTGTGATCATTACTGAAAGCTCTGTATTAAAGTAGTTACTATTTGTACATCTTTTAATTTGTCCAATTTTCTATATTTACAATTTTTCAAAAGCACTAACACATTATTGTTATCCATTAGATACCTCGTACACGGAGTGCTCGAACAGTCCAGACATTGTGGAGCTATTGAAGAGCGAACAACTCACGTTTGCTATTCACGTCAGTCTAAACGTGCACCTGAAAATAATCAACATGAGTTGTTGCATAAACAAGATGGCGTGGTGTTTTTCTACTGAGGGCCTGATAAACGTCGGGCAGGACGAAATAGTGATTTTGTTGGAGTACATAGATGAGGAGTCGTTCGTGCCGAAGGATGTTTTTTATCACATCAACAACATCTACAATGATGCCGTGAAAGGTAAGCATGGTCTGAGGGAATTTTGTGATCCAATAATAATAATAATAAAAGAATTTTATTGAAATGAGAATTACATTTCATTCCAAAGGGCAATTGACCGAGGTTCTTCAGCCCATTTAGTTTATAAACCTTAATATAATTTTTTTCATACAGGTAATGTGTGATTTATGTAGTACATATTTTATACAAAAAAAAACTAGTTTTAATAGGTATACAAAATTTTTTTTTTTTTATAAATATGTGTGCAATATGGTATGAATGTCCTGTATTATTCTAGAGATACAATTATCTCCCAAAGGGAATTAGCAGGGTGTGTGCATCTCCTTATTCCGTCGATCCTCCTTATACAAAAGTCATCGATTGAATTTTTGTTATGTTGCTTTTGGCAAAATCTTCGTGTAAGAGTGAAAAGTCTTTCTTGAATGGACTGGATGTGAGTTTCAGTGTTTAAGAGGTGGTTTGGCAGGTTATGTAGAGGATTGTTGGGATACCGAATTTTTGTTATTGTTCGGATGGCACTCGTTTCGGCTACCTTGAGATTTTTGATGCAGGATTTTTTAAATTAGAGAAAATTACGTGTCCATACTCTATGATCGGTCTGCAAATTAATTTATAGATTTTACCCATAGTGGTTATATTAATTCCATCTCTTTTATGAGATAATCCTCTAAAATGTTTGGCTCTTGAAATTATATTTTTTTTCACATTAGTTGTATGGTTGTTAAAATTGATTTTATTGTCGATGGTAATCCCTAGATATTTTGCAGATACATCTGCATGAATTGTCTGATTGTATATGTTTAATGAGGGGGAATTTCTAGAAGGTGTATGCTGGAATATAATTAAGTGGGACTTAGATGGGTTGGGTTTAAGCCTCCATTTGTTAAACCATAAAGATGTAGCATCTGCGAGATTTTGGAGATTTTCCATTGCTGCATTTATAGATTTGTCGTGTGCTATCAAGGTGGTATCATCTGCAAATTGAAGTATATATGCTTGATGTGAAAAATGTTGTGCATTATCGTGGTAGATATCTGAACAGTAGATATTGTAGAGGAGTGGTGAAAGCGGTGATCCTTGTGGAAGGCCTTGCTCAGGGGTAAATTCATAAGATATGGCGTTCTGGACCTTCACTCTTAATTTCTGGTTGAACAGAAAACAGTTAACCAAAAGTAGAAGATGTCTAGAACATCCTCGTGTGTATAGTTTGTATAGTAAACCCATAAGGGTTGGCATAAGCCAAACACTGTCAAAAGCTTTGTTGATGTCCATGAACAGTGCTACCGATTTGTTTCCATTTAGCTTAGATGTTTCGACATTGTTTATTAGTATTGCTAAAGGCTGAGTTGTAGAGCTGTTAGTTTTAAATCCAAATTGATAACTCGGTATCTGGTGACCAATGCTTTCATGAATTTTGTTGTTAATTAATTTTTCGAAGTTCTTCCCCAGTACTGGCAGTAGCGTAATAGGTCTATAGTTAACTACATTGGAGTGATCTGTGCCGTGTTTGGGTATGGTAATGATCGTCCCAGTTTTCCATTCTTTTGGGAAATATCGATGTTTGAAATAGTATTCGTAAATTTCAATTATATACAAGTGAATGTTTAAGTCTAATTTTTTAACAAATTTTTTTGTGACATAATCGCGACCTGGAGCTGTATTTTTACCTTGATTTACTATAGCAAAATAGTCGGCTTCATCAATTGGATAATCTTCCATTGGCACTGGTTCGTTAATAAATGTATCGTACCATTCTTGGACACTTTGGTAATGGTTATTATTAAAATTCAAGTCCTGTGTTTCTGCATAGGCTTTTTCAAAATGATTTGCAAATACTTTTGTCTTTTCTTCTGGTATTTCGTATATTATGTCGTTTACTTTAATGCTAGAGCTTGATGTCCCTTTATTTTTATATTTTGATAGTTTTTTTATTTCTGACCAGTAGTTTTTGCCTTTTTTCCTGTTTATTTCGTTGCATGTGTTAATCCATTTATGTGATCTAAATTGTTGAATTAAAGTTTGTATGTTTTTGTTAAGTTTATTCATTTCCATACTTGCGTCGGGATTGTTGGTGCTTCTGTATTCTCTGTACATTTTTCTTTTTCTTTTAATTAATTGTATTATAAAGGGTGGCAGCTCATAAGCGTAGTACTTTATCTCTTTTAAAGGCGTATTTTCAATGAATGACTCAGAGAGTTTTGTGTTAAATTGAGTTATTACTTCTTCATTTAGTTCCTGGTCCTGTCTCTAGTTTATAAACTGCGCCAAGGTTGTATTAATTTTGTTAATGTCGGTTTTTGCAAAGTTCTCCACAATCGGTTATTGGCCTATGCTTATCAAGTGAAATATGTAGGCTGAGATGGTCTGAGCATAAATCAGGAGTAAGTTCAACTTTTAAGTTATTACTTATGTTAGAGGTATGAAGTAGGATATCTGGAGTTGAGTCATTATTATGTTGCATTAAGAATGTGGGTGGAGTGACGTACTTGCAAAAACCGGTATTTTGGATGAAGTTGTTAAGTTGTGTTTTTACTCTATTGTTTACATTAAAGTCTCCTACAATTAATGAATATTTATAAAGCGTGCTCATAGTGAAGATATTTTCCTCGATTCGGGCGTGTGGGTGGATATAAACCAAAAAGATGTGTAATTTGTCGTCTAGGAATGGGATAGTAAAATGTAAACATTCGCTGAGTTGGTTGTTGATTCTGGGAGGGTTTGCTTTTCCCATCTTGAGATCAGGATGAATTTGAATGAGGCTTCCGCCTCTTGCCTGGTTATGTATTTGATTGCCATCAAGACGGAGGGTATTCCAATTCCTGTAGGAAGTATTGCTATCTTTTTTAGTTTTAGTCTCAACAAACATTGCACATTATATATTATTGTTCTCTATATAGTTGTTGACCAGATGCTTTTTGTCTGTGTAGCTATTGATGTTTGCATATATGATATTAATTACTGACATACTCATGCTGTACATTGGTAGATTGGTTGATTGGTTCGGTGGGCGAATAAGGGTTTTCCACGTCTATTTCAAAAATTAGAATATACACTCTGTTTCCAGAGAATACTGTTGTTGTGTCCACATTGAAATTATTTAGAAAACGTTTGCGCAGTTTGGCTAAGAGCTCCTCTCTGCTTTTATTGATTGGGTCGTTTATCTCATTGATATTCTCAAGTATTAATTATCATGTCGTGAATTGTGACAGGAGAGTGGATTCTGTGTTTTTTGTTTTTCTGTGAAATTTCGTGGTATTTTTATTCAGTGATTTTATCTGTACATTAGAAATACCATCAATTGGTGCTTTCGGTCTGTTGGGACATTTGAATGACCATGCCTGGTGTTCCTCTGAGCCACAACTGGTGCATTTAGGTGGTAATGTGGAAGAGCATTTATTAGTAGAGTGAGTTCCAAGGCATTTGGAACATTTGCTGGGAGTGTTACAAATTTCTGTTGCGTGGTCAAATGCTAGACATCTACTACATGGTTTTGTGTTGGTGGTTTGCTGGGGTAAACCGGATAGTGAGGATAATTAAAGTAAAGACCCTCGGCGAGTAGTGTTTCAAAAGAATTTTGCGAACCAGTTATTATTCGTACTAAAGAAGTCGGTTTATTTGTTGCATGTGATAAGATTCTCCTACAGTATCGATGTTCTAGTTTATATACATTCAGAAATTCACTGATTGTTTTGTCCTCTATCTCAAGTTCAACGTTTGCTATAATAACTGAATAGCTTGCACTAACAGTAGGTGTGGGGGGTTTTGTGTTGGGAGACGTTTTATGATAGTTGAGAACCCTTCCAACTTCGACCATTTTTCTAGAGTTTGTATAATAGATTCTTCTGGGGTATCCGTTTTAAGTAAAAATCCTTTTTTAGTTTGTATTATTATGTCTCTCGCTTTAGGATAGATCCTACTCCAAATATTTGTGAGCTCTAATCTTGTGTAACTACTTTCAGTTGTTATGTAGAATAAATGTTTTTTTTTTTTTGTGGTATATTTCATTCGTATGAGGAGAATAGTTTTTGTTTGGCATGGTGTTTTTGTTTGTCTGCGAGTTTTTACCTCCTATGTTTTTTTGTGGAAGAATTTATCTCAACAGTTTTTGTTTGGCTGTTTTGTGGAATATTACCTGAAATAATATTGTTAATTTCATCCTGGGCGAGATCCTGGGTGTACTGTTCTAATCCAATTTTCTTATTTCTACGCCTTTTCTTTTTAGCCTGTGTCCATTCTTGGGTATCATCCACAACCTCCATTTCATTTCCATCGCTTTCTGATGACATATCAATCACAATTTCAAAGATTTCAAAGAGCAGCAAAAATAGGTGTGACCTCTATCACTGTAAGCTTTGAACTTTTTGTGATCCATTTATATAATAATTATCCAGGCATCTAATTGGGAATAATGTTAATGTTTTTTTTTTTTATCACCTAGTTAATATAAAATCATTCAAACATAATATTTTTAGTCGCAAACTCTTCTATAAAATCCTTATTTTACTATAAGGAACGTAACCAGACTGCAACCAACAGCTATTCTCCGGGCTATGTGCCCCGCCGAACGCTGAATTACAAGTTACAAGCCTGGCGCGTTAAGTGTAATAATTGCATATTACCATCAAAACGCTAATGCTTCGATTGCAACTAACACCAGCCGAAAGACTGATCCTACTTAAAGGAGCTCTCATGCCAGTCGCCACACACCACTTGCAGACTCTCATAACTGAAAGGAGGGCATGTGACGACCGACAGGAGGGTCACTTGACTGTTTAGTACATTTCGGTATCTTTGGGATAGCGACATGTAAAATAGTCAGCAGGCGCCATCTAGCGGTCCAGTGTTTGTTGCAATTGAAAAATATATAGCCTGACTGGGCTTAGCATAGTTCAAATGTGTGTTATGCATCAGTTAGGGTTAGTCAAAAAGCTCCAATCTTCATTTGCCAATAGATCCTAGCAACTAGCTTTTGCAGAACCCAAATGTGTATATTATTTTCCTTAAACATTGAGTTAAGGTGAGTGAATAGTATTAACATTTTGCATGGTTGCAGGTACATCTGTAAAGGAGATGGGCCTCTCGCTGCACAACACCTCGAACTTTCTCGACTCTAAAAATCACGCGGGATTCGTTTACATCCGCCCCACTTTCCAGTGCCTAGAGAACGTCATCAAACCCAAGGAACCGTACCTAATAGGTATCCTCATACATCGATGGGAGACGCCTTGGGCGAAATTGTTCCCGTTGAGGCTAATTTTGAGATTAGGTGCTGAATACAGGTCCGTCACATTGCTTTCTTGAATTTCATGCTAATATAGTGTGTCTGTTTCTATTGCAGGTATTACCCGAGCCCTATTATATCGACAAGGCACAGGGAGAGCGTTTTTGTGGAAATCGGTCATACGATAATCAATTTGCTGGCAGACTTTAGAAACTTTTCGTACACTTTGCCGCTTATCAGGGGCCTGACTATCCACATGGAGGACAAGAACACCACTATAACAATTCCGGTGAACCGCTACGACCAGGTGCGAAATTGCCCCGGCTTGATTTTTCACGTTTTTAACAAATTTTTCATATTTTCTTAGGTTATGAAATCGATGAACAACTCCAGCGATCATATTTTGGCGTTCGCGGGTAACTTCAGTCTACAGGCGGACTCGCATTTGGTTTGCATACAAGACACGCAGGGCAATGAGAATTGCTACTCGACTCACGCCATCAATATTCACAATAAGCCGAGAAAAGGTAAGTAATAATAATAAAATAAATAAATAGTTGTAGTAACAATCTTTATTGGTTTTCCAAAAGGCCATTGACCTAACAGTCCAGTGCCGAACCGGTTCTCAGAGATTAAAAATTGACAAAATTCTTAGCAGTATATGGATGGTCGGAAAATTTAGGATTAGTGGTATATAAATGGGGAAAAATAAATTGGACCCCAACAAATAACCAGAAGTAGGGTGGGGGTGTAAAAAAGGGTGCTGTTAGGAGTGAGACGTGGTTTTTTATTGTTTTTGGCAAAACTAGACCTACCGAAAAAAGTTAAATGCAAAAGTTGTAGATATCTACAACTTTTATTTCAACATAACCTCAAAACTATTGAGAAAAACGCTAAAAACCAATTTTTTGATTTTTATGTCCCACAAAAATGATTTGGTTTTAATGAAATTTGGTGAAAATGTTTAAACAATTTATTTTTCAACAACCGAACCTTAAACGATTGATCAAAGTTCCCCTTATTTGATATTGCATTGAAATATCTATTTTGCATCACTCTCGGAGTCCTCAACACTTCATTTTAATAAACAATGAAGAATTCATGACATTTACGGAAAAATCGATGTTGAAAAAATCTTTGTTTTGGTTTCTCCCATTTTTGACAATGTTTTTCCATAGTAACAGTATGATTTTTTACGCCATCCTAAAGTAGAGGTTTCAAAGAAAAAAATTCCGTCCTGAAAAGGGCGCATATTTTTTTATCTAAGCATCACGGTAACATTTTACAAAAAACGTGGTAGTTTTAATTTTTACACTAGGAGCAAACTTACCACATCAAGATTTATATTACCTACATTTAATACAATCAATTTAACTTGGACATATTTTTTTTTTTTTTTTTTAATACATTTATTTAACGTCGGCCTATTTCCGCTACTGAGGCCTAACACCGACGCCTGTAGACGAGCTACCCCCAACCAGGAATTTTGCCGAACCTCTTCCCTTAAGAAGAATAGGGATCTTTTACTTGCCGAACATTTAATAGACAAGGGACCGACGGCTTTACATCCCCTCCGAAGGATGGTATATCTCCTATACAACCCTCGCCTAAGGTTGTATAGCTTCCGCGCATACACTGATATACAAGCCGCTGGAAGATGGGTGAGGCGAGGACGTGGTCTTCGTTGGAACGGTCACCAATCCAACTCCTAACACGCCTAACGTTGCTTTACATCGCATATCGAAGTATGTACATAGTAAAGACGCACCCACGCTCGCCCCAACTTGGACATATTGTTATTCACTAAGTCCAATTGCAATATACATTGTACAGTTGATTTTAAAAAAAACTGGTACAACTCTTGTAATCAAAAATCTTAATAGTTTAGTTGTGTGCATATGTCTGTAAATAGGGCTGGCCAGGCATGTCGAGAGGGGGGTGGAGAAGAGGTGATTTACCCCGGACCTGGGTTTTTTGGAGGAGACCGGTTTTCTTAGTGTTTTTAAACTTATTAAACCTTTCTTTTTAGTTTTATTCAAATGGAATTTTAAAAAATAATTAGAAAATAACTTTTTCAAAACATTTTCAAGCCTGCCATATTATTGTTTAAAAAAATAATATTTTTTACGGATAATTCTGCTAATGGTTGTAATTAAAATACTAACTGAATAATGATAATTCTATTTTTAAAATAACACAAAAATACCACTTGAGATTAAAACAAAATGAAAACAATGCAAACTGAACATAAAAATACAATAATAAAATTAAATAAATGAACTTCAACTACGTAATACAGAATTAACTAATATTTTGTCATTGCTCCATTAGTGTCTAAAAGTGCCTGAAGTCTTGCAGGCATGGACAAAATCAGATTTCTTGCAAGGTCAACTTCTTGCGACACGTTCTCCCAAGCGTCTTTAATTATCCCTTCCAATTCTTGGGCATTATTTGGATGGTTATTTAATTTTCTTATATGTTTCACCATTAGTCCCCAAACATTTTCAATTGGATTTAAATCCGGACTTTTAGATGGCCACGGTATCAACTCTATGTTTTTATTAAGAAACCATTGTTATGTTATTGTTCTGTCCATCAGCTGCTGTAGTGCCCCCACTGTCTTAGGGATATTCTTATTGTGGCTTACGAGAGCGGTATCATCAGCATATTGTAGGATATATAATAATAATAATAATAATAATAATAATAAACATTTATTGTCCACAAGAATACATAGAGTATTATAAGACTAGTCAAAATATAGGTAAAAAATACAAAGAAAAAGTACAAAGGCTTGTACAAGTAGCTGCCGGTACAGCCGGACATCAAAACATAACATGACATTTAAGACACAAGTACATAATTAAAAGAAAAAATGACTAATAAAACGGGCTAAACGGAGTGGCCAACATAATTAAAATTTTAGACCGTAGTTTGTGTGAATTCGCCGATGTTGTAAACACACAAGCTGAGTAGCAGATCTTTTACTTCCTTATTGAAGTGCTTTAAGTATGATATGTTTTTGATATTATTTGGAAGCTTATTAAAGAGATTTAATCCTAATATAACATGAGATTTATTTGTGAGACTAAGGCGGTGTGTTGGAATGCTGAGATCATTTCTGTTACGAGTTTCATATGAGTGGAAATTACTGTTTAAATTAAAATCATTTTTATTGATGAAAACATACTGAAGAAGATTATATATATATATAGTCCATAGATAGTTAGTATGCCGAACTGGCGGAAAAGATTTCGACATGAATGCCTTTTATTGACACCCGCCATACACCGAATAATCCTTTTCTGTACTTTAAAAACATTTGGCATTGATGCACAAGAGCCCCAGAAACAGATTCCATAAATCAGTCTGGATTCCACTTGAGAGTAGTAAAATGAAATGAGCATTTTCCCATTAATAACATTTTTGAGGTTCCTTATCTGATAACAAACAGTATTTAGCTTGGAGATGAGATTATTACAGTGAGGTTTCCAAGTTAAACACTCATCTATAGTAAGCCCAAGAAATATAACAGATTCCATTCTTTCCAGAGAGATGTTATTGTAGGCTATATTTAAATCCATGTTGTTTTTATTATGATTTGTGTGAAAATGTACATAACCAGTCTTTTCTATGTTTAAGAATAGCCCATTCTGATTAAAAAATTGAGATAACTTGTTTACTAGGAGGTTGTTACAGTTCAATTTAACATTTATACATTATTTAAAAAAATTTCTAAATCATTACTTTATCTCTTACGTTTAATGTCTAACGAATTCGTGTTATCCGTCGTCACGCGTAATATTTATTATTTAGTTGTCTATATGAATTCGCAATTGTAAGGAATTGTTGCAGGTATAGGCATGGCTTTATACATTTTGTTGTGTAGCGTGTTGCATATACTTAAGCTCTCTATTTCTGTAATTCTTAAGCTAGGAAACCAATAACTTTTAATTAGTTTATAGGTAGATTCCTATAACCGACTGACGATCGGTAACACAGATTTATTTCTTCACAATAGTTTTTGGCTTAGGTTTTGTCTTCCGGTAGTCTGTCACTTTTCACGTGTAATTGGCTCGAACGCTTGGCAATTTATTAAGTGGTAATTTTACGTGCTCGTTGCGATTTTTGAAACAAGTAATTTCACCATTTTGGGATATTTTCGCAACGTTACTTTTCGATTTTCCATTTATGTTTGGACGAGTGCATATTTTTATGGTATTGGAAATCGATTGTCTTCATTGGAAGGATCTATACGTAAAAGCCATTTTTGCCAAATTTACACGAGGCCAAGGACATCCAAGGTCAACAACATTTCTCTAGGAAAACCCTCCGAAACGAGGTAATTATTTTATTTTTATATTCAAACTAGCAAAATATCACTTGTAGTAAATTGTTCAATGGTAAAAATTTATTTTTAGGGTTTTATTTTCACCTACGGTTTCGTCTAGGATTTCGTAGTTTTTCATACGATTTTTTTTTGTCTCCTGATACGAACGAATAACTTTTTTCCACTGGTCTACACGTACTTATGTTACTTCTCCTTACTGGACTGGAATTTCTTTTTTGTGGAGAGCCATCCATTTTTTTGGGTTAATTGATAGGCTGGAAGTTGCCCATTCCTGAAAATTGAGCCGAAGCTGAAGCCCTGCTGCCTGCAGTTTGTATCCTTCTTGCGCCATATATACATTGAATTTTTCTTAAAAATATATTATAAATTTTACTAAAAAAATTTCACCACTGTACCTATATATATTTTTTTTTTAAATTTTGCTAAACATTTTATGAAAATATTCTGTCAACTAATTATAACATCTATGATATTTGTTGGGGGTTTAAGCACTTACGTAAGACGCGTATACCCAGTTAGATATATTTTTTTTTTGTGTGAATTTGTCTACCATCCCCTACGTTATTGTACTCTTGAATGTTATAAAGTTACTTCGTTTATTGTTATTAAAAGATAAAACTGAATTTCAATTTTTCATTATCGTCTCGCTAAGTAATTTATTTAGTAAATTTAAGGTTACATTGTACTTGAGCTGGTATTTGGAGAGGAAAAATTTACTTGGCGCCCTGAGACATCATAGTAATTTAGAACCCCGACCATCTCCACTGTTAGTCGGCCGGCAAATACCGTTATGTCAACAGACAACGACCAACTAGTTACGACAGATTGAGTTTTAAAATTTGACGTAGCAAGGTTACTTTTGATTTCATTTTCGCTGTTGTTGCTACCGGTGACAAAGAGTGATGCATCATCAGCATACAATATGATGAAGTAGTCTTTTACAAAATCCGGAAGGTCATTGATAAAGAGTAAAAATAACACAGGGCCTAAAATAGAACCCTGGGGTACTCCCACTCCCATGCTGGTTGTACCCGAGTTAAACTTTTCATAAACACCATGTGTTTTATGGCCGATTTCAACAAACTGCGATCTGTTTGACAAGTAAGAGTCAAACCAGTTTAGGGCAACACCACGTATGCCATATCTCTCCAGTTTAGACAGGAGGCCGCTGTAGTCAACACAGTGAAAAGCCCTGCTTAGGTCACAAAACATCCCAGCAGGGCTCTCATCTGCATCCAAGGCAGCAATCACCTGCCTAAGAAAGGAGTCCACAGCAGTCATGGTAGAATGGGATGATCTAAAACCATGTTGAGCGGTAGAGAGGATTTTATGTTTATTCAAAAATTTCCATAGCCTATCAATCATACTGTATTCAAAAATTTTTGAGAGACTTGATGCCTCAGCAATTGGCCTATAATTTTCGGCTTTCGTTTTATCATGCCTCTTATAAACAGGATTAACTTTACTAACTTTCAGTTTGTTAGGGAAAGCACCGATGGATAAGGATAAGTTAATAAGGTAAGTTAAGGGTTTGAGGATGTGACTTGCACATTTTTTAATAACAGCACTGGGTAGACCATCAGGACCTGATGAAAATTTATTTTTCAATTTGTGATTGATGATGTTTAGGATTTCAGTTTCAGAGAATTCCTCTATGTAAATACTATTTTCTATGGATCTTATGTAATTTATTTCCTTTTCTCCACTAAAGTCAATATTTGAGATAATTTTTAGAGGTGTTTCGATGAAGACGAGTCGAGGTTTAAATATTCGGGATCCAAATTATAGTTATATATATCATAACAATATATATTGTAGAGCAGGGGCAAGAGTAGAGCTTGAGGGACACCTTGCTGAATTGCAACGTTTTGTGGAAAAATATTGTTAAACCCTATGAATGTGATGTCATGGTGGAACATGGAGCGATTGTATTTTTTTTTTAGTTACTGGTGCTAGTTTTATTGTATTCAATGGAGCGCTGAAGTCGTCCAGTGGTCTGACGGCGAAATCCAACATAGTCGAGGACGGACTGATGATACAGGTGCTGCCTGAACACATGCAGCTGATCAGGGAGAACTTGAGAGGAATGAAGAACCATACGATACCTTGCGGGTGCGTCAATGCAGCCTCGGACGAGACGGTGAACATTGTGTGGGGTGAGAACGATGTTAACTTCAATATCGGGTGAGCAGCAGTCGATTGTATATTATTATATACAAATTAATGCACGGCGACAATTTACAGTGTCATCTCGGCCATCGATAATATGCCTTTGAACGGGATACCTTCCATTAGGGTGCACAATGGAAAGAACCACGTATGTGCCAATGGCAGCAGGATAATCAGGTGGACGGAAGTTTTCATCATACAGGTGAGAGAACCTAACCTCAATTTTATTAGAAATCTTATTCATAGCCATTTTCGACTGTAAAAATCGGCTACTTTAATATTAAATGTGTTTGTACTTGACGTTAAGAATGTTTATTTGTGTCAGAGCGGCGACGACAATCCTAAAAACCAAGATCCCGTCGACATATCCAGAGTATCGGAGAATATAGCGAAAGCAACGTGTGACGCGCTCGTCAAATATTTGGACTTGCTTGTCGCCAATAACTGTCAGAAAATTGGTATCAGGACAACGTTGCATGTGGAAAATGTAAGTATATTTACATTTTTCATATGTGTCTATTATATGGTGTGATCACTGCATTGTTTGTAGAATGTGTAAAGTTGATTTTTATATTATAAATATATATACATTTATTTGATGTTGGCCTGTTTCCGCTACCAAGGCGTATCACTGACGCCTGTAGAAAAGCTACCCCCAACCAGGAGTGTTGCGGAACCTCACATTGTATATGGTAGCATATCATGATGTACAGTGTGTCTCACTTTTCACTAATACACCCCAATATCTCGGCTATTTGTTGATTGATTCAGATCAAATTTGGCATACTTCTTTTGTTTCAGATTGTGATTAAAAAGTTATTTAAATTTTTTTTTTTTCGGAAATAAATACGCCTATTATGATCAAAAGAAATTGGCAAAAATTAGGAATTTATATTAGCGATTGAGATAGGGTTTTTATTGTTTTTACAGAATCTTGTTCGGCATATGACATGTCCTAAATATAAAGGTAACTCATCTAAAATGTCCCCAATCTCATTTTCCAGGAACCTCAAGTATCTGGCACCAGTCAAAGGTCCTTCAAATATTATATGATCAACGATTCTCCTACCGATTATTCCAAGCCAAACATTGAAACCGAACCGCACTTGATAGTTACCCACCCGTAATAAATTTTGAGAGAGAAAATATTTATTGAAATATAAAAATACATTTCAAAGGGCCATCGACCGAAGACTTTCAGCCATAGAGACATTTTTTTTTTTTTCCCTTTTTTTTAATTTTATGGCAAAGCCAATACAACATTGATATATTTGAATTTCCTACAATGTGTGTAATGAAGCAAAAAAAATCAAATATTGACATTTAAAATATCTATAGCATCATGTTCCGGGTATTTTCTTCTGGTTTGTGCTCCTTGTGGTTTTTTTATAAAGTAAATTCTGGAGTATTCTTTGGTTTTCCTCTTTTTCTGCAAATTTAGTCGTGAGAGATTGTAGGTGTGAAGAAATAGATATTATTTGTGTTATGTTATAGAGATATGCATTGGAGGGGTTGTGCAATTGGTTATGGGGGTGTCTATTTTTTGTTAGGACCCTTAGACTAGCTCTTTCGGAAATTTCTATGTTGTGTCTTGCCTGTTTGTTTAAATTTGAGAAAATCACATGTCCGTACTCCAGCATTGGTCTACATATCATTTTATATATGTTTGTGGAAGTTTCCAGGCTCACTCCCTCCTTTTTATAAGTTAAAGATCGAAAATGTCTACTTCGTGGAATTACTTTTTTCTTCTTCTTCATATTTAAGGTGTGCGTTTTGAAACTAAGTTTATTGTCAAGTTCGACTCCTAGGTATTTAGTATGTTTTTGTGTGGATAGTCTCATATTCATTATTTTTACTTTTGGTGAGTGGTTGTTGATTTTGTGGTTGAATGTTATGGGGGAAGACTTCTGTGGATTTATACTTATTCTCCATTTGTTTATCCAAGCTGTCGTATTGTTTAGTCTAATTTGCAGTTGTACCATTATTGAGGGAAGTGTTTTACCGTGTAAGTTAATTGGTGTGTAGTTGGCAAATTGTTGGATGTAAGATGTGTTATCGAAGTAATGCTGGGCATTGTTGTGATTGTATATGTCATGGCAAAATATGTTATATAGTAAGGGTGATAAAGGCGACCCTTGCGGCATTCCTTGGGTTTGGGTAAATTCTTCCGACATATAGTTTGATATTTTAACTTTCATTTTTCGGTTGGTTAGGAATTCTATGACTATTCTAATTAGATAGTTTAGACAATTCTTATTGTATAGTTTGTATATTATTCCCTTATGCCACACAGAGTCAAATGCTGCAACACCGCTGCCGATCTGTGCCCCATTTTATTGTGCATTTGTATGTTTGATGTTATTACAAATTACACTTAACAAAACAAAAAAGGCACAACCAGGATCCCTGGTTTAATGACATATGAAGCACATACTTATGATAGCCCTGGATCAATAGTTAATAATTTTGGTAACTTTTTCAGTAGTGTTTATCTGCCCTCTAGTACCAGAGTAACTAATAATACCTACAGGGATGTGTCATGCCTTAACATTTCTTACATAACCGAGGATGAAATTATATCCGCCACTAGAAAGCTTAAGAATAAGATGACATCAGGCCATGATAAAATTCCTTCTTTTCTGGTTCGGGATTGTGCATGTGCTCTGGTCCAACCACTTCATATTATCTACAACCTATCTTTAAAAACAGCCGTATTTCCTGATTGTTGGAAACTAACTAGATTATGCCCTATTTTTAAATCCGGAAATGCAGCGGAAATAAGCAACTACAGAGCCATAGCGATTCTCTGCAACTTTGCCAAAGTGTTCGAGATATCATTGTATGCTCGCATCTACCCTTCAGTAAAATCTCTAATATCAACCTCTCAGCATGGTTTCATGGAAATGCGATCCACTGCTTCTAACTTATGTCTGATAACTCAGTTTATAGCAAGGACACTTGACTCACAAGGTCAAGAAGATGTGATATATACTGATTTCTCGAAGGCGTTCGATCGGATTGATCACGAACTTCTATTAGGTAAATTGAATATGTTCGGGTTTAGTTGCCATTTCATAACATTTTTGAGGTCATATTTATATAACAGAAAACAATACGTAGTGTATATGGACATGAATCTGAACTATTTACGGCAACTTCAGGTGTACCTCAAGGTTCCAATCTCGGACCACTGCTTTTTCTATTGTTTATAAATGATCTCACAAACATAGTACAATGTGACAAACTACTGTTTGCCGATGATATGAAGATCTTCGCAGAAATAAGCAGTATAGATGATTGTGAAAACGTTCTAGCACAGCTAGAAATAGTAAACTGGTGCAATCAAAACAATCTTCATTTAAATGCATCAAAATGTAAGGTTGTTTCTTTTACAAGAAAATCTAACCCAGTGGTATTTCATTACTCATTAAATTCGCAAGTACTTGAACGTTCTGCAACAATAAAAGATTAAGGGGTAGTATTTGATCAGAAATTTACTTTCTCGAACCATGTAGCACTAGTAACATCATCAGCCATGAAAATGTTAGGTTTTATAGTTAGAAACTGTCACTCGTTCTCTAATGAGTTTGCTCTAAAAACACTCTACTATTCATATGTTAGATCCAAACTTGAATACTGCTCAATAGTTTGGTACCCGCACTATGCCTGTTATAAAAACGCCATCGAAAGTGTGCAGAGAAAGTTTCTGAAATTTTTATCCCTGAAAATTGATGGTTTTTATCCAGAAAGAGGCTACCAACACTCCCTTTTACTAGAGAGATTTAATCTTAAT
The DNA here is from genome assembly GCA_963675555.1 of Leptura quadrifasciata. Lineage (NCBI taxonomy): Eukaryota > Metazoa > Arthropoda > Insecta > Coleoptera > Cerambycidae > Leptura > Leptura quadrifasciata. The sequence goes on along the minus strand of OY776680.1, from coordinate 97,859,079 downwards.
TCTTTGGAATTGCGACGTGCATTAAATAGTCTGAAAATGTTACATAATCTATTTCGCAGCAAATTAGACAGTCCGGTGCTTTTAGGCATGTTTTCTTTTCATGTTCCTCGAATAACCTCACGTCAAACTCACACGTTTTACTGCGAGACATCTCGAACTAATGTGCTTCTTAGATCCCCACTTCATGTTATGTGCAATAACTTCAATAAAATATCAGATGTATGTGATATCAACTGTAGTACAATTTCGGAAATTACCAATGCATTTATCATAACTTTCACAACCAATAGTACTTAACTGTCACTACACCTACGTATTGCCAGATTATTTATAGGTATTTTTATACATATATAGATATATAGGTTTTGTTTTATTTTATTATGTATTTTACTTCAATTCTACATTTTTTTTTAACTCTGTTCCATTCCATTTTATTTTATAACTTAATTATATACATGTTATTCTACTATTATTTACAAATATAATATGAAGGTTTTTTTTGTTACTGTCACAGCTGTATTATATTATACATACTACTAGTATTATTTTGTTCAAGTTTGTCCTGTAATTGGATTTTTATCTGTTGGGCAATAAATAGATTATTATTATTATTATTATAGTTAAAGGAAGCATGGTAGAGTTTTTATGTTTAAATCCAAATTGGTAGATAGTTATGACATTTATGAGGCTTGTTTCTATTCGATTTTTAATAAATTTTTTTTAGTAATTTTCCTAGCACTGGTAGTAGCATGATCGGTCTATAGTTTTTCATTCTGCTATGATCTTGGTTTGATTTTGGTATTGTAATTATTAATGCTTGTTTCCATTCGATTGGAAAGTATTTATTTTGTAAGTAGAAGTTAAGTATATTATTTATGATGTATTTGTGGACTACCATATCCATTTTTTAAGCACCATTCTAGGGATATTATCGTGACCCGGGGCGGTATTCTTTCCGGCTTTCAAGATTCCAAAATATTCGTTATCGTCTATGAGGGGTATTTCTTCGCCAACATTAATGCTTTGTGTATAGTCTTCGTACCAATTGTTTATGTGTTGCCTATGCTCCTCATGGAAATCGTCATTTTCGGTTTTGGTAAATATTTTCTTGTAAAATCTGGCGAATGCACCTGTCTTTTCTTGATCTGTTTTATATACTTGGCCATTTTCCCTAATGTCATGTGGTTGCTGCTGAGCTTTTCTGTATTTTGAGAGTTTTTTTATTGATTGCCAATATTTCCTGCCTTTGAGATCGTTAATTTCTTTACATGCTTCTAGCCATTTAGAAATTTTGTATTGTAGAACTAGCTTGTGGATATCTCGACCTAATTCGTTATACTTAGTTTTCAGTGTAGGTTCGTCATTTTCCTTTATTTCTCTGTACAGTTGTCTCTTTATTTTGATTAGTTTTAATATGAATGGTGGGAGTTGGTATTTGAAGCCAGATAGTGTAAATTTGGGGCAATTATTATTTACAGAAGTGGAGAACACGTCAATAAATTCTGAAATTTTGTCCTTTGTTATTGTTGGGTTGTTATTAATAAATGTAGTAAGTTCCTCATTTACCTTGGTTATGTTACATTTTTTTAAATTAACTCGAACTAAACCCTCATTTTGTAAGGCCGACCTTTGTATGTTAAGTGTTATTTCTATAGCCAGGTGGTTCGATCCGAGGTCTGGGATGAGATCTATTTTTTCTATTAAGTGTTTGAGGTTTGATGTACACAAAATTCTACCGGGTGTGGAGCCAAGGTTATTTGCCATTATAAATGTTGGTTTTGTTTTGATCTTCACCAAATTGGAATTGTTCATAAACGTGTTTAGTTGCCTAGTTTTCAGGTTGTTTATGTTGAAATCTCCTATGATGATAGCTTTGTCGTATAAAGATGCTTTGACAAATAAGTTTTCTTCTATTGCAGAGTCGGGGTGCATATATGCAAAAAAATGCTTAATGCTTAATTAGCATCATTATTACACGACTACCAAGTTATGTAAATATCCTACAATAAATAACTCACATAGTAGGGTGATTATTATTGAAATCTCAGTTATGATTTTTTTTGTAAAGGAATAAATATTTTTTAACGAAATATACAGAGTTTTTAGGTCATGCCGAACAAGATTCTGTAAAAGCAAAAACCCTATCTCAATTGCTAATATAAATTCCTAATTTTTGTCGATTTCTTTTGATCATAACAGGCGAATTTATTTCCGAAAAAAAAAATTTAAATAACTGATTTATTACAATCTGAAACAAAAGAATAAGTATACCCAATTTGATCTAAATCGATCAACAAATGCCCGAGATATTGGGGTGGAGTGGTGAAAAGTGAGACACGCTGTATATCAGATTCGGTCTTATTATATTTTACTATAAATTTCCTATTTTCCATGTATAAAATTAGCCAGTTTAATAAATTTCCTCTTATTCCAATAGTTTATAACTTACTAAAAAGTATTGCTTTGTTCACAGAGTCAAATGCTCTAGAATGTTCAAATAGGATTTATTGGGGCCCACAGGTTGACAACTTAAGGCATAATGCCTATGATGAATGTCATACATATTTTCAAAGTATTTAATAAATGAGGGATCATTTTGCCCTGCCCAAGCAACACCAAATGGTTTAATAAACGTTTTGATTTCGTTTATACGACTGGTATATATAATGTTTATTGCAACCTATATTCAACGTTCGAATGTCCGCTCTACAAACGTATATATTTGTCTTATCATATATTAAATATAGACATTTTAAAAAAACGTGTATATATATGGTACATCATATTTTAAATATATACGTCTTAAGAAAACATTATATTGTTGTCACATCATATACGAGATATATACTTTTATGTGGAACCTCAAATAAACTTATTCCATAAATATACGTCGATAATACGTATGATGTAAAAGTTCTTCTCACGGTTATGAAAAACCTTTTCTCCAGTTGCTGGTATACGTATAATAAACCTTTATTATCCACTGTAATTCATACATACAGGGTATCCCTGTATGGAATATCTAATACTTACAAACGTTTTTATTTTAAATTTTTTGAGAAAGTCATTTTTTATAGAGTTGCTTCGGCTTATCAAACTTTTTTTGGCCATGCCAAAATTTAGGTAATATATCCAGAGAATATAAATATCTGACTTAGCGTAAGGTGAACATATTTCAAATTAAAAATATAGAAGTTTCAAAGCCTCATAAAGCTGGTGAACTATAATAGTTAAAAGGAAATTAGATGTAATCGTAAATTTTAATTGTTTTTATTTAAATTTTTTTCTTTTGAAAATATGAACTTTTTCTGGAGAATTTAGTTTTTCTCAAAAAATTTAGAATAAAAAGATAGAAAATATCGAGAGATTTTTTAAAGGGAATCCGCCCTTGTATCTTTGTTAATAAATATACGCCATAAGTTCTTTAGACCTTTTTTTATATTGTTTTATAAACTAAGAGCTTATTTAATAAATGATTAAATAGTTTCCATCACTACTTTATTTTTAACAAAATTACCTTAACTTTCAAAATTTAAATGGGAAATTCTGTTATACAGTATTATAGACTAATCGATTTCAAATAACTTTGCAAGTCAAATCATGTCTTAAATCAGAAATCATTTGCTACTTATGATAAAATTGTTAATATATATTGCTGCATAACAATAATAAGATGACATTGAAACAAATTAATTTCTAAGTGCTTTATTTTGTAAAGTATATTAATTTTTCTTTAATTATAACAGGGAAATTAGAATTAAAGTTTTTTTTTGACTTGCGATACATTTCCCTTTGCAAAATTATTTAGAATTGATCGGTCTACAACACTATAAAAAAGATAGATTCGAAAGTTAATATTATAATGATCTCCAATTTTTTAAAAGTCCATATTCTAAACCTCCTACCTATATATAACTACTGATATTAAGGAAAAATAATTCAAAATAATTCAATTGTATATATGTATGCAGATAGTAATTTTTTAAAAATATTTATTATTTAGTACTAGCTTTTTTATATTATATTAAGCTTTACCTATTCTGCGGGATTGGCTAAATACATAAAACTCTTTTATCATTTACTATTTCACCCTTGGGGACCTAGGATGTTTGACAACGATAACAAAACACAACATTGTTCATTAACACTTTACTAAAATCCAAAAATAGAGTCTATTTATTATTATTGTTGTAACTATAGCGGCTTTTGGCAAGCTTCAACCAATCTTGAACCGTCCCTCTAATTTTATTGTCACTGGTCTCACCCACACCTTCAACACTAGCCATGCAGAGTTTTACACCTTCAGTGATAAAAAAAAATGCAGTTACTATGAAATCGCTCAAATAATAATTCTTACCAATCAAAAGTTGTGTTACGTGTTTACGGTCTTCAGTAAACACTTTGTGGATTCAAATAACTTGCAACAAGAATCTTCACAAACCACTGATTTATTTATCACTTAAAATTACACTAGTAAATACTTAAAAATCACACAACTAATAATAACTTAATCTGTTATAAATTCACTGCTTTTAAAACACTATGTACTTTACTTTTCTTCTTAAACTTGTTAACTCTTGTCTAACCTAAAAACTGTCTATGTATACTAGAACTGTACTGTATACTTCACTGCACTGAACTGAACTGTTCTCTATACTTCACTAAACTGAACTGTTCTCTATATTTCACTAAACTGAACTGTTCCCCCATCTGCTGGATTCACCTCTTTATATACACCCATAGAAATGTACCAGAACCCTATTCCATAATATTCTGGAATCCTACAGAGTTTTCTATTATGTGATAGATGATTGTTCGTCAATTGGCTCATAGACGGCGCCACCCTACTAGTCAGAGAGTAACAGAATTACAGGTTTCCCTTCACCTTGAACAGGGACTTAATCACGTCTTTCCCCGTTAGAGGGCAGCACATAACAGTTGGTTCATTCTTGTAACTTTAACACACTACAACGTGATAACTCAAGATAAGGGCGGCTCATCAACATGATACTTGTTGAATTTCAATCAAATAATATATAGGCAAAAACAAACAAGTAAATATTCTTTGTTTCGATCACAAGGCCACACTACTAGGGTTGACTACCATCACACGAAACAGCAATTAACACGACGATCCGCGGTTGCTCACCAGCTGTACTGTTGAGACAAAGAGAGAGATGCGTATATTTATGAGAAATGTTTATGTATTCTGCAACAAAGACAACAATACTAACCCGGTTGCTGGCGAATGCGCAATCGAAGCAGATTGATGTACGTTTAAAAACTGTATATTATAAACTGCAATATTACCGAACAAATATTTTCATTCATCATCTATCTATAACAAATTTTGATTAATGTAAATATTTTACTCATATTTCCCGATATTGTTATAATCTTAGAACTTTTTGTTGCAATTGTTTATGACATGCTTATAAAAAATGTAGCGCAAATACATATTTATCGTATACATTTAAAAATCGTATATTAAAAACTCTAATTTGGCTGATAAATGCAAGTAGTGTCAATTCCACCAATTTACAATTTAAACACTTGACAGAAGTGTAGTATCAACTCTCAATTCATTATTTCTCAAATATTCTGCGTTACTCCAAAAAATTTTAGAGAAATACATTTATAATATACGTAGAAAAATCGTTTATGAAATAAACACTTTTCATAGACGTTGATTAAATATACGATAACGAAATTTAAACCGTAATTTCATAAAATAAACGTTTATTAAACCGTCATGTGTTGCCTGGGTGGTAAATGATGACTTTTAATTAAATATTCTGTTTCTTTATAAGTAGCTTTAATCGTTTTACACTAATTGGGCTATAAACAACGTCCACCATAAACTCTGTGCATTTGCAGGTTTCTTATTCGGCTGGCAGCAACGGTACCAAACTACCCCCCATTTACATGAAGAGCCTGGACAACGAGCTAATTCCAGTGCTTCATAGAATAACCACGAATAATCTAGGGGAAAATGCAGTTGTCTTGGAGCTCATATTTCGAATACTGAGTGTATAGAATATGCATTTATATCCATCTACATAGTAGCAGTAGACGCCAGTTCGGATTATTGCAAATAAGTTCCCTCATGGAGGCGGACACTCAGTCAAATTTTAAACTAACGTTTCTGAATAGTGCTGTAGAGGGGCAAAGGGGCTGAGGAGCAAACTGGACATATCCATGGCCACATATTTCAATTCTACATTAATGAAAATTGCCCAGTCGCCAGAGGCAAAAGCATTAAAAGTAATAGTCTTTTTCAATCAGATTTTACAGGTATTCATGGGGCGAAAAGTTCAAAATGGAATTTCTCTCTGATAAGGGGGAGCAATTTAGCCAAAGTTGGTGAAGGTAAGGCCTAACTGTGAGTAAATAAGTACTCAGACGCCGTAAGCGAGGTAACCAAGTCAAATGAAATAAGTTTATTAGTTAATAAAATGTTCTTTATCTATCGCCGCAGTTCGTCGTGCTACACCCTGTATACCATTAGTCCTAAATTTTCCGACCATCCATATGTAGCTAAGAATTTTGCTGATTTTTGGCCTCTGAAAACCAATTCGGCACTGGACTATAAAATAAAAGTTCTTATTGGAAGTTCAAAATTAAAAAGATCCCATTCCTACAATTTGTTATCTTCGAAATGTGTGCCCACCATTTTCATCTCCTCTGCTGCTGTGCTGGGGCTGTGTAACGAACACTTTAACCAAAATCTGCTTGGTTTTAGTTTACATTTACTCTCCTATCCATCCGTCAGTCTTTGTTATAGTTTTATTAAATATGTTTGTATAAATTTTAATCTATTCCTAATTTATACTATTACCGCTTATTGTTTTATCTGAGACAAATCTAGAATTGTTTAAATGGTATTTTTAGGTTTAATATTTTATCATATATTATTTTATTCGAAAGTTATAAATTTATTTTTATCGTTAATCTTTGCAAATATTGTAAATTGTAATTAATTATACATATTTAAATACATATTTCAGTAGTTCTTTCACCCCAAATCTTTCCTGTTCAATTTTCTGTCCGGCGAAAATTGCCTGGCGGACATCTGTTGATGATATTTCTGACCAGTTAGTGCTACAATCTTTGGAGGCCTCAAGTGTGTCTTTTGATATAGAGGTGAGCTAACATGAACAAAAGCACACAGCGGATAGTAGACACCCCCCAAAAGTCCAAAGCATCTTGATTAGTTCGTTATTAAACTATTGGTACATCTCGGTATCTTTAGGATAACGACATGCAAAATAGTCAGCAGGCGCCATCTAGCGGTCCAGTGTCTGTTGCAATCGAAAAATAAATAGCCTGACTGAGCTTAGCATAGTTGCAATGCGAGCATTGTTCATTTGAGACAAGACAGAAAGCTGCCATTAGGTACCATCTATTAGTACATAAGGATCCTTCAGAAGTAGCAATGTACAAATGTGGCTCTTGTTCATATCAGACTAAACTCAAAGGTAGCCTCACTAAGCATATGAAACTACATAAAAATAAGTCAGAATTAACCATGTACAAATGCGACCAACGTTCATTCGAGACAAAACATAAAGTTGCCATTAAATACCATTTATTGGTACATAGGGATCCCTCAGAAGAACAATGTACAAATGTGATTCTTGTTTATATCAGACGAAATATAAATATAACCTCAAAAATCATTTGGTGATACATAAGGCCTCTTCAGAAATAACAATGCACAAATGCAGCTATTGTTCATATCAGGCAAAATATAAACAACACCTCAATAATCATTTGCTAAAGCATAAGGATCATCCAACAGTAAAAGTATACAAATGTAACTTTTGTGATTTGCAGGCAGAAGATAAATATGACCTCAAAGAGCATTTGCTACTCCATAGAGAGGTTACAATGTACAAATGTGACTTCTGTTTATACGAGACAAAATATAAACATTGCCTCAAAAAACATCTGACATTGCATAAAAATTTGTCTAAGTAATGATGTACAGATGTCCCAGTTAATGGGTTATTTTCTTGGCAATGGTTGACGTAGTTTCTTCTGGAGAGTCTACTAAAAAACAAACAGTCATCAAAGAAGAGAGTTACTGCCGAAAAACAGATTTTATGAAAAAATTCAGTGACGAATTTTTGTATTTCCTTAAATGATTATTGTTTAAGGAAACCGTGAAAAAGCTACTTTCGTCAGCATGCCTCCTCTCAGAACTGAGGTTTATCTATTACTCAACTTATAGAGATAACTAAAAACGAAAAGAAGCATCTGATCGATCAGTGTAGAACAAGATGAAATAATTACACAAATTATAAAAACTAATAACATTTGTTTCAATTCTGCCTGATTTGCTTGACCTTTTGCAGCCAAAAGAACAATCTACTGCTGATTGTTCGAACAATAAAAGCCCAATAGCAGAATGCAGGTTTTCACGGCCGTTGTCTAATGAAATAATTTCTTCCGGGCCTTGCCGTGGTCATCGAACTTGGCTTGACGTTTCGCTGATCATCCTGTCAGCTTCTTCAGAAGGATTCTAAAGACTTAGAAAGTCTTTAGAATCCTTTTCAGAAGAAGCTGACAGGATGATCAGCGAAACGTCAAGTCAAGTTCGATGACACGGAAGAAACTATTTCATTTAATAAAAGCCCAATAACTTTGATGTATATTTTCCATTCTATTTACCTTGGGAATAGAAAATCAATAAATGTAGTGACTGATTAAGGACTGTTTAACTACTACAAAGGATTGCTCATCTCCATAAGAATAACGTTGTCCACCCCCCCACTCTGTTTGAACCGTTAGTGACGTACTAAGCAGTCCATTTCTCGGTGCGATGGTATGATAGGCAGGCACACCACATTTGTGTTTTGGTTTCTTTCTTTCTTTCTTTTTTTTATACATTTATTTAACGTCGGCCTATTTCCGCTATTGAGGCCTAACACCGACGCCTGTAGACGAGCTACCCCCAACCAGGAATTTTGCCGAACCTCTTCCCTTAAGAAGAGTAGGGATCTTTTACTTGCCTAACATTTAATAGACAAGGGACCGACGGCTTTACATCCCCTCCGAAGGATGGTATATCTCCTATACAACCCTCGCCTAAGGTTGTATAGCTTCCGCGCATACACTGATATACAAGCCGCTGGAAGATGTGTGAGGCAAGAACGCGGTTTCTGTTGGAATGGTCACCCATCCAAGTACTAACTGCGCCTGTCGTTGCTTTCCATCGCATACCGAAGTATGTACATAGTAAAGACGCACCTACTCTCGCCCCTTTGGTTTCTTTCTAAATATTTATATATGATAACTGTGTTAGAAAAAACCTAGGAATTTTTAGTTTACCTTTCATAAAAGATCGAGATCTATTTAGCTAAAAGAAATAAAATAAAACAGCATCCCACAAAAAGTATCCATTTTAAAAAGAAATACTGGTGCAAAGTGCTAGCAGACAGGGACCGTTGTCGACGTCACAACTGGCTAATCATGTATGACCTTGGGGGAAGAAATCGGTGTAAATAAACTATCCTTTCCCTTTGTAGTTAACAATCCTTATGGTGACGAATAACGAAAATTGCCGTATCAGATGTTAAGTAGATTATCGGCCAACAGATGGCGCTCAATTTGTCAGTAAAAAAAAAAGAAATGTTAAGTTTTTTTATTAGCAATAGATGGCCATGGTATTACAGTAAAGTAGTGGCTGTGGTTTTTGCCCGGAAAGCCGTGAAGATACTTAAATTATGAGGATTGTTAAATTTCTCAAAATACACACTTTTTGTGAATGTTCGAAAGTTACACACAAAGCTATGAAAATACACGCAAATCGTGTGATTCACGCTAATTTGCATTATTGGCAACACTGTGGTATAGCTACCTGTTTTTTAAGCAAGGAAAATTGTCAGGTCAAAGTGAACTGCAAGGAAAATTGATAAGTATTAACAAATTCAAATTAGAACAAAAACCAATGGAGAAATCTCAGTCACGTGATAAAATTGTATTCCACCCTTGAAAACTGCCTCCTTATTTTAAAAGCTTCACTCTGTCTCTGAAATATCCGAAATCGATATTACTACTTTTCAAATACTGTATACTGTATCAGAATTTCATTTGATCAAAATATATTAGGCATAATTTCATACTTGTTCATCTTTTTAAACATTTTAGGACATTATGTAACCAAACACAACTTTCATTCAACAAATTGTTTTTTAATAACAGCAAATATATATATCGCTAATGGTTTTGATATTTTTGAAGCGCCATCTATTGGTGGATGATTTTCGCGTAACTTGTCGCTGTTTCCAGGGATCTGAGGAAGAAGAAGTATATCATGGACTTTGGGCAAGAAGAGAACAGTTTCATTATCTTCAATCTGTCACGTTCAATGTCGTTGGTTTTTAATGTTTTCTTTAGTATCACAGATTAGATAGTTTTTAGTAGTATTTATTCAGTGTCAAAGGGAGGTAAATTCATAGATAAGACACGATAAGAAATGATTTTGGTCAATTGCTTTTGGAGTTATGGATGTGGTAGTGTTCAGGGTTCATAAATAAAACCATAACACCGGAGCAAAAGTAGTTAATGTTGGTTATAGTTATATACTTGTGGTTTGCCTCCATGTGGATTAGTTTAATTCTGAAATGGAGGGCCAAGCTAGAATATGCAGATTCTGCTTTGAGAAATGTGATACAAATGTTAAAGCTATAGAAAGAAGTACTCATGAAATCATAGATACTCTTCTGATCACGATGGTTAGTTTCAGTAATTGCTAAACGGATTAGAGACCTGGACAGACTGATGGCCCTCAAATCAGTAAGGGGGGTAAAAAGGGTCCGTAATGTTAAGCTTTTAATTTGTTTCAGAATCTGGCTATAAGTGATGAACCTGTGATGTGTACAAATTGTTCAGAAATCCTTCAAAAGTGTTTTGTTTTCAAAAAGACATGCCTCGATGTTCGAGGTCATGCAGCTGCTTTTGGCAATGATAAGAATAATAGCCAAGTTATATGCGAATTTTGTATGAATCTGTTAGAAAATTGCCCTTTTACAATCCTGAATGTTGAAGAAGACGTAATTTCAGAGAAAATAATGCTAGAACAATACTTTCCGGAAGTGGTATGCTATAATATCTTATTGCAAAGTTTAAAGTTACAGTTAGTAGGATTCGTCAAGATATTATTAAAGTAATAACAATTAATGAGATAGGATTTTATATATTCTGGCAGTATTTGAGCCAGTTTCTGCTGCATTTTTGGACTTGTCGAAGACTTGACACTAGTATACAGGGTGTGCCAATAAAAACTCCCAGGTGACGTATATTTCGGAAACTACTGGAGAAATTTGAGTTTTGTAAAAGCCCATTACTTCATCTAAATGGCTTTAGTTTTGAATACAAATAGTTCACCTACCACCTTCGTTTTTGGCCAATTTGAGAGGGCTGCTGAGGTGGAAAAATTGATTTGACACTGGATATCGATTCAGCACCCTCGTTACCAGGGGGGGACATTGTCTAGTCTGAGGCGCAAACATTCGGTAATTTCGTCATAAATCCCTCTTAAATGGATTAGTCTATGTATCTGGCAAATTTGTAAAAATGGAAAGTAGAAAAATTGAACAAAGTGGATGAAAATGTAGATTGAGGAAAAAAATATAGAACATATGCGTTTAATCCGAGAACTAAGTGCGAATGAGCAGGCTGATTTACAGAAATTATTTATGAATGCCAGGTCAAAAAATTAACCAAATCGCCATGAGCTCCTCCTTTCATATTTTAATTTATGTACAAACTGTCTCGAATTTTCCACAGACATGTTTTTCCCCATATAAATATATAAAATTGGTTAATAATTCTTTTGTGAATTCCATGTTTCACTGACACCTGTACTATTCGAACAGAATTGATATCTCCGTGTATGTGTACCGACAGGACCGAATCTGCAACAATCTGCCCTGTCGCACATCAAATATTTTATCAATTAAATCCGTTGCACCTCCTAATGTAAACATCGATCGAAGCATCGACAACACATTTGGTCCGTGGCGGGACAAATCGTTTGATATTCCCATCTGTGTATGGGGCCTAATGATTACTTTTTGAAATATTTCTATTTTGTCAAATGTCCCTATTTGTTCTAATTTATACTTTCCATGATTCTGTTTATGTTTTTAAAGAAAAGTGTTATAATTTTTAGTACTCTGATGAAAGTTCATTTGGTAAATTGTAATTTTAGCATTGGCTATACAAAGTCCAAGCAAAATTTAAATTGTGTTACTATCTGTATAATTTTTTTTTTTTTACTTTAAGTGAATTGTAACAGGTTGGAGTGCTATTAACCAGAATAAAAATATTACAGCTGACTTGCAAAATATGAAAATTGATTTTTTTTGTTAATAGGATTTAAGTGCCAGCAAAAAACTGGCAATTTGTGAAGTCTGTTACGGATCTCTAGTGGATTTTCTAAGTTTTATAACCATTTCCTCAATTGTAGAAGAAAAAATAAAGGAATATTGCCAGGCTGAGAGTGTAAATAACACAATAAAATTAAGCAGTGTCGTACAGTTTACATCAGAAAATTTCTTGAAGGAAAATGACAACGACTCTGATGTGGTCAAAATGGAAGACATGATTTCTGTTAAAAGTGAAAATGAGGTTAGTACTTACTATAAAATTAAGTGTTGTAAGGTCACAAAGTGGGGCTACGAATATCCTCCTTGATGTATCGGTGGTGCAAAATTTCAAGGCCTACTTCGATTTTTTTCAGGCCAAAAAAAAAAAAAAATGTACATTGCAAGGATTCGAAACTTAAGTTCTTTGTTGTAGGATCTGGAGTTTCAAGGAAGAATATGCACGCTCTGTTTGGAAACGTGCCAGAACTTTAAAGCTATAAATGGAAGTGTGAAAAACAGCTTGGATATATTTCTACCAAAAATTGTAAGTGCTGAAAATAAAGCTCAAGTATAATCTTAAGTTATGTACAAATAAATTGTTCCCTAGTTCAAATGTGCTTTTAGAGGGTGAAATATTAAAACATATTTTTAGTCGTAAACTCCCCTATAAAATTCTTATTTTACTATAAGGAATGTAACCAGACTGCAACCAACAGCTACTCTCCGGGCTGTGTGCCCCGCCGAGCGCTGAATTACAAGTTACAAGCCTGGCACGTTAAGTATAATAATTGCATATTACCATCAAAACGCTAATGCTTCGATTGCAACAAACACCAGCCGAAAGACTGATCCTACTTAAAGGAGCTCTCGTGCCATTTGTCACACACCACTTGCAGACTGCAGTTTCGAGCTGTTGGCTCTCGTCAGTGCAAGGTAAGCATGTGACGACCGACACGAGGATCACTTGACCATTTAGTACATTTCGTTATCTTTAGGATAGGGACATGTAAAATAGTCAGCAGGCCCCATCTAGCGGTCCAATAACCTTCAGACTCCATTTTTGCAAGAGACAATTGTGGGCCTGAATTGCTGTTCCAGAACCATTCACCTCGACAATACTCAATCCCGGAATCTAGGATCCTGGTATAAATTTGTTATATATATATATATTGTTTTAATTTTAATTAGTCCTTGTTGCGGAGGCGTAGCTATGCACGGGCAATTCGGGCAGTTGCCCGGTGCCCCAGGGTTTTTGGGGCCCCGGTCCACCTGGCCCTCCGAAATATTAATAATAATTTCGTGTTCGCATTCGCAGTGGTGTGGTTTCTACTGTATGCACCAACTCGGAACTTTCCGTTTTCCCCGAGTGACTGTGAGCTTCTCGAGTGGATCGCAGGATGCTGTCGATGAGAACAATCAAAACCAAGTTTGCTTTCTATCATGTCACTTGCATCAGTGTATCTTTACTGTCTCTATACAAATACGAGTATTACAAAAGAATAATATTGATTTACATGAAGCTGATTTAGTTTTAAATAGAGTTAATGAAAAAGTGTGCAAACTAAGAACTACCAGGAACTAAAATCTGAGGCGGAGAAAATAGCACAAAAATGGCAAATAGACCATACATTTTTAAGAAAAGAGACAATCTAAACGTAAGAGACATTTTGATGAGCTGACAGATGATCACATATTTGAAAATCTCGAAAAAAAATTTAAATTGAATGTTTTTTATTTTGTAATTGATCAAGTTAGTACGCAACTAACATAAAGATTTCAAAAAATATTCAGAACTACTATCTTAAACTTTCACTGATCAATATATTCATATACTCACTTTAGTTAAAAATTATTTGATTGAAAGTATGACTATCAGAAATTATTTTGAACTGATACTTAAACAGTTTGGCACGCTTGATAGTGACATGGCTGATGTTTTCATAGCGTTTATATTGTTTTTTACACTTCCAGTAACTGTGGCAAGTGCAGAACGCTCCTTTAGCAAACTAATGCTAATCAAAAATTATTAAGATCTGTTATGGGTCAACAGAGATTGAGCTAATTAGCTTTGTTATCAATCGAATCAGAAAGTGCTTACAAAATGGATCTGACTGAAATTATAAATAACTACCAATAGAATTTTAATAGAGAATAATTATCATTTTCAACTAAAAAAAAGGGTCCTTCGCTTCTTATGCAATGACTGCAATAGTGGACTATTACAAATACCGTCAATAATTCAATCTATTAGAGAACTTAAATCTGAAATAGGCCTATTGAAGTCTTCAAAACCAGCAGAACCCTCTGAATCCCACCCGGCTCCATTCACCAACATAAACGAAATAATTGCAGAATTGAATGAGCGCGAACATCGTAAAAAGAATATAATGGTATTTGGACTGTCTGAGCACCAAAATAATACCCAAGCTGATAAGGATATCGGAATCGAGATAATAAAAGTCGCCATTTCCAATGCCTCTGACAATATTAAATTATTTAGAGTTGGAAAACCCAATGTAAATTCTACCAAACCAAGACCCATGAAAATTATCCTCACTTCCCCAGAGGAAGCGATCCAAGTTTTAAGAAATGTGAATGAGATAAAAAAAATTAAAAGTTTCGAGAGTCTAATAATCACTAGCGACAAAACTCCAAATCAGACTCTTCATTACAAGCGTATCAAGGAAGAACTGTCCACAAGGACCAACGCAGGCGAAAAAAACCTAAAAATAAAATATTTTAATGGCGAGCCAAAAATTGTAAAAGACTAAATGCATTGTCCAACCAGATTTCACACGATCATATCAGCTGTTATTACCAAAATGTACGAGGACTAAACACTAAAATTCAAGAATTCTACACGTCTGTCGTATCCTCAGAATACCAACTAGTTGCCCTCACTGAGACATGGATTTAATCCAACGTTTATAGCCACGAACTCTTCAGTGATAATTATCTAATCTTTCGTAGTGATAGGAACTTAGAGGCCAACTCAGTTTCACGTGGAGGCGGAGTCCTACTAGGAGTCAGGAATGATTGTACCGCAGCTGCTATTGATTTATCACACTATCGTGATGATTTTTTTAGTATAGATATAGTTGGTTGGAAAATAATTTATAAACAAGTTAATTTTTGTATTTGTTATATATATACCACCAAATACTAATATCAGTCAAATTCAAAATTTATATAATGCATTGGAAAGCTTGAATTGTCTATATGATAATAGATTACTTATATTAGGAGACTTTAATGAACCGTATTTCAAAGATGTCAATGAGCTTGCCTTTGCACACAATCAAAATCTTATTAATCTGCATCAACTAATCAGCTTTTATGACTTAAAACAATTTAACACAATAGCCAATAACTCAGGTCGTCTTCTAGATTTAGTCTTGGCAAACAACGAATGCCACGTGCTTCACGACGATCTTCCACTTGTTTCAGAAGATGAACATCATCCAGCCCTAAATATAACATTCAAGTTTTCTAAATCAGAACCAACAATATCTTTCAACACTGATTCAATATACTTCAACTTCCGCAAAGCCAACTTCCCCTTATTATATACTCACCTGGAAATCGTAGATTGGTCTTTTCTAGATAACCAAACAGATGTCAATTTAGCCATTGAAGAATTTCAAGCAACTCTTCACTCAGTGTTTGAGTTGTATGTACCTCTCACTCAGAACTATGTAAAAAAATATCCACCATGGTTTACAAAGGAAATCATTAGTGAAATCAAACAGAAAAACAGAATTTTTAAAAAGCTGAAAATCACAAATTCGGAAGAATACAAACAACAGTTCAGTGTGTTAAGAAAATCCATTAAAGCCAAAATCAAAATTGCATATAGCCATTATATAAATAAAACTGAAAACTCTATTAATTCTGATCCCAAACGCTTCTGGTCCTTTATACATAACAAGATAGGTACTTCTAGCATTCCTGGGCTTCTATATTATGACGATATTGAATATAACAATCCACCTTCAATTGTAAATGCTTTTGCCGACTTCTTTCAAAGTAATTACAATCCAAGTGACCCTGACAATTTCAACGTGAATGCCCCCTCAACATCTACAAATTATCCTCAAATATCTGTTAAATCGCTAAGAGAAATAGAAATTATAAATGCCCTTAAACAGCTCAAATCAAAGCTTACGTGCGGATACGATAATGTCCCCAGTTTCCTCATTAAAGACTGTGCACATGTTCTAGCTAGCCCGCTGCAGAAAATCTTTAATCTCTCACTTAACACCAATACTTTCCCGACTGCATGGAAAATGTCAAAAATTTGTCCTATCTTCAAATCTGGTGCCATCAACAATATCTCTAATTATCGCCCGATCACCCTACTTTCCAACTTTGCCAAAGCTTTTGAAATGTCCATCTATAACAGAATATTTCCTAACATTAAAAATATAATACGGACTGAGCAGCACGGATTTATGAGCAAGAGATCAACTACTATAAATTTAATGTGCTTTTCGCAATTGGTGAGCGACTCTATAGACAACCAACTTCAAACTGATGCAATCTATACAGACTTTTCTAAAGCGTTCGATAGGATAGACCATTCGATTCTGTTAACTAAACTAAACGACTTTGGCTTTGACATCAACCTAACAGCTTTTTTTCAATCCTATTTAAGTGATCGCCCTCAATATGTTGAATACAGAGGTCACAAATCATTTCAGTTCACTGCTACTAGCAGTGCACCGCAAGGAAGTAATCTGGCACCCCTACTTTTCTCCATTTTTATAAACGATATAGGTGATCATATCAAGAGCAACATACTTCTGTTTGCAGATGATTTAAAAATATTCAAAATAATCAAAACTCCAAATGACTGCAAACTACTACAGAAGGATGTGGACTCGTTAAATGTGTGGTGCCTTTCCAACAAGTTACCCTTGAATATACAAAAATGTAAATATATAACCTATACTTTAAAAAATAATTTTATCCAGTTCAACTACTCAATAAATAATATTCCTCTACACCGGGAACACAAAATCAAAGACCTTGGAATTGAGTTTGACCAAAAACTCAATTTCTCACCTCACATTAACAGAATCGTATCATCGGCCACCCGAATGCTTGGTTTTATATTCAGAAGTTGTAAAGATTTTAAAAATAAGGATTGCTACATGAACTTATACACGGCCTATGTTCGATCACAACTTGAGTACTGTTCTTTAATATGGTCACCCTATTATAATACATACATCCAACAACTTGAGTCAGTTCAACGTATCTTTATGAAGTATATGGCATTTAAGCTAGACGGTGTCTATCCTGCACAAGGTATTGACAATAATATTCTGCTATCAAGATTTTCACTTCTGTCGCTTGAAAACCGCAGAAAATACTACTCAGCTATATTTGTGTACAAGTTAACTAACAACCTATTAGACTGCCCTGAGTTATTGTCTCAGCTAAACTTTCATGTACCTCGTATTCACAGTAGAGATGAGAAATATTTTTATCTCTGTACTCCCAGAACAAATTTAATGACTAAATCACCAGTATATTCCATCTGCCACATTCTAAACCAACATTGTAGTTGCGCAGACATCTATTGGCACTCACTTGGCATCTTTAAGAAACTGATTAAAAATCAATTAGAATCTCTATAGTTGTATTCCTCTCTGTTTTTCACTAACTTTGTAAATGTCACTTTGAACCTTTTATATATTTATATTTATACTTTACTTTAATTTACTTTGCTCACATTATATCTCTATGTTATCTTGTCCTGTAATTGGGTATCCAACCTGTTTGGACAATAAAGGATTTATTTATTTATTTATTTATTTATTTATTATTTTTCTTTAAGCGATTAATCGGATCTCATTCATTTATGCTGTTTATGTTTGAGAATATACTTTTTGCTGTTTGAGAATTTTTATATTAATGTTTGTTTTATGTTCATTTTGCATATCACTATTTTCTATAGGGGCCCCAAAATGTATGTCGCCCCAGGGCCCCATGAAGACTAGTTACGCTTCTGCCTTGTTGGCCGATATTACTGAGAAACTTGAAAATTTCAGATTATACAAACCGATTTATTTATTCATGTAATATATTTTATCATTCATTTTAAACTATCTTTTTATTTCTTTTACCAACAATTTCAGCCTGATCTATAGTAGACTGGTTATTCGAGAAAAAGAGACAATTCTACTTATTTTCACTATAGATGGTCACATCAATTTTTCTTTGTCTCCTTTTCTCAATATAAACAGAAATCTGTCATTTATGCTGTATATTTCAAAAAGGATAAGTTTCTCCACTCTTACGAATACTCCGGATCCACGCCTCTTTACTCCGACTTAAACCAGCTAGTTTTCGCATATGTTGCCTCAATTTTTTCCCAAAAATAAATAAGGGAAAGGAGGTAACAGAGCGTATTTCAAAGCCAATTGCGTTTTTCGAATTTTTCGATACACATTATTATTCTTATTGTCTTTACTGTCAACTTTCATTCCTTTAACTTTTTTCGTATCTTCTCAAATAGGGAAGCTATAACCATTTGTGGTTTTCCTATTTTTCAGATTTTTTAATTATATCTCACAAAGTAGGCTACGGATTTCAAATTTCTTTTTAATGAAATATAGCTCGCAAAAAATGGGATAACTGTATCTAAAACTTTATTCTTCTACAATAGATATTAAGCGAGATATTTGGTGTGGCCTTCGTAAAATAGACAGACGGTATATTACATATTTTGTTTATCTGACACTTTTAAATTTTGTTGTAGGGTTTTGCCGTAACACAAGAACCTGTGATATGCAACAGTTGTGAAGAAATGCTTATAAAATGCTTTGATTTTAAAGCAACTTGCTTACACACTCAAAATTATATAGTTCCATATCTCAACAATGTGGATGATGTCAAACTAGATCTAAATGCTGCCTATGTTAGCAAAAATGTAACTAGTGTTGGTGTTCCAGAAGACCAGGCTATATGTGCATTTTGTATGGGTCTGATAAAAAATTGTTCTACCGTATCCCTTGATGTTGAAGAGGGAGACATTTTGGAGAAAATGATAGACCAGTGTCTTCCAGAATTGGTAGGTATCAGTATTTTTCATGTTAGATATAACTAGTCTCCAGACAGATCAAGTACCTAGAGTCTTATATAAACATTTAGCGATTTTTTAAAGAAAGTTATTAAAATGTTGTGCGTTTTATAGAAAACATATCTGATTTTCCTTGGGACTTAAAATCAACATTGGAAAGACTAAGATTATGTCAACTCCTCATCAAGTGAACCAAATAGACATTACACTTAACGGAAATTCTCTTGAAGTGGTGGATCAGTTCAATTACTTAGGCAACGTTGTTAATGACAAAGCAAACATGGACAGCGAGATTCGCAATAGAATTAACGCTGCATCTAGAGCACTCTGGGGACTTAGAGAGAGAGAGAGTATTTGACAACCACGACCTTGCTTTATCAACGAAAATGGCTGTCTACAGAGCAGTTGTCATTCCAACACTGCTATATGGATGTGAAAGCTGGGTCACTTACCGTCGTCATGTGAAAGAATTAGAACGTTTTCAGCAAAGACACCTCAGAAGTATGATGAAAATCCGTTGGTTCCATCACATATCAAACGTGGAAGTACTCAGGAGAGCAAACAGCCTTCCAATTGGGGTGCTTATTTCAAGAGCACGCCTAAGATGGGCAGGTCACGTTCATCGTATGCATGATAACCGCCTTCCTAAATGTACACTTTATGGTGAATTGCTAAGCGGTAGAAGAAGGCATGGCGGTCAACGAAAGAGGTTCAAAGACGCTCTCCATGAAAATCTAAAATCCTGCGGTATTGCAGACGAGCAATGGGAACAACTTGCAGCGGACAGAACAGAATGGCGAGGGGTTGTGGCCAGCTATCAAGGAAATGTTGCTGCAAGTAGGCCGAATCCAAGACCTAACCAGGTCTATGTTTGTCCTGACTGCGGTCGATATGTGCTCTCCCGAATTGGCCTCTATAGCCATAGTCGTGTGCACCGTAGATAAATGGGAATTACAATAGACTACACCTTTTACTTGTTTTTATATTGTACACAATCTATCGATTGTAACATTTTTATACTCGGACTCGAGTAATGGCTGATAAATAATAATAATAATAAATAAATAAATCTGATTTGTGTATAATTTCGCATAATGACATCGGTAATAAAAGACCAGGCAAACACACAAAATTTTCTGATGCGTACTTTTCTCTATATCGATCGATTCAGTTCCCGGTGAGACACCCTGTATATCTATTATGTATAAAAGTCTATTGATAGGCAAACTTTTCTCTTTCATTTTTAATATTCATTTTTTTGTTAACAGGATTCGAGTATAATCAAGAAACACGTAATCTGTGCATCCTGCCATGAATCTTTAGAGGACTGTTTTCATTTTATGAGGAATCGTTTGGTTGTAGGAGAAAACAGTAAGAAATACTGTGAAATTGAAAATAGTTCATTACAGTTTCCAATAAGAAATATTGCAACGGAGGTAGATGGTAACCCGGTTGATATAATCAAAGTGGAAGAAGAATTTTGTGAGGATAGAAATAGTCCTGATGCCAGAGAAATCGGTATTGCCGGCAATACATTTAAATTAGAACAATTCCCTAATAGTGGTGATATTAAGGATGTCGGAGGAAGTTTATCGGAAATGAATGTTCAGGAAGTTAAGAATGAACAACAGCTTATACCAGAAAATATGTTGTTCTATGCAGGAGAAAGTAATGAACTTGGTTCCGTTAAAGTAGAAGTATTTTGTGAGGAAAATGAGACTAAAGTTAAAGGAGAAAACCTGATTGAAATGGAGGACCAAATATTTTTACATAACGAAGAAATTGAGATAAAAACAGATGAACAAGACATCGACAGGTAATAAGATTTTATTTTAAATTTCGAAAATTCGCTCTCCCATCAAAATTACTTTTCTATACGTTCGCTCTGTTACAAGTTTATTCCGTGCAGAGTAGTATCGGGGTTATGTCACTATAACTTTGTAATTTATAAATTGAATTTGTTGTTTTGCCTAGTTCACTTAGGGACTTTCAGTTTCTGTTCACCTTACCAACACTCGGAGTGAAATTCTGTAGTATCTGTGGCTATCCAGGGACGCGCCTGAATTTCTGTGTAATTGTTAATAATTATTTCATCAGTCACCCTTTCAAGTTTGTTTATATATGTAATTATTTTATTGACACCGGAGATATTGTTAAATAACTTTTGGATTGTCTAGCAATGGTCTAGTTATTATTTCAAGTTGCAAGAAAATCAATCCTGCACGGCTATGAGAACATGTGTTTCTGTACTGTGTTCTGTCATATTCGGCTTCTGATGTGATCATGGCATCGCCGGAAGCTATTTGTTTTTTTAGAGAGCGTTTTTTTTCTCTTGGGTGCGGCTCCTATCTTTCTTTTTTCGTCTGACCGCCGGTAAAAGTGCCTGGTATCACTTTGGCTGTACTTTCCGATCTTTTTGATTGTCCGCAAGGAATTTATGTACATAGCCTTTCAGAAGTTATTCTCCACTATTGTGTGTTGCTTTTGGTGAATTTTGATGTTTATACATGGAGAGAAACTTACCCTCGTGGGATTTTATGGTCTAGGTAAGGGGCATGCCCACCACTACGCCTTCATTAATCAGCCCTAACGCCACAATTATTTTCTTTTAGGCACTTGAAATTGTTCACTGCAGGCACTGCTGTTCTTCTATGTAAATTGATTTTAAATCTGGGTTTTAACACGTGTGTCCTGGTGTCCACGATCCGTTTTGTGAGTCGGTATCCCTGGTTATTTGTTTATAGAAGTCGCAACAGAAATATAAGGACCCTTAGGAAAAAGGTAACGAACCCAGTTGCGCCCTGTAGCATAAACAATGTTAGATATTATTTACAACATGTATTTTCCTCCTCACTAGGGTTCTTGTTTTGGGCTCTAGATCCTTGTTTTGAGCTTGGGATTTCTTCTTTTGGGCCTAGCACACTGGATTGGGCCAATAACAAGATCCGGTTCTGGATGGACTTTTTTACATAACGCCATCTCGATTGGGAAACCTGTGGAGCGTAACCCCTGGAACGCAAGCAGTTGGGCCTTCAGCCATTTAGAACGTTTGTTCCATTCATTATTAATCTTTTGCCTCATTTAGCAATTTTTTTTACTTCATGAAATAAACACCTTTTTTTTTAACATGTAAACCACTTGTAGCTACACCTGGGAAAGTAGTAAGTATATGACAAATTTAATACCACTAATTGATAGTTAATGTGGCCTCAGT